>JAWWEU010000081.1:63154113-63257089 GCA_035583155.1 Acropternis orthonyx | reverse complement strand
TCTTTCTTTCTTTCTTTCTTTCTTTCTTTCTTTCTTTCTTTCTTTCTTTCTTTCTTTCTTTCTTTCTTTCTTTCTCTTTCTGCCTTTTTCTTTCTCTTTCTCTCTTTCTTCTCTTTCTTCTCTTTTCCCTTTCCGTTCCTTTCCATTCCTTTCTTTTCTTCCTTCCTCCCTCCCTCTCTCACTTCCTTCCTTCATTCTTTCTTTCTTCCTCCCTTCCCTTCTTTCCTCCTTTCTATGTCATACAGTGTTTGAGTGAAATCTATTAGTCGTTCCTAATCTGCATTGCTGTGCTGCTTTTCTCGTCTCTCTTCGGCTGTATCCGCTGCTGCTTTGCTTGTAACGTTGTTGGGTCTATGATGTGGTTGTGTCCTCCAGTGTCTGAAGAGAGCCCCACATCCAATGAATCCGGCGTCCTCCTGTCCCAAGATCCTACAGCTAAGCCAGTCCTGCTACTTCCCCCCAAAAAATCTGCCGCTTTCCCTGGAGACCATGAGGACACCCCAGTGAAACAGTTGTCCCTCCTCAAACAGCCCCCTGCCCTGCCTCCTAAACCTATTGCCAGGATTGCCAGCCACTTAACTGGTAAGTAGGTATTCCTGGACCCTCAGCTCCACCGCTTCCCTTGTGGGAAAAACTGCCACTATAGCAAGGTTTTCAGTGTCCTTCCTCCTTCTGTAACGCTGTTTGCACTTGTTGTGTGTGCTGGTAATGTATGTGTTGTACCTAGGGCAGGGGTCACGAAATCTTCAGAGTATACCTTCATCAAGGTTGCTCTTCCCCTCTCAGCTGTAATTACCTAAGACTGCTGTGGCATTTCCTAACCCTCCTCACTCCTGTTCATCAAGACTTACCATCACCACTGAAATTGCAGGATGTGCTTTGATGGGAAAGGAAGTATCGAGAAAATAGTAAGATATCTTTAAACGGCCTTAATGAGGAAAGGTGTGAGAGCTGAGGGAGAAGGGAGGGTTTTGATTTCTCCTTTTGCCCTTTGTTGCTTCTACCCTCAACTGCCATAAAGGCAGGTCCCTCTCCACACACCCTATATCTTTCCATATGTTTGTCTTTTACTTGCCCCCCTGATCCTTACAAAGGCAGCTCTGTCCCCTGACTTCTTGCCATTTTGCTTCCCTGCTTACACTGTCTGCCTGACTGCTCCCCCTCTCCACCCCTGCCCTGACTACTCCCCTCCTGCTGCTGAGTCCAGATACAGTTCTCAGTGACCAGGATTTTGGTGTCCTACAGTTTATGCTGCAATTTATCTCTTCCTGCCTGGAAACTAGCAGCAGTAGACAACACTGGCTCCTTTTTGTGTTCCACATGTTTTCACAAGTGTCCAAGCTCTTTGGCATTCAAAGTTCTAGTTACATGTGGAAGGAGGATTGGTGGGTCTCCTCTCTCCAGTGTCTCATTTAGACCACTGCAGCAAAGCATGCCTACATTTACACAGACCAAAAAAGATTGCCTGAATGCTTGCCTGCACCTTTTGAAGAGTCTGCTCCTAACTGCAGCTGCTGCACAGGAGGCAGCACTTCAAAATCCTGAGTTCAGCACATGGTTTGCTGCATCTCTGCACTGGGGGCAGCTCCCAGTCTTCCCGCTGGGTCAGTCTTGTGTTGCTGCCCCGATATATTCAGGGCTGATGTGAGAAATGCTCAGCCACAGTTATACATTATAGGGCGGGTTTCTCCTGTTTTGTTATTTTTTCTTTTAATACCCACTTTATTCAGGTTAAGCTCTATATCAGGAAAGAGCTCATTAGGAAAGAGCATGTTCTGGTTTCCTCTCATATCTCTATGTAGTCTCTTCATGTTTCTGTTTGGATGACCACACCATTTTGTTCTGTATAGTATTGTACATTTTATGTGAAACCTCTTTCTTGCCTGTCAAAATGGTTAATATTTTGCCTTATACTACAAACTGAAAGGGCAGCCCTGCAGCCTGCAAAGCCAGGCAGCAGTATTAATGGCTTCATATAAGGACAAAAATAGCTTCCTATGATCTCCCAGAACTCTATCCCAATTATAAGAAGGTGCTCAGAAATGAGGCTAACAGGAAAGAAATGAAAAAATAGGAATAGCATAGGAAAAAACTCAGGTCCTAAATGTTGTTCATTCATAAGCCTTTCTTTTGGAAGTGATAGCAAAAGACTCAGAGGATGAGGGCTTCTGGTGTAAATTTTATTTTCTGCAAATTCTGGTGAAGTAGAATCAGGTTCAAGCTATCACCTTAAGTGAGTTGCTCGATGGTGATGACTTTCCAATGAAGGTGAAACAGAACTGTGACTTCTCTTACTTTCTGGTGGCCTTTGGTGTTGTCTCCTCCACTCCTAAGTAAAGTCTTGTATGTGCATATAGACAGACTCTTGCACATGCATATACAGAACCTTCAGGGAAAAGGAACAGAGATGCAAATTTAGTCACAGAGCCCTAATTTAATTGACAGCTACTCCTGGTGGAACTGAAACGCTTGTTCATACATTCCTTAGAAGTAAAAGTATTAAGCTTGTTCTTCAGGGTCCGTTTACTTTGGTGGTCTAAAGGATATACATGTTGCTCAGTGCCTTGTGTTCTCCACTGGAAATTATATTAGCCGTTTACAGTCTCTGGAAATGAGCAATCATTCCTAATGAAGCACCCTCATCAGTGAGAAGCAGAATTAGTGCTATTCTTTTCCTAATTACTCCAGAGACATCCTCAGCTTGTGTGTGAGAAAACAAGCAAAGTCTGAATTCTCGCATTCGAGGTGAAGACTTTTCATGTTGCATACACGTTTTTCTACTGAGAATTTGGCTGAAGGACAAGTTAAGACATCCGAGGCATGGCTAGTGCAGACTGACAGTGGTTTCATGGTCTGGTTCAAGGAGAACATGAGAGAAGATGTGATCTTGTGAAGGGTTCAGGTATGCAGTGAAAATGCAGAAGCAACTCAAATTTTCTCTGCATATATATGTGTATGTGTACAAAAGTGTATTTATTTAACAGAACTATGCTTTATACAAGGCAATAAATCACTGCAGGCATGGTCAGAACTAAAAAAAAAAGAAATATTTTAAATAGAAATGTTGAGGGAAGAAAAGTTTCCTTTGAGTCAGACCAACTCTTGCTGTGAACTTATCCCAGAGTTCTTCAATAAAGTCACAAAAACTGACTTGCAGAATTTGACAAAGGACTTAATACAGATTTCAGAAATGGAAAAGAAACACTCCTTACCTCTGGAAGCATTTTGAACTGCCTCAAATATCTATCCTCCTGTGCCAAGACAAAGATTGGCCTTTCAATTGATAAGAAATGCACATAAAAGAGCAGGCCTAAATAAACACCTAAGGGCACATTTAATCTTGGGGAGAATGAAAAGAAAAAAAAAATCCATTTTAAATGTGAAAGGAAGAGAGAATTGCCTCTGGCAAGCACAAATCACGCAACCTTGGCATGCTTCTTCTCAAGGGCTGAGGTACTGTGGGGATGGGACAACCCAGAAACAGGGCCAGAGCCAAGAGCAGACTGCAGAGCAGCCCCTGGGAGCGGTGCCACCACCACTGCTGCAGGAGATGCTCAGTGCTTTGCCTCACACCAGCTCCTGCGGTCCTGCTGCTGCTGCTGCCTCCACAGGGAACGTCCCTGCCACAGCACTGGGTGTGGAAGTGCCCACACAGCCCCAGCGGACAGGCAGCCCTGGGAGAAAAGCACGAACCTTAATTTTTCCTGTGTTGGCCAGTCACCTCCTGCGAGCCTCCTACTGGTTTTCAGATATGTTTATTATTAGGCAATGCTCACGGACAGAATTTCTTTCACTGTTTTATTTCTCCGATATCCACGTGCAGAACCCAGGCATTTGGAACAACACGTGCGTCTTCCTTTGCTGAAAATGTAGGAGGGGCTGAAATAATCACCTGGGACCAAATTTAATTGGAGTGCTGGGATAAAGTCCCCAGATTATTATAAAATCTTTAATGGCCAAAAGTGGCAAGAAGACTAGTCATGTCTGATTTGATAGACCCTGGTGGTGTAAAGCTGCCTTTGATCTTGATTCATTAAGCTGTTAATTCTCACCATCACAGATAATGTTTTCTGAAATTAATTATATTTTCCAACTGTGTTGCCAGTAACCTATAAAGTCCTCTAAAACATCAGGGAACAAAAATACATGCCACTAAAATGGGATCTCAGCAGCACCTGAGTGTGTTTGAGTCCAAATTTAGAGTAGGGTGTAGCTTTGGTTGTATCTGGCCACTTAGCTATTGCATTTAAGCTTTGAAAAGTCTTTTGCATTCTCTTGCTTGCTTCATTCAAGATTTTGAAGAGAAGCATAGCACATATTTAGTTCTGAGATTGTGCTTTCTAGTTATGTCTATGTAGAGTCAAAACTAATTCATATTTAGAGGTAAACATTTAGCAAGGTAGGAAATGTTAAGTCATCAAAAGTTACTGCTGATAATGCAGACAAGGCAAGAATGAGGTTTGAGAACACGAATGCCTGGGGTCCTGCTGCATTGCCCCAACTAGTTGTTAGTGACAGCTTTATAAAAGCTTGTGCAACTAAAATTTATCCCACAAATACTCCCTGCAGTATTTTATAGCGCAATAGTCACATGGGTGTCAGAAGACTCCTCTGTAGATGAGCCCAAGACATAATCCACGAGCTTCCTCCACTGTGGCGTTACCACCTCCTGCCTGCTCTGCTCTTCATGGAGAGAGTTACATTCGGGTCGGGCAATGGGACAACTCTCTCACTGTGTGCTTGAAGGAGAAGCAGCAGAGCAAAAGCAGCTCTCCTTCACCAGGTTTCCATGGGAAACTGGACTCTGATGCATTTGGTCTCTCCATCCCTCCCCTCCCCCGTGCTGCTACCTGGAGGGGTGTATGTAGCACATACTGGCTCCAGGAAATCTTCTCATCTTCGAAACCCTCTTCGAGGCCTTGCACAGGAATCCATGCAGAGCTATACTTTTCAACCCTTTAGGCTAAGAATGCCTTGCTTTTGTTCTCCAAATTCAACTTGAGCCTTGGATCCATATGTGGTACAGAAGAACAGCAAGGAATTTCGGTCTCAAATCTTCCCTGGAGACGTGGCTGCAGATCTTGCTGTGGTCAGCAGGAGGTGCATGGCAAATCTTTGAGAACATTTTTTAACTTGTCCTTATGAATCTGCTCAAAAACTCATTGAAATAAGAAGAGAGACTCCCACTGTTTAAGCACAAGTGATTACTGGAGAGATGACCTGAAAAAGTCCTTGCTACTTGTCCAAATGCTGCCAAGAAATACAAGGCACATCACCCCATTTCCACTATGGAGCTCCCTCAAGAGACAATGCTGGTTTTTGTACTGGTTTTCTTTTTTTGCACGTTATTTTACGGAATTAATAGTTTGAATGGAATTTAAAAAGTAACTCAATAGCTTTATGACAAGTTGTATTACTTGTAGTAGTATATCGTACAGCAAAGGTCACAGTACAAGGTCATTCAGGTGGGAAAGAAGCTCAGCAGGTCTTTAATCCAACCTCCTGCTCAAAGCAGAGCCAGCTATGGGATCACACCAGGTAGCTCAGGCTTTGTCCAGCTGGGTCTTGGAAACTCCAAAGGATGCCAACTGCACAACCTGTCTGTGCAAACCTGCTGCACTATTTGGCTGTTCTCATGCTGGGGAGGCATTTTCCTTATAATCCAGTCTTGAACCTCTTTAGGTTCGTTTTTTGTCCACTGCTTCTCCTCCTCCCACCACGCACCGCTTTGAAGAGCCTGGCTCCACCTTGTTGATAACCTCTTCGTAGGGACTGGAAGGCTCCTGGCACGTATTCCCTCTACAACCTGCCTCTTCTCCAAGCTGAGCAAGACCCAGTCCCTCAGGTGCTGTAGCCCCCAGCCCTTGCAGTGGCCCTGTGCTCAACTCATTCTAGGTCTTTGATAGCTTTCCTGGGAGGTTCTAAGCTTCAGCAGTATAGATACAGTCTAAGGAGTGCTGAATAGAAGGGGAGTAATCCTTTGATCTCTTGGCTGTGTTTCTACTCGTACCACCCAGGAGCCTGTTGCCTTTCCTTGCTCTCAGGGTACAATGCTGGTTTACATTTGGCAACCAGTGAAGAAAGAGCATTTCTGCTGCTGGCAGTACAGCAAACACAGCCAGCTCTTCCACAGGATTCCCAGGCAAGTCCTCTTTCTCCATTGCAGTGCCTGAGCTGGGGCAGAATTTCAAGATTTTAATGAGCTTTCCCACCACCCCTGCTAGAGCAACATTTGCTGCCATACACCCAGAACTGCTTAACACCCCATCTTGCAGCATGTGCCAACCAACTCTGCAGCCACCTTCAGTGCTAGGAAGCACCAGACCTGGTGTACTTGGTGTACAGCTCCAGTGCACCATGAACACATCAGAAGAACCATCCATGAGCAAAGCTGTGCAACAAATAAACGTGTGTTTATTCATCTCCTGAAAACCCCAAAGGAAATGCAGCAACTGCAGGTGTTAGAAAAATGGTCTGTGTGGAAAGGTGTAAGGGCTGATCTGCTTGTCAAAAGTCTGATGAGTAGCAAATATTGTGACATCCACAACAATCTTTTAAGTAATTTATTGTCATCAGGAGTGGGGAAGTTGATGTCTAACATATTTTTCATCAATTCTAGCATACAAGTTATTACACAGTTCTGAGCGGTCACAACCCCACTGGGAACCAATATCTTGCAAAATTGCTCATTTATTCTCTTGAGCACAAAGAGCATCAGCCAGAAGAGATTAATCAGACTTGCACACCTGGCTTCACACTGTTTGCTTCTTTTCTGTTAGGAGTGCTTTGTGCAATGATTTAAGACTCTGATAATGTTCTGCTGAGAAGACACTTGTCATAGATTCCTTGTTCATATTTCCCCTGTCCAGCTCCCTATTCATCTACAGATGCCCATGTCTGATGGATATTCCATGCTGGAGACAATAGCTGTTTCCACCCCTCCTTCATAAATCACGTACACCATGAAATTAAAACAAACAGAGCGAAGAACTGTAAAACTCAGTCTTCTCACTCTTACATCCAGGGAGAAGTTGGTCCATCCTTCACTCTAGATGATGGTAGGGCAGTTTCCAGCAGCGTGTCTGGAGCCCATGGATTTGGGCAGTGCCCCACTTGCTCACTGATCTGACCACACAGTAAGAGTTGCAGTACCAGGGTCTCCATTACTGATGCTGGTGAAGATAACACTGTTAATTTTCCAAGGGAATGGTTGGAACTCACCTCCCATTGCAGTCATCCTGCTTTTAACTATTTTTTTAAAAACAGACATGTAGAGTACTCCTGAAGGTGAAGGGCAGACAAGTAGATTTGATGCCTTTCATTCATTTTCAAGGGTCAGTTTTGGTAGTAGGATCATATTCCGGTTTAAGAACCTGGGTGTAACCCAGTCAGTCTGAATAAAAACATTAAAAATATTGGGCAGGACTTTCGACAGGTGTCCAGTGGAGTCACCCAGCACTGATAACCACTGAAAAAATGTTGATATGAAGTGTTTATTTCAATTTAAGTGGAAACTAAAGGTCCATATGTTACGAGAAGTGGAAACCAAAGTGTGCACATTTGATTCACGATGGAATATGTGGCTACTCGGGATAACTAAGCTAGACTTGTTCTCTCGTGCAACTCCAGAGCTGCAGTGCCTGTGTCACAACTCTAGTAAATGGATGCTCGCATGAGAAAATAAATTTTCACTATATTTTAGAAGAAAGAAGGAAATATTTCTGTTTGCTTTGTACCTGAACTATTCGACACGTCGTGCTCACTCCCAACATACAATATTGGGCTAATCTTCAGGATCACAAAAGGCAGCAAGCCCAGAATACTTCCAGTTATTCTTTTGTCAACAGCAAGAGATGCCTGCAGTTGGGATCTCTGTGAATTCACCATTAAGGGTGACTGCCAGAGTGATGGGGCATCCAGGCACAGGCACTGTCAAATGAAGACTTTAATTGAGATACTGCAGGAAAGGATCTAAAACCGACTGTCAAACCTGCACTTATCAAAATGGAAGTGCAGATCTCGGTGTAATCTTTGTAATTCAGGACAAGCTGTAGAAGTAAAATTGCCTGAAGCAGAAGTGTGTGAAAAAAAAATCCACTTTGTTACTACAAATCCCATAGGAGCCTTATTCTTGGGGCTTTATACAGTTCACTCTTTACTCTTTCTGTTGTTTACCTCTTATTGAAGAGGTGTGTTCCTTTAAGCAGGCTACAAAGAGGTAATATATACAAAAAACGTGTATGTTAGAAGACCTTTGTGTGCCTGAATTGAAAATCCTTGGAAGTGGGGGTTTTTTGCTACATTGGCAAATCCCCGAGTTAAATTTCAGCCTTGGTGAAGCCATCAGAAGAAATTTTGCCTGCACGAGATAGCGTTTCAAGTGGATTTGATATTAGCTTGAAAGGCAAAAGGCTTGGATCCTCCCACTTTTTCTCCGTGCTTCTGTGTCATGGTTTAACCCCAGCCAGCAGCCAAACCCCACACAGCTCTTGCTCACTCCCTCACCAGCGGGACTGGGGAGAGAATCAGAGGGGTAAAAGTGAGAAAACTCATGGGCTGAGTCAAACCAGTTTAACAGGGAAAGCAAGAGCCACACATGCAAGCAGAGCAAAACAAGGAATTCACTCCCTGCTTCCCACGGGCAGGCAGGTGTTCAGGCATCTCCAGGAGAGCAGGGCTGCTGGCACGTGTAATGGTTGTTTGGGAAGGCAAATGCCATCACTCCAAGCATCCCCTGCTTCCTTCTTCTTCTCCCCGCTTTATACACTGAGCACGATGTCCTGTGGTGTGGAATATCCCTTCAGTCAGTTGGAGTCACCTGTCCTGGCTGTGTCTCCTCCCAGCTTCCCATGCAGCCCCTCCCCAGCATGGCAGTACAAATAGCAGGAAAGGCCTTGGCTCTGTGTAAAGAGTGCTCAGCAATAACAGAAACATCTCTGTATTATCAGCCCCGTGTTCAGCACAGATCCAAAACACAGCCTTACCTATATTAGCCACTGTGAGGAAAATTAACTTTACCCCAGCAAATGCCAGCACCCCTGTATTTCATCTTTGACTCCTCTGTGTTGTTAGCCTATAAACACTCTGAAGAAAGGGAAGAATTACCATCAATGTGTTGTTCCTAGTGTAGCAAAAACACTAGTATTAAGTGGATACTGTGGATACAATGAAGCTGTGACCAGCACTGAAATAAGCAAAAAGACATATCTGAACTTTGGCTCTATGCATGGTCTTTTTCCACCTTAACGATCCTAAATCATTTTCAAGAAGTGTTATTGCTGGGAAGTCCTCATATTAACCTTGTGCACCCTGGTTATTAGATATGGATGCTAGTACAAGCAATACCCAGAAGAAGTGAGGGAGAAAAGACAAAGATAGCTAATAATAAGAAGGACTATCTGGAAAAAGGCTTTAGAAACCTGATTGCACTCAGGAGGGTGATGACCTTTGGAACCCGGAGAGCAGCATCTTACTCCCAAGCTTTTTGGGGTCAAAAGAAGATTCTGGCCCTGAAATTGCCTTACCATTCCCTTACCTTACAACAAGAAGACTGCACTGAAGCAACAAGAGACAAAAGGTCGTGCAAGCCTTACCCACAGAGATACATTGCAGAGCCAAATGTCTGCAGTATTGCAGGCCTGGCCTTCCTCCTAGAGATAAACTCACAATGTATATATTTGCTCTCTCCTTTGCTCTTAGCATGTGTTGTGACCATTTCCCCCACCCATCTTGGCAACTACAAGCCCTCGTGTTACTTCTTTTCCCTTCTGAAAATATTTCACAGTGCAAAAACTCCACCCTGCAGCTGAGTTCTGGAAGAGAGGGTTTTTGGTGGACTTCTCATTGAAGTCAGGGAAGTCTTTGCCTACCTGGTCAACTGTGGGTTTCAGTGAACATTCCTAGAGTTAAAAAGGTAACATTCAGTGCATGACTCCAGAGAAAACTGCCTTCCAAGTCTTCTGTAAAAAAAAAATACCCAAGTCCTAACAATCTACTGCCCTTTATACCTTTTTCCTCAAGCACCCTTCGTTTTTACAAACCTCTCCTGTTTAGTATTCAAACCTTATTGGTTTTGTCACTTGCCCTGTAATGTTATTTTTAACACCAGATGTTTTGCACGTTTCAAATCTGTAAGAAGCATGACTTGTAGTAATTGCACTGCAATGGCTGAGAAGGATCAGGAGTCCCTGAGCTTTTGCTCTGTCAGTGATGGTGGTGAATCATCCTGTAACTTCAGACACCGAATTGCTCTCCCCCTGTTTGAGTGCCTGTGGAGTGAAAGATGTGCTTACCTCGCAGGGCTGTTTTGGAGGATTAGGGCTTTAAAGTGACAAAGTGTGCCCAAGCCTTGTTAAGCTTTGCTTAACACATTTACTAAGGGGCGTGCACAGCCCTGGGATGTTTTTTTTGTGAGACTCAGAAGTGCTGCAAAACAGTATTTTTTCTGAAGACCAAGCTGTGTATGGTATGCAGAGTCATCTGTCACAGCAGGGAAGGGGTGCACACTCCCGTGTTGACTGACAGCCTCAGTCCCTGCTCACGCAGGCACATACTCTCATCTCCATCTTACTGACATGAAAATTAACACCGGGGCTCTCTTTCTTTTCTTGTAGATCCTGGCGCTCCTGTGAAACTGCCTTGTATGCCAGTTAAACTGTCACCTCCACTACCTCCAAAGAAAGTCATGATTTGCATGCCTTTAGGGGGGCCAGACCTCTCTCTCTCATCCTATTCCACGCAGAAGAGCTCCCAGCAGCCTTTGACCCAGCAGCATCACACTGTCCTGCCATCCCAGTTAGCAGCTCACCAGCACCAGCTCCAGTACGGCAGCCACGGCCAGCACCATCCTTCTGGGTCCAGCACGTTGCCCATTCACCCTTCAGGGTGCAGGATGATCGAGGAACTGAACAAAACACTAGCCATGACCATGCACAGGCTAGAAAGGTAATGGGCCAGCCTTTGAAATTACATCTTGATGTGCAGTTTCCTGCTAACCTCGGTGTCAGTATCATCACTTGGGTTATGTTCGTAGCACTTGCATGAGGTGTCTCCTCCAGGGTCTAACAACTTCAGGGCAGACTCATTCCTGAAGAAACAGAGACAGAGGAAGAGCCTTTCCAGGTTTGTTTGACATGTTTGTGGCAAAAAGGAGACAAAGACCAAATTTCCTGAACCCCGTTGTCCTGTTCAAGGAAGTAGATAATACAGCCAGTGGTGAAGATCTTAATAGGATGTGCCTGGCTTGCAATATATACTGCAGAGCTCCAATTGTGTGTAGGATTGCTAAATGTAAGGAAAGTGGAAGATTCATAAAAGAGCAATAATAATCCAATGTGCCACTCAAGCAGAGCATCTGATTAGTATTTCCAATTAGCTCGAAACAATCTATGTGGACTTTCTACAAGTCCCTTAGAGGGGTTTTAAAACAGTATTTAAATTATTTCAATTAATTTAAATTAAATTATACGTTTGATCTTAAAATAAGTATTTAACTCATTCCACAGCAGCTACCTTCTTAGCCATTTGCACCTGAAGGAAGGTAGTACATTTGATCAGAAGTGCCTTACCCACTTTTACTGTCACTTTTGAGTATCTCTGAATGCTGCTCCAAATAGCCTGAGTAAGTGAAGCATGTTGTATAAATGTCCTCGTAGACTGCAAGATCAGCAAGCTTTGGAAAATATATTTCATCTTGTAGAGGAAAACTGAGGAAGTCCCAGAAGAGAAAAGGTAGTCCAAAAAAAATTATGTGTTTTATTTAGTACCAATGGCAGCTTTGTAGCTGTACGGGGCTCAGATCATCCTTCTCTTATACAGGAAGATGAAATATGTGGTCTAGCAGTCAAAATGCCTAATGGTTTACCCCAATGCCTCTTTGCGATAATGTTACATTCATTATATTGCATAATTGATGGTAGACTCTCCTTACTGCCTGAAAAGCAGTCAGGAGACCAGAGGCTGCTCCCACACTGCCATCTGATTTTAGTACCAGAATAGCGAGACCTCTGCGACTCCATCATGTGGTGGGGGGTGTGGGTTTAGTTTCTCCAGCGTGGGGCAATTCTCAGCTGGGGCAAGACTGCTCGGGCTAGGAAGGAGATTCCTATTCCCATCAGCAAATGAGCTGTAGAGGCAGGATTAGAAAGAGCATCCTGACTGTGCCCCCACACCATACCCAGTGACTGCCCATTTACCTCTCACATTGCCAGCGTGACTGGTCAGGTGCATCTGCCTCTCCCCAAAGCTCAGTGCACCAGGCACGGAGGGGGAGCTGTTGTATCCCAAAAGCTGCTTTGGGATGCACTGCCCACGCCATCCCCGGCTTTGGTTGGATATCTCACTGTCTGGCTCACACGGTGTGCAGAAGGCACTTCGTTATCCTGAGCCCAGAGGCATCTCTCAGAGTGTGACTTCATTGTGGCATCTGTTGCCCCAAAGCAATGAATGCTCCAATTTCTAGTCATCCATCATGTTTATGCTTACCAATACATTTAACTGATTTAAAGAAGGTGATGTTCTTTGTGTATAACTATTAATTTGAAGCTGGAGCTCTGCTGCTTGTTAAAAACTGAATAAGCAAAGATTCATTTCCCAATGTGAAGCAATTGCCTCCCTTTGCAGAAGAAAATAAGAGAAGGTTATGGCACTGGTATTTCACCTTTAAAATCGATAGGAATCCTAGTTCATGGTATTGCAGGCAGTTGATTTTTCATAGCCATTTTATGTTGATTAACTGTTATTTCAACCATGGATTAATGCATTGAGTACTTCAGTTGTGCTCCTTGTCAAAACAAATCAATAACTTTTGCATTCACAAGGGAGAAAAGAGGGGATGACCATTTCCTCTGCCAGAGCGATTGTTCCTTTTATAGTATTTAAAGGCAAAAGTATTTCAAACCATTTACAGATCTGTGAAGGTGACACTTGCTGTTAAATTCTTAAATTGCTTTTTCAAGCCACATTGTGATCTAGGTAAATTTGCTAAGTGTTCTTGATCTGTGCAGACTTTTAAAATGTATTTATTTAACTTGGGAGGGGATTATTTGTACCAAATGCCCGTTTTCTACTATTTTTGACAGTAATTATTTTCCCTCAATTGTATAAAATCTGCATTAAACCCAAGGGAAACTACACTGCAATATTTGTCATTGTACACTTAAGTCCAGAGCTCTTGAGAGCCTGTTAAAACTGCAGAGGTCCTAGATCTCCTTCCCTCTGTTTAGAATTTGGTGGTGTGCTCACAGCTGTTGCATGCATAGGCTATACAGTGACATCCTACTTTCCTGCAGGAACTTCACAGTTCCTTCCAAGATAACAGTGTACTGGGTCACTGCTGCTGGGTCAATATTCTCGAGTTGAGAGAGAGCCTGACAAGTCTCTGAGGCACCTTCTGAGGTTCATTGGCAGCTTTTTTTTTTTTTTTGCTGATCTCAGACATTATCTCAAAAGAATCCCATAACCCTACAGAATAATTGCCACGGTGCTGCAGTATTAATGCTGCCAAGTCTGGTCATTTGGGGGATTATTTAGGATAGGGTTTTGGTTTTAATAAGGGAGGATCATGTAGGCAACTACACATCAGGTTTCTGCTCTAATTTTTTTTTTTTCCTTCAGGAATTTCTCCCTTTCTTCCTTGTGCCCACTTTCTTTGGTCCTGCTGCAATGGGAGCTCCTCAAGGCCATTTAAGCTCCATGGATATACACACTGAATCCATAACCAGTTTGTATCAAATCCACATTTTGCTCAGTAAATTTTCATTAGACCTCATAACTCTTCCTTCCACTTCTGTGAGTGTGGACAGGAATAAAGAATGAAAGTCTAAAATACCTCCTTCCTCTAGCAATCTGGATTTTCTTCCTTACACAGATAAGGTCTCTGCAATTTGGACAGTCTGACAACATCTGAAGCCTGACAGTTGAAATCAGTGCTTTGCCAACGAGCCACAAGCTTGCCAGAGTAAAATGAGCTCTCCCTCTGTATGGGCCTGGGAGCCAGAAGTTATTTTGCTGTCTTTGACCTTGAGAAAGCCACTGAGCCTCTCTATTTTCCCCTCTGCAGGAGTGATTGCAGGTTACTGCCTCACCTAGATCTAGTGCGTATTAATAAGTTAATGTCTTGAGGTACATTAAAAGCATGTAATAGCTATTCAAGTCCCAGTTGTTCTTATGACTTAAAATGGCAGTTAATTCCTGGATTTTTTTATTCAGTTTTATTACAGATATTATAGAACATTAAGTTCATTTGCACACTTAACACTTTCGATTGCAAACATTTTGTGGTAGTCATAATGTCTATTCATAACCTATTCTCAGAAGGGCAATCTGTCCCTTGTCATAGCATGACTATTATGACATGTCATTTGTGCTGCCAGTTTACCTCTACTTTCCCTGATAAATCACCAGTTTTATTATAGATTAAGTTGAAACAGAGAAATGTGTAATTTCCACGTACCCTTTTTTTCCTGCAACCTCTGTTGCCAATTTGTGCCCTACTGCAAACGACTTTGCCCTTCAGCCCAAAGGGAACCTGTCAAGCATAAGTAAAATCCGGATCTGGGCATCATTTTTTGCCATTTCAGAATGCATTTTAAGAGCTGATGAAAATCTGATAAGCCCTGCCACCAAAATACACAGATTTCACCTTCCTGACTGAAATGAATTTGAGAAGAAAGACCATGCCTCAAAAGCTGGGCGTCAGGGGAGCTTTAGAAACTCTCCTGTGCCACCAGAACGTGTCTTTAAATTCAACATAGCGAGGCAGTTTCTGGATCTGGAACAGCCTTATTTTCTGCCTCGTCTGGAAAGGTGACGATTAATTTCAATTACTCTGTGGGCTCATGTAGGGGAGCAGCTGAATCAAGGTCTCCGTTTGTTGGATGTAGGTACTGAAGAGCTGTTAAGCGGCAATATCTCACTCCGGGCTGGAATTGCCTGTGTGGCAGAGCAGGGAAAAATCGCTGTGACCAAAAAGCCGGAGTGTGAGACCAGTTCCTCTGGGACACCCAGCCCAGCTTCAGATTGTAGATTTATGAAATGAAATGCATTAGACATTGCTGTCAGTGTCTTGCAAATCTTATAAAACGTATCTGAGTCAGAAAGCATTTATCTTCCATAAAACTTGCCAAGAGAATTACCTCTTGTCTAAAATTTACCATTGCCTAAGGATAGAAACACTTAATATTTATAGCTCTGCCTTCTCTCTGTCTCTCACACACATGCCTGTAGTAGAAACATAAATACAATGGTTTGAAGGGGGTTTTTTCACATTTTTGTTTTAACTGGTAAGTGCAGAAAAGTGTACTGTGGGTCTGAAAACATGCTGATAAAAATGTAACCCTTCATTCCAAAATCAAAGAGCCTGGGATGACAGATGAGAAGCGTGTGGGTTTTTTCCCCACTAGATTTTACAGGAGGGATTTCACTTTTTTCTTTTAGGGTTTTATCTGCTCCATGAGTCACTCATATGCTTCAATTGAGATTTTTCATTAAAATAATTTCTCGCTAGAAAACGTGCCAGGCTATAGTGGTGTAACTTTTTTGCTGTTTTGATCGTGTAAAGATGATGCAGCAATAATTGCAAGTGCTTGTACTGGTGAGCTATGAATTATTCAAATCCATGTGTTAAGGTGCATTTATTTCCTTGAAACAAGCACTTGCTTTCACTATTAGCTTTGTTCTCTAGTTTTGTTGCAAAACACGAAACTGATTTAAAAAGAGCTGTTTCAAACACAATAGCGTGGTTTTCAGTGAATAATGTTGGAAAATGTTGTGGGGTAGTTCACCTAACCATGTGAGAGTTTTGCTAATGATCCAGAGGAATTTATACACAGTGGGCGTACCCAGTGACCTTGCTTTGCCTTTCTTAAGTATACTGCAGTACTGCACATCTTCCATAAGCTTTGCTTAGACAGCTGACTTAGTCAAAAGGCCATGGAAGAGGCTGATTTTAATCAAGAGCAACACAAAACACCAGGAAAAACGAGGGGCTTGAAATAGAAACCAGTATTATCAAGAGAGTGGGTGACTCAGAAAACTGACAATGAGATGAGAAGCTGCCTTTTTCTAGACCATTAGTTCAAATAAAGATCCTCCGTGGTGACTTGTAGATCGTGGTACCATCCGACACCTGCTCGATAACCCGAATTGATGAGCCACTTTGATATCTGCTGCCTCTGTGACCCACATCCGTCCCTGACAGAACAGGAAAGCACCAAATAGTCCCAAATGCTCAACTATTTTTTGCTCCTTTCAAGAAGGGGCTTAGTGAACTTCTACTTACTCTCTGTGTATGTATTGTTTTAGAATTAACTCAGTGATCCAGTGGTTATGTGTTCACCGTTGGAAGTTTGGGGTTTTTTTTAGCAACATTAACAGAATTTCACGGTATTCTAGTTTCTTTCTGGAATTTGATTCCAGAATTTCCTACCTTTCCTTATAAAAAGTCTTATTAAAAAATTAGGTTACAGAGAAAACAGATTTAATGAAGTTCATAAGATTAAAATTCTGGAAGTATTTCAATAAATTAAAAGTTAGTTGAAAGTTTTTTAAGGTTACGGTGCATTGATGTGTCATTTATGAAAATTCGGCTGATGAATTTTAAAACTACATTGGGGATAAAGTTTTTTGGGTCAAACTCATTGAAATCTAGTACAAAATTTCACAAGCCAGTTCTTCATGAATCTATCTTATTTTATGATAAAAAACATGGACTATCACTAAGAAAATGGATTTTCTCTCTTAAAGGCATCCAGTAAAGCTCTGCATCTCATTGTTGGTTAGTCTGCAATAGCAAATGCTGGCATTAACAAAATGATTTCTTTGAAGCTGAATATGAAAATAACAGCATGGTATGGCTTGCTCACAATATCTGAAGCCTTCTCTTCTCCTTAATCCCTCAGCATATTGTGGACTAGCATTATATTCCCAGAACTACATTTTTAGAAGTCTTTCTGGGATATTATCTGGCAACCATTTAAGAGCCCATGTTAACTTTAGGGTTAGAAGAAAGCAAAATGTTTCACGTTGACTCAGTAGAAAATACTTTAAATCATTTCAAGATGCAGAATGCCTCTGGTGTTCAAGCAGGCTGAAATATTCAAGGGAATTGAGGCTCCTCAGCACTCTGTAAGGAGAGACCCAAATCTGTGGGCCTCCGGGTCAGCTTGGCCAGCACTTCTGCTTTCACACCTATGTTCCTCTGGACAGTAAAATGGGAGTGTGATGTTCAGAGAGTGTCCAACAGGAAAATGTTCCCCATTTTTCATATAGCTGTTGCTCAGCTGGGACTTAGAGGGGTTTCTGCTGTCTCACAAATAAACCTGAGCTGCCATCAGTTTTGCCTGCCAGTCCCTCATTCTGATTCCACACTGGAAAAGCAACATGAGCTGTTAGATAAAAATTGGTTGGGAAATGTGGTTCTGTCTCTGACTTTTCCCTTTCTTTTCACCTCCTCATGTTCCTGTTTCCTTACTTGTATTGATAAATTCCTAGGTAAAGGGCTTTGAAATCAACACAAACAGAGCAGATGGTAGCAGAGCTGACCACAAGTCTTAGTCTACTAAGCTTCAGAAAAAAATCAATCACATTGTGACAAAAGAAATATGATGTTAGCTCCAACTCTGATTGATCCTCAGCCCCTGGCAGGATAAGGAGCCTGGGCAGGAGAAGGGGTATCATCGTGGCAGACCCCCCCTGTTAGATAACTGTGTCATTAGTGAACAAACCTCCCAAGTTTTAGCTATTTCCCTGGTTACTCTCACCTGCTCCTGAACTCTCTTTTCCCCAAGCCCAGTTCTCCCTGCTTGGTCCCCTGCACTTCAGAGAGTTGTGCCCTTGCCTTCCCCTCAAGTCAGTCGACATCACCTGGCCCAAGGAGTGCAAGCCATGTTTTCCCTCTTCCTTTCTCCAGTTATCCCCCGACGGTCTGTACATTTCCTTCTTCCCAGTTTTATCCACCTTTTGCACTCAGGTGAGACACTTTCTCCTTACTGCCTGCAGGCCAGTGGAGATGTCACACAGACACCAGGCAAAAGGCAAGCTTACCACCCCAAGTAGCTGGTCATTAAGTGTTTGCCACAGATCTTTAGTTGTTCATCCTGGCTGCCACAATTCCTGCCTGCATGCTGTCCTACCTCTCCCTAATAAGTGTTGTACCCTAAATCTGAGGTGTACTCAGTTTAAACCCATTAGATGCCTTGCTGGTCTTGACAATCTTCCTGTTCTCATTTCTTCTCAAAAAGGGATGAAGGACCACTACTTTCCTAAATACAGTGAGAGAAGCAACTCTCTCTTTCACTGAGCCGTTTCCTTTAGTTTGTTTATTTGTTTTTCTTTCCCAACAGCTCTGGTTTACACACAGGTGACAGTGTTACAAAAACAGGACCTGGGGGCCTTCCAGACATGAGACAAGTGCCAACTGTTGTGATCGAATGCGATGACAATAAAGAAAATGTGCCTCATGAAACTGACTATGAAGATTCTTCCTGCCTCTATACAAGACAGGAAGAGGAAGAAGAGGAAGATGAAGAGGAGGATAACTCACTATTTACAAGTAAGACTCACTCCTTTTTTTTTTTCCTTTCTCACTTACTTAGTTTTCAGTCTGAACTTAAATTAAAAAGGGAAACAAAAGGCCTTTGTACTCTCTTTCCTGACTGTGGCTTTTGCATCTCTCAGGGTTTGACTGCACGGAGATGCTAATCCAAAATAACAAGTAGTATGAATTTATGGTGACTTCCCTAATCCACCCTGTCTGGGTAGCTCTCAGACTCAACTAAAATGACTGGTTTTGGCTTATATTAGTTCACTTAGAAATTGCCTTTTGGATTCACTTTCCTGAGCGTGCACATACTTTGAAAGGAGTCACAATCAGAGGGTTTGGCTCAGATAAGAAGAGGTTAATTGATACCCGTTACACAATTACAGACTGGGAAAGGGACCTGTGGCCCCTTCCTGACCTCTCTAAGAAAACCCACCTCCTGCCTCAGTGTGGCATCACAAGACTTTCCCATGAAGGTACAGTACTTTGCATATGACAGCTGCTTGTCATCCTACTCATTGAGTTGAAGTTTCTCTTTTTCTGAAAATTGGAAGCAGTACAATCAAACAACACCCTTTTTAAAACACACACACAAAGATTCTAAAGCAGGCATATTTTGTTTCCTCAGAACCCTCCCTTACCCTGCAAGTGAAATTAAGCACTGTTTGCTGTTAAACTAAAATCAGAGCAGAACTGCATTGTTTTGCACTCTCCTGCCAAAGGCCAAAACCTGTCATGGGTTTGAGTCTCTGTGTCTGTTTGTGTCTGTCTCCCTTACTAAACTGAGTTGGACACAAGCCTCAGAAAGCAAGCCTGAGCCACTAAAGGCCACTGGCTTTCACGGTGTCTTTGTCACTGTTTGGGAAGCAGTGCCAGTTAATGTATGGAGAGATCTGTGCTGCTTCTGATTGACTTTGGGTTCCTTCCAGTGCCAGCTTGGATGTCTTGATATGACATTGCAGGGGGCACTCAGATACCTCTCTGCTCTCACATGCTGTAACTCTGATGCCTGCCCAGATTCTGAGGTCAAATTATTCATTACATTTTGTGTTTCAGGCACTGTGCTAGAGAAAGCTATGGATGCTGGAAGCAATTTTGAAACAAGTCCTTCTGCTCTATTCCCCTCTATGGAGCAATATGTCAATTTCTTTTTCCTGTGTATCTACCAATTTCAGCTTTTCCTTATTATGATATGAATTGAGGTTAATTGAGCACATGAAGTTAATGATACCCCTTTTCCCACAGTCCATCCCAATGTAAAGGGGAGCCTCCTATCCTCTCTTGGCTAGTACTTCTTTGCCAGCTGCATGCAGTAATGAAATGATGACACCTCTTTTGGCAGAGCCTCTCCTCTCTCCCACAGGCTCCCTGGCAAGGAAAATCTGCAGGAAGGACTCTTTAGCAATCAAACTGAGCAACAGGCCTTCCAAGAGAGAGCTGGAGGAAAAGAACATCCTCCCCATGCAGACTGATGAAGAGAGGCTTGAGCTTAGGCAGCAGATTGGGACAAAGTTAACAAGGTAAGAGGCAAACATTTTTCTTAACTCTTGCTTTTGGAAATATGGGGTGGGATGCAGTTTTTATCCTTAGTCTTTAAACACTTGAAATCTGTCACAATGTTGAAGAGAAAAAGCCATGGGGAGGGGAAAAAAGACTCCAGACCTTATTTCTGCTCCAGTAAAACTTCCCATACAACTCCCTAGTTCATTTTCCTGGCATGTGCCATGGGAGCTTTCTTTATGTTAAATATCAGCATGAGCTGTGTGGATTTGGTTCTTTTTGGTCCATCATTGGGAAATATTCAGCTTTGATAACATGCTGTAGCTGCAGGTGCTATTTATAAGCTATGAGTTTGGCCAGTGGGCAGAGGTATAACTTTCTCTTCTGACTGCATCTCCCATGAGTAGCTGAGACTTTTCCTCATCTATAATACTTAAGCCCTTCAGTACTTGCCTTTTTGTGTCAGGTTGGACAGATTTACCCTGTCTAGGCACTTTCTTCTTCATAACAATGTTACCAGCTGTAATGGTTTTCCATACTGCATTGTGGGGTGGCCATTGAATGTGGAAGATTTCTGCAAAACAGTCAGTAAACTGAGATAGGATAGAAATGTCTAAGAACCTCCTGTGCTCCAGCCATGATTTCTGTAGTCAGTTTAAGCCTGTTACATTGTCAGTTTGGTGGTACACAGAGCTGGTGGATGCTCTTGGTCACCCTCCAGTGTGACTCTGAGAAAACCACAAGGAGATGTTGGGAATTTTCTAGTTGGTTTTCTTTTTGGATTTTTAAGGATGGATAAGGGGGTAACACTGTTACGATGTTGTTGAGACAGGAAAAACAGGAGCTCCTGGTAAATACCACTTTCAGCATTTTATTTCCTTTTTTTCCATGTCTTTACTCTTTTTAATTTATCACCTATTTGGAATAAAGTAACCACATCTTTCCAATGCGTCTTTGAAAGTCTTTGTGCTGGATCATGCTTAGCCTACTCCAAGACCTGGCTGACCCCTCAGTGTTTTGTTGAGGGGCCTCAGCAGTCACGCCCCAGATCTGTAAGATGGTACTGTGATTTTTCAGTTCAGTCTTTATTCAGGCTGGTACCTTGTCAGACCGCAGCTGCACGTGAAGCTCTGGGCCCCAAAGAACAGCACAGGACAACAAGGCTCCAGTGGTTTATGTGATTAATTTTGAACCCTTTTGAAGCATGTGAAGAGTTGAAATTTTTACTTCTTAGTGTACTTCACTGCTTGACCTTGCAATGACATTGGACAGCATTTCCACTCTGTTGCCCAGTTGCCTGAATTACTTAGGTCTCTCCAAAGTTTTCCAGCTCTGGCTGATGAAGGAAAGTAGTGTCACTTACAAGCCATTGATTCTGCACAGCTCACTGTGCCCCAGGTCTTTTTCATCATAAGTATTTTATTTCTCACCTCTCCAAAACCTGCTTTTGAGAGTATTTCTTCAGCATATGCCCTTTCAACAAGGGAAGCTAATTTTGGCACTACCCAAAACCCTTCCTAAGGCCTGTATTCTCATAATGTTGTTTGTTTCCAAAATTGCCTCTGGTAATTCAGTCTGAGCTATAATGCTTGATCTTGCCTTCTAATATTGCCCCTAGGACTTAGGGGCAATTACAAGTAGTTCAAATAATTAAAACTGTGTATATATGATTTTTAAAAATAGCTGAGCTGAATGAAACTGTTTCGTTCCCGCTTTATATCAGTGTAAAATCACTGAAACTGGTAGAGTTTCACAAGCATTGACTGGAATGGTACAGTTGCCATTTAATTGACATTTTAATTACTAGTATTTACAACTGGGTATCTCATCCTTTTAAATAATTGAAAACAATTAAAAAATATGAGGACAAAGCAATGCTGCTCATCTCTAACATGCAAGAAGCCACAGGCATTTCAGTAGCAAAAAGAAAGGTGCCTCTCCTAGCAGTGCTTTGTATCAAAATGTAAGGCATCCGTGTGCACAGACTGATGAATATTGCATTAAAATAGAGAGAATTTTTCAATTTGGACAGTATATCTTTACTGTCCAGACTTCATTCCTGAATCCCATCGCTTGCTGTTGCTCAGTAATTGTCACACAGTGATGCAAATGCCAAGCAAAATTAAAGTAGTGAAGCATTTATAGTCCTTAGAGAAGATGTTAGATGCAGACTATAATTGCAGCTGGCAATTTTGGATTTCAGAGGGATTTGTACTGTTCCACCAATGGTCCCCTAGGGTTTAAAATAGCCAGCCAATCAAATCACAGATGCTACTTACAGAAGTAAAAAATGCAGAATGAAAACTTCAGCATATAGTTATTGTCTGTAATGGATCAATTAATTTTCACCAAGAGGCTGATTAGGGTACTTCAGTATTTATGCATCATCCTCACGGTATTTAGCTTGGAAGAGCTCATTTGCTGCCACATTTGGCAGATCAGAATTTAGTACTATAAAGAGAATGACATTTTTAAAGATGATTATAGCCAGGCATATTGAAATTGGCCATTGACATATTGTGTGGGACCAAAATCATCCCAGGTGTAGTTCCTCCAGCCCTATTAGAGCCACACCAGGAATCAATTTGGCACAGAACGGTTTGTTCAGATCCTGTTTAAATGTTGCTTGGAACCTCTGAACGGCCTGTTAGTCCCAGGAAATTGTTCTGACTTTGTTATTGCCTTCCCCAACTGGAAGAGAGACTCCAGAGCAGATTTCCAATGCTGGGAAAGCAGTGCCTTGACTTACACCAGACCAGCTGTAAGGTGGGGCCGCAGGGTCTGTATCTGAGTGAGAGCAGGATCTGGCCCGCTCCACACCTAAATGTTGGCTCAGCCATGAGATAAAATCCTGTGCCCGTCACAGAAACACTTCACGTGAATGTGGTGCTGTGCTGGTTTGTGTCCTGGATCAGGGCTGAACCCAAGCTAAAATAGAGCTTCTTGCCCAAGGTGGGGAAAATATGTCTTAGCAAAGGCAGGAGATCCCACATCGTATGAATTCCAGCCACATGAATAGCCCACTGCACCATGAGCAACCTTTACACAATAATTATGGCAACTAGTTACAGGAACTAATTAGAAGACCTCCTCCTCTAAACAAACCAGAAGCGATTACTCCAAAATGTGATATCTACTGCGAAGCAAGGAGAACAAATAAGATGCAGAACTTTCAGCTCATAACCACTTGTGACTTGGGGATACAAAATGGATGCTGGAGTTCATGTTCTTCTCTGCCAAAAATCTTTACAGCTCCATTAACTTCTGCTCTGAAATTCTAACCCTCTGTGCTAAGTAAATCTTTAAATGGGTATGGGTTTTTTTCGTTTGGGGAGGGGTGGGATTTGTTTGTTTTGGTTTGAGGGGTTTTTTTGCCTGTTCAGCTTCTCCCAAATTCCTCCTGCATTTTTATCCCTGTGGTGCCTGCACAGCTTCACAGCTGCTCAAGGAGTGTGTATATGTGACTGTAAGAGAAAAAGAGGGGTCCGACAGTTAACAAGGGGAGGGGAAAGACAGGCTTACCCCTTCTGCCTGTCTCCCTGGCTGTGTTGGATGTTGTTGCATCTTACAAGAGATGCTTTCTAAAGCACTCAGGTCTTTTTTTTAACCTCTTAACCTCCCAACTCTGGCCAAGGTGCTCATTAGCAATTAGGTACAGGACTATTAAAGCCGAGGTTTTGGTCCAGTGCTATTCAAGAGTGCATGGCAGTGTCTTTATTTGTTTTCCCTGAATTGTTAGATCCTGGCTTTTCCTACTTGCTGGAATAGGATAACCTAATAATACAAAAAAATCTGATAATCCAGTGTGCTATCATCATGCTACTAATAAACCATGTTAAGGGAACTTCTTGATGGGTACAGTATATTATTACTGATCAGCATCCTGTCTGTCTCATCAGCACACTCCTACCCACTGGGGCAGAGGGCAGGCTGAGTGCAGGTCAGGAGGCAGAGGAGACACATAAAGGATGTCCACAGGCTTGTGCACTGACAGGTGCCACAGGCAACCTGATAAGATTTTGCAATCCAGTAAGAGTTTGTGCTGGGCTGCTGCCAAAAGCTGTTGGTTGTAGGGGTCATATTTAACCCAAGACCATGGTCAGTGTGAAAGCAGAGAGAGATGAGGTGGAGGTGCAGCCCTCTGCACATTCATTAATAACGAAACAAATAAGAAGTACCAAGCTACCTGTTGCTTTTCTTGTGACTTTGAGGGATGCTCTTCCTGTTCCTCAGCTGAATCCTGCGAGTGTATCACTATATATATTGTTCTGGCTTTAAAGCATTGAATCAGTGGCAAGCTCCTCTGTCAGATATGCAGTAGAGCTCTGCATTGTTTTTTGTATAACCCTAGATTTACTCACTTACAGTACTTTACAGGGTGCTCTCCTTACACTAGAAAGTGATCTGAAGCGATAGAAATAATATATTGCAAGTATCATGAGGCAATAGATCACAGAGACACTGTGTGTGTGCATATGGCTGTAAATAAGGACACTTGAGACATGGATGTGCACATCTGCTAGAGGTGTTTATAGTCCCATTGACACTTTGGAAATAGTACCAAGATGCCTGTGACTGAGAAATGTGGCATGAGAAGTCCTAAAACTTCATGGAGTGTCAGGTTTGACAGGTGATGGTCACCTACAACCTTGTTCAGAAAGGTAATCTACTCTGTGCGTTCCCTGATCAATACCGTATCTTCCTCAGCTGTACTGAAAAAAGCTGCTTAGAAACAGAAATCCTGTGGTGAAATGAACTTGGTGAATTCCCCCAAGTATGAAAAATTGCTATTGATTTTATTTTTTTTTTTTTTAAATGTCATGAGACTGCTATGAGATTCTTGGACTTGTTCACATCAGGTACTAGAAAGAAAAGTGGAAAAATAGGACAGCTTGGGAAAAGCTTGGGAAAAGCATCGCTGTGAAGGTGACAGATACTACCAGTGCTGAGGAAGGGTCAGTGTATAAGGCTTGCACAGCCATTGGAGTGCACAGCAGTGCCTTCAGAGGCCTGAAGGGACTCAAGAGTCCGAAATTATCACTTTTATTAACTAAAATTTAGGCTGTGAGGAGATTCAGCTTTTTGAAATGGTTAATTATTTAAACAGTGTTGCAGTCCTGTGAAGGGGAAGGTTTATTCAGCCAGGGGATGGCAGCACGATGGCCCCGTTGAGCACGGCTGAATGTCCTCCTGGCTGTTCCCCATCCGGTGCTGCGAAGGGCGTTTTGTGCCCTCCCCGTCTCCGAGTCATTTAGGGATAAACACAATGGGCAGACAGCGGGATTAGGCTTTATTCACAGGCCTCATTTTGCTGGGCAACGTGAAATAATTCCGTCCTAATTACGTTTGACGGCTGCAATTCTCACGCTTGTTGTTGGCCTTCCACTGACGAGAGGAAAGCAAGTGCCTAAAGCAAGAGCTCATCCCTGAGGGCAGTTTGCTTCCTGGCGTGGTGGGTGCTGGGGATAAACCCCACGGGAAATGGGATTGCCATGAACAAGCTCATCTCAGACCCTGGATTAGAGGGGACAAAGCGGCAGCACTCGATGAGCGGCCAGGAAAAGCCACGAGGCGAGGTGGCTGAGCCGAGGTTTCAGCTGCAAAGGGTGTTATTTCCCTTTTGGTTTGGCTTCCTCACCGTTCATTTGTGGAAAGCCCAAGGGAGGTGCCTAAGTTGCCCTTAGCATGGGGGGGGGAAGGCAGGAAAAGCAGGGGATTGTTTATGGGTGACAGGGTGACACTGAGCTATCGCGACACATCTGGGCTCGACCACTGGGATCGAATACTCTGAGCATGACTGGTTTGGGTTGTGGACAAGGGTGGAGATGGGTTTTCAAGGCCCCTGTCAGCCCTCTTTTCTCTGGTCTGTGTCCTGGGGAGCTCTATTGTGCTGAAAAGAAAGCTGGCTTTGTAGTTAAAATACTCTCAGAAGGCTTTCCAACCAGGCAAGCTGCTGAAGAGACACATGCACACACATATATATTTTTAAGGTATTTTGAGGGTCTCCAAACGTACAGATGTGCCTATGAACTTTGGAAAATTCCACTACTTGAGCAACTGTCATGAACAGCAAAGTCTGTGTGCTTTTGAAAAAAAACTACCCCGATACCAAGATCTCTTAGACATCTGTGTTTCAATAGGGCAAGTATCCTCATTTCTGAGCACAGTTTGCACTTGTCTCTTTATATTAGGAACTCCCGTGGCTAACATCATTCATCCCAGAAAAAGGCATGCCCGACATCATGAATGGTGCTATTACTGTTGTTTTGATGGTCGTTTTGCATTTCATAACTAGAAGCATGAGTTTGCCTCGTCTGAGCAATTTGCTGTGACAAAAGGTCCGTGGAGCAATCAGAGGAAAGGGGAGGTCACAGTGTCACTGCAAAACACATCACCTCTACATGCTCCCTCTTATGGGAGATGACCAGTCTCCTTAACCTTTGCAGCTCCACCTTGGAATGGGATGAAACCCTGCCCACATCAGTTTTGCTCAGTCAGGGCCAGCAGATGTTCTGTTATTTAAGAAAGCCAAGCCTCGCAGAGTGGATGTAGTCTGTCCTTGGGCAGATGTGTCTCTCCGCGTTAGAAGGTGAAGCTCCAAATGTGCAGAGACATTTATGTTACTATAAAGGAGGAGGAACATTGTGCCGAGGTGAAGGCTGATTTTCATGGTAGCCAACAGGCAGCAGGAAGCGACATTTGAGGGTAAGGTCTCCCCCAGAGGCACCCATGTGACCACTGATGGAATGGAAAGTGTGTTCTCCGTGTCAGAAGTTCATTTCAATAAGAGATGTCACCAGCCCAGAAAGGAATTTCTTATTCCTGGGGTCTCTCACTGCTCCCACTGCCTGCTCACGTGGAAGCAGTTCAGGTCACACCACGCTGTCACTGCAACATCTGTTTCTCCCATCCTTTCCCTGCAGAAGTCGAGGCAGAATATACTGAATATCCCATAATCAGAGAATACCCAGAACATCCCACACCCCTCAGCCCCCTGACACAGTCTGCATTTGAGGTCTAATTCAGGCTGTCAATACAGCTGAGGCAAATACCTTAATTTCCTTTGTAGTTTCAGTGGGGTGTGGTATCCTTCATTTTCTGCCCCAAATTGATTGCAGTGTTGCTTTTAGTTGTCAAACTACTGTCAGCTTTTATCTAAGAGGAAGCCACGTTTCTCTCCTGGGTGAAATAATTCACGGTGATATAAGGCAAACTTGTGGCAGAAACAAAATAATGTATTTTGGTAATAGAAATAGTCTTATTTCCACAGTAAACAAGAGGCCACGTGGAGTCCATGCAGGACTCTCTTTTGAGTAAAAGAATGGCATTAATAAAAAACAGGTGAAACAAACACAAGCAAGGAAGTAGCTACTTCAAAATGTTATATTCTGGCTTTAAAAAATGAAGGCGGTTTGTTTGTTATCTTTGTCTGTTCCTTTTGATGGTTGATACTGACAAATATAGGGCAGGTCCATAAAGAACTGGCTCATAAATTTCTACCTGGAAAAAAAATCTACGCATAAATCTTCATATTTTCTGTCTGCTGATTGTGAGGAGTTAATCACAAGCACAACAGTTGCTTAGCTTGGATGACCTTGTAATTTCTGTAAAGGAAACAAATCAGGTGGCAGTACAAGTAAATAAAAGAAGGCGACTGGCAGGAATAAATTTTGCTTTACAGGCTGATGATTGTAAAATGGTGAAATTGGTCTTTGAGTAAAATATTTAGCCTCTCTCAGAAGTTACAGATTGTATTTTCCCCCACCACCTCTTCAGTGACAACACATGTGTAGGAGATTTAATACAGGCAATCCTTGTAAAGCAATCAAGCACATAAACATAATTTTTTATCCTGACTCAAATCAGCTTTTACATATATGTGTGCTCATACATGTGCACTGTGGCTATTACTGAGAGTACAGGCAAGACTTCTAGAAAAGTAAGTCTAATTTGTGTGCGTGGTCATCTGTCCGTGTCCAGAAAGCCTGGAGTTTCACATGCAGGCTACTGTATGTGAGTAAACAGAGGGGACTTTTTGAAGAGTAGTAAATAAGCTTTAATGTTTTATAGGTCTGTTTTATATGGGACTAAATGTCTTTTGGACAAATACACAAAGAAAGCAAATATACTTACCATTATACCCAGTAGAATTATGTGAGGTTGCAATATTTCATATTTTTCCTGAGACAGAGTGTTAACACAAAGACCACTTCCAGATGAATAAGGACTTTTTCGCATTCATGCAGAAAAATCACCACTGGTCTTTTAGAGGCTGGTTTGGATGAGAATTATGCTCCTGTTTCAGTGCACTGGGATTCATGAACACTGCAGAGACTGTGGGAATGAATGAAACAAAGTCCTTAGCCTCAGACCTGACTGTGTAAAATTACCATTTATGTTAATAACTTTAGTGAGGAGAACGTGTTCTCATCTGTGGTAGATCACATCGATGCGTCTCTAAGTGTGCAGCCTGTCATACTCATTGCTTACCTTTCTGATAATAAATAACTTTCAAGCCATCAAACTACAGGGAAAGCACATTAGCACCGAGATAAATTCTGTCACCTGCTTCTTCACTAACATCCCTGAATTCTGGAGGCAGCAACACTACTGCTTAATGAATAATTAATAAAACAAGCATTCAATATATTGTATTTGCTAAATGAGCAAGCATCTATAATGTCAGCTGGACTATTTATCCCGCAGAATATTGGAGTTTTGCAGCACGCTGGAAAAGTCCTCACAATTTCCTTTATTGCAGTAATCAGGACAGAAATGGTCTTCCTGCCACCCTGCAATCGACTGGCTCTGATTTAAAAGGCAGCCTTGCAAGCAGGAGACCCTGATCTCAAACAGCTGGGGCTGCAGAGGTGGCAGCCACTGCTTCAGCGGGGAACAGGAATGGTTCTTGGACCGGGGCCCCTTCTCCTCTACGAGCTCAGGGACATCAGTTACCTGGTGGGATGGCAGACAGCAGCTTGGTTGCATCCAGACCCTGTAGGGGGGAGCAGGCAGGGAGACCACAGGGTTGTATCATCATAGAACGGTTTGGGTTGGAAGGGACCTTAAAGATGGTCTCGTTTCAGCCCCCCTGCCCTGAGCAGGGACACCTTCCACTAGACCAGGTTGCTCAAAGCCCCCTCCAACCTGGTCTGGAACACCTCCAGGGATGGGATTTCTACCACTTCTCCAGGCAACCTAGACTAGACTAGCCAAGGAAATCTAATGCTCTGCTGCAGTCAAAAGAGCTGCCAACATTTTGCACTGCCCTCTCTAATGCCAGCAAAGGGCTCCGTCGTATTTTCTGCTGTAACCCGTCAGATTAAAAAAGGCTCAGCCGCAGTGAAAAGAGATTATTTTTGCCTCTGAAACCCATCACGGATGATACATTTTTGGGAGGTACTTTGTCTTGACTAATTCTTCTCTTCAGGGTCTTTATTCTGTCTTATTTCTCCTTGCATTTCAGTAGTGCAAGCATCCCTCGTGCACCCCACCTTGATTCGAGGTACTGTGCAGCACTTGGCCTCAGCTTGAAGGATTTTGGAGCAGATAAAGAGACAGTGATGGGGAAAAGCAAGGCATGTGAGGGAATACCAGGCATGACAGCTCACTTGTCTCAACATCTTCCCTTATCGTTGCACACTTGACTGCCTCAGATTTGATTCTCCCACCTGCCCATCACTGTACCTTGCCTTTCTCTCAGTTCTGTGCACTTGTCACTGAACCTGTCATGTTTTGCCTATCAGGGCATGTGTTAAAATCTTCCAGAGAACAATGCTGCCTCACTATTCAGCATAAAGGTATATCTGAAAGGATGAATTTGACCCTGCATTACTAAAAACTCAGTGCCATCCTTATTTTCTTTAATATTTTCTTTGGTTGGTTATGGCAACTGGGAGAAGCACTCAAAGACAAGGAGGAAAGCCAATGTCACTCCCATATTCAAGAAAGAGAAGTCGGGGAATTATAGGTCAGTTGACCTCACTTTGATCAGTGGGAAGGTGATAGAGCAGCTACTCCTGGAAACCATGTTTGGGCACATTAAAGGACAAAAAAGTCATCAGTAGTAGCCAACATGGATTCACAAGGGAAAGTCCTGCTTCATCAATGTGATGGACTTCTACAATGGAATGACTGATCTGGTAGCCAAGGGGGAGCAGTAGGTAATGTCTGTGTAGTCTTCAGTAAGGTCTTCAGCGTTGTCTCCTGTAAGATTCCTCACTTGTGCAAGTATGGGCTGGATGGGCAAGTGGATTGAAAACTCTGAATGGCCAGGCTCAGAGGCTAGTGGTCAGTGGCACGAAGTCTAGTTGGACCTCAGTAATTAGCAGTGTACCCTGCAGGGTCTGTAGTGGGTTCAGTGCTCTAGAACATCATTCATCAATTGTCTGATTAATGGGCAGTGTGTCTCCTCAGCAAACTTGCTGGTGACACCAAACTGGGAGGAGTGGGCGATGCACCAGGGGATTGTGCTGCCATCCAGAGGGATCTTGACAAGCTGGAAAAATGGGCTGACAGAAATCTCATGAAGTTCAGCAAAGGCAACTGCTAAGTCCTGCACCTGGGAAAGAACAACCCCATGCACCAGTATGTGCTGGGGGCCAGTAAGCTGGAGAGCATCTTGCCAGAAAAGGATCTGGGAGTCCTGATGGGCACCAAGTTGGACATGAGCCAGCAACTTGACCTGCTGGGGGGAAAAAAGGGGCTAATGGTATCCTGGGCTGCTTTAGAAAAACTATTGCCAGCATATCAAGGGATGTGATTGTTTCCTGCCACTGGGCAGGGGTGAGGCCACATCTGGAGTGCTGTGTCCACTGCAGAAAAGAGATATGAGCGTGTGGGAGAGAGTCCAGTGAAGGGCCACGAAGATGATGAACTGGAGCATCTCTGAGACTGTTTAGCCTGGATAAGAAGAGGCCCAGGGGATCTTACCCGTGTGTATAAATACCTGAATGAAGAGTACAAAGGGGACAGAGCCAGGCTCTGCTCAGTGGTCCCCAGAGGCAACAGGCAAAAACTGAAACACGGGAGGTTCTCTGTGAACATCAGGAAACACTGTTCTCACTGTTACTGTGGCCAAGCATTACCGCGGGTTGCCCAGGGAGGTTGTGGAGTTTCTCTCCTTGGAGATATTAAAAAAGTAATTTGGAGGTGGCCGTGCTTGAGCAGGGGGTTTGGACCAGATAACCTCCAGAGATCCCTGCCAACCTCCACCATTCTGTGATAGCACAAGTTACCAAAAGAGCTGACAAAGTCAATGTGTATTAGCAACACCTTTGCTTTTTGACGTGCACAATGTCATTGGCTGATTATTTTTTTGTGTGCCTTTGGCATTGCAGAGTGGCCAAGTTGTCTCAGACATCCCAAATCCTGACTCCCTTCACTCCCCCCCAGTCTCAGGTTCCTGTGAATGTGTTTCATAAAGCTGTTCTGATGCAATGCTTGACAAGTTTCTCCTGCTTTGGGTTACTGCATTATGGCTGTGCCAGCACAGACAGTTTAGCCAGGTCACAAGTTTTGACCAACGCCTGTCTGTGGCATGTAGGACCATCAAAGTCTCTAGCTTACTTCAGTCCCAAGAGAATATGGCATTAGCCCTTGCAACCAAACTCCTTGTGTTGTGCTCTCTGGAAAAAATTACCAGGACTCTGTTTCTAAACAAGAACATCTCACAGACGTGCTGTGTTCACATGGAAATCAACTCCAGACACCCAACTTCCCTCAGTATGCATTTCTCTCAGCCCTGTGCCTCCCCAGCCCCTCAGTCCACCCCTAACTTAGCAAAAAGTAAACAAAAAAACCCCAAACCAGAGTCCCAGTTTCACTTCCAAGAGTTTTCGGTTTCCTTGCATAGCTCTTTTCTCCCTTTCTATGTATCTGAAGCAGAACCTTAAGATCCGCCTTCAGAGCTTTGTATCTGTGGGTGAATCCAGAGACAACAAACAGCAATTAGTTGTTTCTTGCTCAGTTTGGGGAATTGGGAGCTTGGTCTTCTCACACACATCCCAGCCAGCCTGCAGTGGTGCTGCCTGGGATCTCTACAGCAGCAGTGATCTCCAGTAGTGCATTACACAGCAATGTTCTGGTGGCTCTAAGGAAGAAAAGAGGGTGGAAGTGTGTATTTGATGCACATTTTGCTAAAAACACTGCTCCCTGGAGTTTGAAAAGCTGGCAGAGTGCACTAGTTGTGAGACATTTGTGGGACATTTCCCCCCCACCCTTAGCAGCTGGGGTTCAGTAGCTGGTCTCAGCAGAGCAAAGTTGTTATTAGCACTAAATAATCTCCAGTCATGAGAGTAGGCTTAACACCCAATGAACTGGAAGGGGCAGATGTAAATTCTGTATTTGTAGGGCAAAACACAAATCCACATGGCTGTGGCCAGCGGGGGCTGGAAGGAGGGGCTGAGAGGGTGTGTGCTTTTACTTCAGTTCAATGTGAATCCATGAGAAATTAGTTTTAAACTAACAGTGAGCTGGGCAGGCACTGTGTCTGTGTGCCTGCATGTTTTAGTACCAATCTGCAGCCCCTCAGAGCAGTAGGTGCAGTTTCCAGTTCTACAAATGCTTTTTGCATCCTCAGTAAACGCTCAGAGGGGGATTTTTGGCAGGGTGGCTGTGCTGATTCCCTTTGGTGCCATCTTCTGAGCCCCCTGTCCTTGCCATTGCTGGATATGCAACAAACAAGTGTATGCCACAAAATCAGGGCACTGAATGCCCAGCACACAGGTATTTCAGTCTTGCATTTAAGTGTGCCCTGCAGGGAAACCCAGGCTTCTCCTATGCCATGTCAGCAGCCATGAGCAAACATACTTTGCTCATCTTGAGTGCAAAGTATTTTAAATATTGATACTCACCAGCCTTTCTGCCTGAATGCCAGCTGCATCAACTATCCAGACCAGTAAGGAGCTCAAAAAAAAGTCACCAGTCTTTCTTTAGAGGGCAAACAATTGCAAAAATGAGGATTTTGATAGTGCCTTCATTTGAAATGTTACAGGGAAGGCATCTACAACACTTTCCCAATGTGGTTTAAGAAGTGACGAGTAAAGGAGAAATTATTCTTTAGTTCAGCAGGGCCAGGAATATTTTGCTCTCCCATTTTATATAAAGAAGAGGGAAGGTGTCGTTGGGCATTCCCTCCCCCTCCATAGTCCAACATCATCTCCAGTTAAGGAAAAATACAATGAAAATAACCCTGATCTCACCCCAGCAGGTAGAATGTGGTAACAAAGCAGGTTTTCACACTGATAAAGTGTCAGGTGGAGTCGAGGAATGCTCAGACAGGAGTACACACACCTGATGTCAGCTGGAAAACCGAGAGTGGGGAAACTTCAGCAGGGGGGGTGAACTGAGCCCCCAAAACTTCAGGGAGCGAATGTAAAAAGCTGGTATCAGCCCGTGCAGGGGACAGAGAAAGGCTGCAGCCTCATCAGCACGGCACACAGGGCTCCATGTGTGAAGTATTTTGTTTCGCGAGGAGGGGCTTGTTTATTTTGAAGTTAAGAGTATTTGCCTGGAAATAGGATCTTTGTTACTTTGGAGATTACTGGTTCCTGCTGCTAATTCCCTATTTGATGTGATAAGCCTCTTTGTAGCATTCCATTTGTTTTGCTGTGGAAATACACACAAATCTGCAAGGGAAAAAAAAGATGATGATCACTTTATAGTCCAAATTTAGCCTTCAGGTAATTGGGTACATCTCAGTAGCATCAAGAGAGGAAAAAGCAGATGGGACAAGAATTCTCCTGAGTAAAAAAAGTATTTTGTTGTGCTTTTAGGCCACTAGATTTCAGCCTAAAGGTGATGATATAACTGTGAGCAAATCATATCTAATATCTTGTCAAAATAAAAAGTGTGCAGTTTCCTAAGGCATGGGCGGGGGGCAGGTAATTTTATCGAGGCAAATAGGTTTTTTTTCCTTTAAAACTAGACATTTTTTGTATTTTCTGTCTCTGGTGCAGCACTGATGTTCCATGAGATGCTAGGATTTTTAAAAAAACTATTTCTGAACTTTGTAAGGCAGGTACTGGGGAGAGTTCTCCTTGTAACCCTCCTCAGTAGATTTGTGCTTGCAGTGGCAATTACTGCAAGGAGAGTTGTGTTTATTGGAGTTGGAGGAATAAGGGACTCTTTGCATTTGGTACTCAAATGGAACAAAATAATTAACAACTGGAGTAGGGAAAACTGAATAAAAATAGCAAGCAGAGGCATTAATTTTTTATTACACGCTGAAAAGTAGCGTTTCAGGTCAGAATTAAATATTGTCCAATGCATTTTTTAATGCTTTTTAAATTTCATTATTTTTAAGTAAAGTGTGTCTAATAAGTTGTTTTTTCACCTGAAACTACTCACTAAGTTTGACCTCACCTTGCTGATAGTTTCTGACTTTCTGGAACTCAATTTTCCCACAATTTTAGTGCTTGCCACAAATGTTTCAGCCAGTTCCTAATTCTTAATCTTGAAGTGAAAATTTTAGGCACAGCCCTTTGCAGAAAGTCACTGCTGTTTATCACCTGCCTTTCATGAAGTCTGGCGATCTGAAATCCCACAGTCTGGGGGGTCTGAAATCCCTCTGGCACAAAATAATCGCTCTTGAAGCTCTCAAATTTGTTCACTTCCAGGAATTTTCCACTTCAGTAACAAGACAAAGTATGGGCACCATGCTATTCCCTATGCAACTTTTCTCCTAGAAACTGATGTGTCGTGGTTTTGAATTGCTGCCACTGCCAAGTTCTGTTAAAAAAGCTTTTATTTGGAGTTCCTATATTGTGGCTGTTCTGAATCACTGAGTGTTTCACAGAAAGTGGGGGAGTTGCCCTTTTTTTTTAATTTTGACATTACCAATGTAAAGTGCCTATTTGGAGATGAATGTTATTTCTGCAGTACTGTTTGTTTGCCTTTCTTCATGCTGGCACTGGCAAAATGGTCTATAACAAAGTAATGTGGTCAAGGGATGGATATAATGCAGGCTGAGGGAGCTGGGGTTGTTCAGCCTGGAGAAACAAAGGCTCAGGGAAGACCTTAGAGAACCTTCCAGAACCTAAAGGGGGCCTGCAAGAGAGATGGGGAGGGACATCTCCCAGGGGCATGTAGCGGCGGGACAAGGGGGAATGGCTTTAAACTAGCAGAGGGTGGGTTTAGGTTAGAAATTATGAAGAAATTCTGTGGTATTTCCTCTCTCTGTTCTTTGAGTGGTCTGTAGCAACAGAAGAGACTTTCTTGTCTGTTGAGATTGACATAAGCAAGCTGGTGAGGCTCCCCACTCAGGTTTCCTTCCTTGAAACCAGCTGCTTTTTGCATTTTAGATTGAGATTTTCCACGATGGTCACAGATTATTTGGACTGCCAAGCAAAGTTGTCTTACTTGTGTGCAAGTTTTAAATGTCTCTGGCTTGGTATTTTAGTACTGCAGTTGTATTAATGCCTATGGATGTGAATAAGAACATAAGGTGCTGCTGCTTTTTTCATCAAATAGATTGCATACTGACTGTGCCAGATGGGTGACATGCTTGCTCAGTGCACAGGTTTTGTTCATACAGTCACTGTGGTCCATATAGAAACACAATGTTGTCACTGGTCCCATCAGGAGGTTTGACCTTCATGCTAACTAAATATAGGGAAGGTGGTTCCTCTGTTACGTGCTTCAGCCCTCAACTCTTCCCCAGAGCCAGCCACTGCTTCTCAGCATAGGTAACATTTAAGTTTGTGGCAGCAGATTTCTCAGAGGAGGATCTTTAGAGGAGAGTGGTGCTGGCAAAGATCAGTGGGGTTTTAGAGGGGTGGTTTGGAAGAACAGTCCATAGGGTAGTCCATGAAGCCCTTCAGCAGCAGAAGACACCTTTGTAAATATATTAATACTAATCTGGTCTCATGCAGGTCTTCCAAATACAAGGTTACACCTCAAAACTGAGTAAGTGCAGAAGTTGGTAGGAAAAGCCTTCAAAAACTAGTGTTTGGAGGAAAAGAGTGTTGTATTTAAGCAGAAAAAGATTATTAAGGGGTGTAAGGCAAAGAATATTCCTAAGATTTAGCATCTAGGTCTTTCCTTCAAGAACACAATTTTAAAGACTCATTGCTGTAAATATGTTTGTTCACAGAAACAAAACAACATTAGTATAGAGAGATTTTAAAACAAACCAGACACAGTAATTCCTGTAGGTAGCAAGCATACCTGTTCAGCTCAGATTGATTTTTGTGGTGCCATTGTATTCAAGTCATTCATGGATTGACCTTGAACTGTGAATTATGATCTCCTTAGCTTTGTAAAGTCGGCTTTTGGTTCAATATTATTACATTTGGAGAAGCAAGTGTCTTCTCACAATGCTGTACAGACAACAGAAGGACAATTGCTAACATTTTAGAACACTTTTTTCTTTATTACAATGGGTCCTAACATCCATCTGTTTTTTCTGGCATGCTTTAGAATCTCAACCAGCATTTAGTACATTTTCCCCTCCGGATTTCTAGTACTCAGAAATATCCCATTTTTATTGTTCCAAAAATACATTCTTGAATTAGATACATAGTAAATTCCCTCTTCTAAAAAAGATTGTCCTTTGTTCCCTGCTGCAGTTGTTGGATATTTTGCTCTTGGGACTAGGGATAAGAGATGTGAGAAGTAATGCTGCGAGGCCCGTGTGGTGTAACTATCTTAACTCAGCCATGCCTTTTTGGTTTTTTTTTATTTCACTCATTTAAACTTGCATGACCATATTTTATGTGAACAGGCAGCTTTTGGCTGAGAGGTTTGACGCTAATGGAACAGGACAGTAATGCAACGGAGGAGGCTCCGTTTTAAAGCTTGGGGGGTGAGAGTTGAACTGGTATGATCCTGCAGTGTTCCACGTATCAGCAGGCATTTTGCAATCAGTATTATTAAAGGAGGGGGGCCAAAATCTGGATTTGGGGTGTCTATCACTGCTTGGCATTATCTCTATAGAAAAGAAATGAACTAATTCCTTGGCGAAACGAAGGTGTCTGCATTGCCATAGTGGTCTAACAAAAGATTGATGACTTGGGTATGTCACTGTCCACGCTGATTCTGCTCACAGTTATAGGGCTATTTAGTCATTCCTTTGTTTCTTTTAATGAAATACAGAGTTTGTGGCTTTATTTGGGCATTCTAAAGAAACACATTCTGTACGTGATAGGCAAGATGTTAACCTTATGCAGACATAATGAATTGTTGAAATCTACGTTTTGAATATGATTCTCTGTTCCCAGGAGACTTAATCTGGGCAGACAGTTCTTTTTTGGGGGGAGCTTGTATTTTTCCCAAAGCATAATAAATAAATCCCTCAGCCAGCTGGAACAGTAAAGGTGGCATCATTTGAACCATGACTCAAGAATGGGTTCACATGGGCTAAAGAATGGGAAAACTGATTGGTCAGTTTCAGGTTTTAAACAAAGGGCCAGCTTGGTTATATTTTTCACTATCCGCAGATGCTTAAGCAAGCAGAAAATTTGCTGATTAGTTTCCCCAAAAATATCCTCACTGCAATCTAGACTAATCAGAGCTTTGAAGTCTATATTGAAGCTGTTTCTCAACACAAAATCAAGTCTGGGATAAGCATAATTTTGGGGGGGGGGGGGTAGTAAAAGACCGCTTAGAGCTTAAATTAAAGTCTGAATAATTTTAGTTGTAAATCTGATTTTTCCCATAGAGCCCAGCTGGAAACACGAGTGCAGATGTGGAACAGGAACTGTAATTTGGTTGGCTCACATTCCAGACTGTTCTGTGTTTCTTGTGGTGCACTAGTGCCGAGCAAAATCACTGCCTCTCTCCTCCAGGGCATGGGGCTGTTGTACCTATCCTGGATCAGACAGTTGGTCCAGGGAACAAACTGGGATGCTGAGGCAGAGCAAGTGCCTTGCCAATGAGGCACCAGCAGAAGGTACTTAGATCTTCAACTGTACTGAGCAGTTTTTTAGATTTGCACCAAAAGCAAGGATTTTCTACCAAAATTGTCTAAATTCTCCTCTAAACTCTACGTGGTGCTTCACCCACTTTCCCAGGCATGAACAGGGGTCTCTGCCCACTTTGGCCTGCTCTAGTTATTGTCACAGGCTTCTTTGTAGCTGCAGAAGCACCACCATCTCCCAGGGGCTGAATATTTAAAATGAACAGGGAAGTGCAGAGCAGTCATGACATGATTACTGAATCATGGCAAACATTCCTTATGGTTTTATTGCCCTAATTTCTCAGGAAAGCAAGTTACAAATCATGTTATCGTGACTGATACCAGGAGACTTCTCACCCAGGAGAGAGCTTAAAAGAAGAGATAACATATCCTACAGATTAGCAAACGTCTTACTGGAGTCTAGTACAGGAATGTTATTGGTATAAAACTCTTACACTTGCTTCTTTGGGTAGGGATTTTCTATTTAATATGCCTTCAGTTCATTCACTCATTGATAAAACTGTATTTAATCCCATTTTGTAAATCCTGTTTAGGAGAGTGATAGTTCTCTGCAGACTTTACAGTCTGGCTGGCAATATCTGGGCTGATACGTCAGAGCAAGTGAACCCCCAGGCTTACAGTGATATTTTTGCTCATTCTGCAGTGATGTAAGGAAAAAAGGTAGTTCATTTCTACTCACTGCTAACAATTAACTGGCAGAAGCAAACACAAGATTTTCTTCTCCTCTGTTTTTGTCTTTAAATTTTCTCAACCTGACATGGGAGAGCAAAGAGCCCCTGGTAGCCAATCCTTCATCAATACTGCTTTGCTATCAGCATTATTATGGGGAAAGGCAAGGTAAGGTGAGCAATAGAAGACTCTTCACTCCAACTGAATTTTCCTCATGTTAAATTACATAGTTGATGTAAATCAGCACAGTTCTGCTGGCTTCAGTCATGCTCATTTATGCCAACTAAAGAGCAATGTGACAAGTAGTTCTTTGTGGCAGCTGGGATTCTCACGTGCCCAGCTCAGACTTGCTCCTCTCTTGGAGCAATCTCTAGGGTAGTATGAGCCCAGTTGCAGCTGATTAAAAGAGATTTGCATCTAAAAAATTAAATTCAGGAATTGCTCCAGAGGTTATGCCCCACTGTGCTCAGGGGTTATTTTACATCAGGGTAGCTTAAGTCACCCTGGCTTAAGTGTGAGCGTAGCTTGGCTCAGAGATGTCTTGGGGATGTTCTGGACACCTCACCATGCTGCTGCGTGCCCTGTGGTGACCTGTTTGCCCATCAGTCCTGTTCCTGGGCTGGGTCACACACACCAGATGTCACCATTCCAGTGCTGGAGAGCTGCTGGGTTCTGCCTTTGGTACCTGCAAACACTCAGGGTTAATAAGCCTGGCAAGAGGATGGGGAATCCTTTTCTGGCAAGTGTATGGGGCATTGTTTTCCAGCAAGCCCAGTATTATATCCAGCCTTTATATGACTGGATTACATTAGATGTAATTAGATGACCCCGCACTAGGCTCTTAAATTTTCTTAAATCTTGGGCATAAGCAAAGATGAATTCCTGGCACCCCGAAAACACACATCCAGAATCATCCTGTTCACAGGATAACAAAGAGCTGGATGGCATTAACCAGCTCTTTCTTAGAGCTCATTCACATCAAAACAAGCGATCAGGGAGAGAAACCCCATGATTCCTGGTAGGGTCAGCCTGGGCACCCAGGAGCATCATGCTTCAAAGGTGCTACCAGAGCAAAGGGCTGCAAAACTCTGACCCAAAGCCCCACAGCTGGCTGGCTGCTGTCCTGAGAGTCCTCCCTGAATGGCCACGCTGCAGAGCAGGTGAGCATCACTGTGTGCTTCATTTTAGTGTTCTGTAGTGCCTGGGGAAACGTACAGCCAGTTTTTCCTTTCATTGCTCCTGCAGGACTCTGCCACATGGAGCAGAAACTTTTCATTCTGAGTTCTCAGTTTGCTGGGCAGGCTCCAAACTGTAGCATCCATCACTGAAAATGCTGCCTTTCTTTCCTCTTGCTCCCTGAAGACATTACACTCCCAGCAGCCAATCTTTTAGGTCTACAGCAGCTGATTTTTCACGATTGTCCCTCTTGCCCCCAAACTCCTACTCATCCACCATAATGTGACCAGCCCAGCCCAGGGCAAATTCAAAAGAACAAACAAACAAAAAAATGACAACACCCAGCAAAATAAGCCCCACCAAACACTGTCCTTGTGAAGGGCTGCTCAGCTCTTATTGTCTAGTACAAGGAGTGTGATGCATGTGATCATGCAGGGAATTAATTCAGAAAACTGGTTTGCTGTCAAGTTTGTCTTTGCAAATGTGAGCAAACCGCTTTATTTTTCACTGACAATCTCATTTGGATATTATTATTTTTTCAGTGAAATCCTAGCAAGGCCCTCTTTGCGTCATCATGGATCTTGGAAGGTTTTCTTTGTAGTAAAACCTTTGTCAGTGTATTTGCAAAACTGTTGTTATCAATATTGCGAAAACATATGAAGTATAAACCAGGCAATGCATTGCGAAGCACAAATTGCAGAAAACTTTCCTGTCCCCTTGAATGCCTAAAGCATATTGCAAAACTGCATGAGTGGCACAGTGAAGGTCAGGCATGTCCCCATGAGATTTTAAATGCAGAAAGTGCTGTTAAAAGTGGTTTCTCCCTAAGGCCTGTCCCCCCTGTTCCTTGGTCAGACACCTGTGCTCACGCAGCTTCATGGAACAGCCAGAGTTACCTTTCTGATCAACAGCAGCACCCGACCCCCCACCTGATTCTTAGTTTTCACAAGCAGATCTGTTCTTTGCCAGGCAACCTTCGTGGCATCAGGCTCCTTCCTCACCTCAGTTTCCTCCTGTTTATTCTGGTTGTGCTGCTAATGAGACATTTTTTTCCCCTGACCTGTGGCCTCTTGACAACCCCTGTGATGTTAAATGAAATAAGGCAGAGCAGCAATTCAGCAATCAAACCACTGAAATCAACCTCTGCAGACTAGGTGGGCTTCATTAGTGGGTTTTTATTCTGGGCAGCACAGGAGGGAAGGCAGAAGAGGGGAGCTGTCACACCTGGTGTTGGCCAAGGTCAGAGCTGGAGATGGTGCACTGAAATTTGGTGTGAAAAAAGATGTCTTTGCAGTCATAGTAATAAAGCAATGGCTGCTTACATTTCTTGATTTACACTATCTATAACTAATATCAAGATTTTTCTAAGACTAACTGAGAAGTTCAACATCTGGCAAACCTGGAAATTAAGAGGCAAGATAAAAGAACTAAAATGGTGCAGTTCTGAGGAGATGGTGGAGTTGTTTGTAGAGCCCCAAGATGGTTTAGGGGCAGAAGTCAGTGTAACAGCATGAGAAGAAATGAAATTAAATTAAATGAGCAAGAGACCAAGAAAAGAGATAACTGTGAGAGCTTGGAAGGGAAGGGCTAAGGAAGGGGCTGGGGTTGTTTGAGGAGCTCATCAAGGAGGGACTTAAAACAGGGGAACCAGGAGTAGGCTCAGTCAGACCATAAAGGTGATGGAAACGGGGATGTAACAGCAGTTCATGGGAATGAAAGCAGACACTGGAACTGGAGGCCAGGAACCTCCACAGCTTCTATTCATTACCTTGTTCATTCTCCAGCTGTTCTTCACTGCTTGCACTGTAAGGACTAGTTATGATTTTATTCCACTAACGAGGGTACCTTATCCTTTTCTACTGCCCGGGTCTTGCTATTAAAAATTCTTGGGATTATGAAAGCCCAAAAGTGATAGACAACCCATGAATGCAGATAGCTTCAGATCTCCAGAATTAATCTGTCCAAAGTGTCGTGGCTTTTTCTGCTGTGCAAGTGCATCACTTAAAAGCGGCAGGAACACTCTGCAGCCGGAAAAGGGTGGATAACAGGATCTATAAAGCAGTTTGACTATTGACAGGGAACACAGGTATACTTGGCTGGCCTTACCATGCAGTGTGGGGAAGAATCCCACGGCCTACAGGTCCTGAGCAGCACAGGAGTAGAGGGTGCATATACTAACAAGGGCATGGAGAAAATGTCTGTCTTCTTGTGTGGAAGTGTGGAGTGAAAGCTTAGTTTAAATGCATCTACTTCATGGCAGGTACCCCACTAAACACATGGAAGACACATTGGTCCTTTGTGCAAATCACCCATGTAGGTAGATAAAACTTCTGGCTTCTGTTAGAAATGCTCTAGTGTGAACTGTTTGTGACAGAACTGTTAGCTGAGTCCTTCAGTCCCTGTTTTCTGGGAAAGAGGAGAGCCTTTTTGGGAGCATTTTCTCCAGACTGATTTCTCTTTCTACTTACTATGTGATGTTTGTTTCTGGAGAAGCCATCTGCATGCTGCATAGTTGGGAGTCCATCCTTAACGTCCCCCCCGGGTGCATCCTCGTCAGAAGCATCAAGGGGCAGGGGATTAAAAACATTTATAACACAATTCCTGCAGACACACATGGTGGGGCTAAAAGGGGAAACTTTTTCTCTTTGGTTTTCAACTGCTGCTAGAAATAAAGTAGTTTTAATTGCTTTATAGTCCTAGGGTGGAGTCTCGCATTAGCAACAGCTGCTGTATCTTAAAGGTGGTAAACGCAAGCACTTGAATAGCATGTTCTGTCTTCAAAGTGCTTTGGAGACATTCTTTACTGCTGAATTAAGGATCAGTTTCTGTCCCTTTCCACACTTTTCCAATGACATAAATGTTGAATCCACCACGGGAAAGAGACAAAGCTCCTGATTCCGAATTCTGCACTGGAACAGGACCATGCTCTGCTGCTTTGTTTTTGTGGTGTGAAGTGGCCCCAGAGGATGTATGGCTGGCTGGTATCGCTTCTGCTAGTGGAAATCCTCAGACTCTGTAAAAGCAGATGCCTCTAACACTTCTGCCTTCAAACAGCTGGTGTAGGGGGTGGGTTCCTGCCTGCCCACCGCTTGTGCTTCATTCAGCCCTGTGCACCCTGCAGGATGTGAGGAGCAGGGGTGTTGAGCTGGCACACCCGAGCTCCTGGCTCTGGGGCAGGCTGGGGATGTGCGTGCATCAGCAGCTCAGCCCCTGTGTTGTGAGGAGAGACAGTGTCAGGCACCTCTCACCCAGCCTTGCAGAGTCAGCTCTGTTTCAGTGAGCTTTGTGCCCTGGGCTGGAGGAGGCATTCCCTGCAGGAGATGAAGCCACACAGCCAGTGCTCATATCACATTTCCTATCAGTACCCAGTAATTCACAGGGAAACTGATGGTCCAGCTGGCAGAGACTGGGGCCCTCAAGCTTGGAATGTCTCTGAATGACCATGTCTGAAGGAAGAGCAGGCTCTGTCCTGTCACTGGCATCATTGACAAAACTCCCTTTGACTCGGGTAAGAGTATGAGGATGCCCAACAGTGCTGGCTTCTGATGTCATCTCCCTGGTCTACTTTGTTTTCCAAAGACCCTTTTGTGCTTGCTTTATATTCTGAATATTCAGATCGTTCCTATGTACAGACTCCCCGTTTGTAATTAGATTGTGGGGTTTTTGACCCTATTACATACAGGTTGACTAGCAAGTCACACTGATCCTTCAATGTAAGACTTTTAAAAGCCACAAGCGGAGGAGGAGGGCAGTGAGTGTGCAGAGGAGGAGGAGGACTGCTATTGTTCTGCCCTCAGCGCTGCCAAACCGTCCCTTGTTTTTTCTGTGGACTGTCTGTGTGTTCAAATGCTGTTTGAACAAATGGGGCACAGTCAGGAGGCTGGTGAGAGGGCAGCGAGAGGGTTAGCTGCATCTTAGCTAGAAACTCTTGCCTGAGTCAGGAAGCAGGCATGCAAGGAAGGAAATTAAGTGGAGACATCTGTGTGGCTTAGCTTTCAGCAGCTCTGCCTGGGGTAGGGGTGGGAGAGTCATGCCTGAGATGACATAACGTATTTTGTCTTTCGTGAGTTGAAAAACAGGGGGAAAGCGAAAGCAAAGCATGGTCGGTGTCACGCGTGGTCTGGGCATACCAGCTACATAATGGAGCAGTGTCAGTGCTTTCTGCTCGGCCTTTCACACCCCAAAATAGCTCCCCAAGACAGAGAACCGAGGAGAATGTGATATGGTCCAAAAACTGATCTTGGACTTTTTTCGCAGACGACTGAGCCAGAGGCCAACTGCTGAAGAGTTGGAGCAGAGGAACATACTGAAACGTAAGTCCTGCTTCTGCTGACATGTAAGCTGAAGCCAGCTAATTTGGGCTAGTTTTGGTGTATGTTTGGTGGGGTTTTTTATAAACATCAACTATTCTGTGTCTGCATCATTAATAATAATTAAAAATAATGAAGGGCATCATAACTGCGAATAAGCATGGAAGTCTGCAGTGACATCTAGAGCTGCAGGAACAGCTTTTTAAGATCAGAGTCAGGAAATCTGCAAGAATGATCAACCTATGGAGGAAAAAAAACCCCAGATGTTGAACAACTTTCCAAACAGAGGGTCAGTCGTCCTCAAAAGTCTATTTTATGTGGTACTTACATAGATGAGTGCCCCGTTGTAAGTTTGTAAGGGCATGGCTTGATTAGCTTTTCTAAAAATCTTCGCAGCAATCTACACTAGCTGGAGCCTTTATTCAGTTTAAAAAAGAATGCAGTGTGACTCAGGGTTATTTCCCTGAAATGTTGCCCTGAAATTCTTCCTTTAAGTCAGCCAAAAACTTGCTGGTAGATCCTCAACATGGGGTATTTTAAAGGGACAAAGTACCATTTAGACACCCTGATCCAAGTTAAGGTGGTACATACATTGTCACCAGCTAGACTGAGTCCAAATTTCATAACTCCATGAAAGAACAGGAAAAAAGGGCAATTTCTTTACTCACATCAAAGTGGTTTGAATATTAAAAAACCGAAGGTGTTTATCTATTTGTTGCTGCTTTGGAAACAGAAAGCAAAATAAACAAGTTTTTGCCTTTTTAAGTTAGTAAATGCATAATTCCAGGAAAATTTTTAAAAATTGCTACAGAAAAAAAAAGTATTCCTTAATGGTCCCTTTTACATACTGTCTCCTTAGGTAGATCCATAATTCTTCTCTTGTTCAAATAACTGCATTGTATAGAATCATAAAAATGTGGTAGCAGATTTATTCCCTGGAAATTAGCAGAATACATTGATTAAATACTTCAAAGCTCAACTTCTTAGCAAATTAATTACAGTGTTAATGCCCAGCAGGGTTTTTTCTTCTGTTCATGCTATTACACACGGCAGACAAAGAGAAGGAGAGAGAGATACCACTGTCAGTGCAAAGAGGAGAAAAGACAACAGCAGAGTGGTGTGGGGCCAGCCCTCTCTGAATAGCTGTGCTCCCACTGTCTACCCCTTAGCTCCCACTGGGGTAGAACCTGGGGAAATAGCTGGCACATCCAGCTGTGATTGTCTCACAGGCGGGCAGGAGAACAGCTGGAGGAGGGGGGACCTGCAGCGTGACTGATGCCAGGCTCGGGCGAGGAGGGACAGAGGCCAATTCTCTGGGCAGCTCGTGTTGCCATGCTGTGAGCAAAGACACGTCATGCACCACCTGGCACTGGTGCGTGCCCAGCAAACCCTGCCCTGGCACTGGGGAAGGTGGCTGGGGGTGCTGGGGGGTCACGGGCAGCTGCTCTGGCAGCAGTTTTAGAAGCAGTGTCAGCAGAGGGGCAGCATATCCAACCCCAGGGGCCTTGCAGACATTCCTAAAGGTCACGTTGCCAAGCACAGCGGCCACACAGCATCCTAAAGGTCTTTACGTTTCAGAGGAATTATCCCCTGAGTACCATGAGTTTCTTTTTTAAATTGAATAAAGGCTCTTAAATGACATGGATGGTTGAAAATATTTACCCTGAACCCAGAACAATATTGTATTTCCTAAATGGAATTTTTGTAGCTTGGTTCGTTAGCACAGATCTGCCCCAAAACATGTGTGCCTTGGTAGACAAACAGCATCCTAATTACAGGAAAGAGTAATGTGGTATTTCCAAGGCATTCCAACTTTTGGTGAACCACAGCAGGAAAGGAAGAGATTAAAATAGTTACATAATTAAAAAAAAGAGAGCATAAGCATGCTCTACCCTTAAACAAGGAAATATAAATAGTGTCTGGTTTGCACATCACTTTCTGTCCTTCCTCTAGACTTCTGAGAAGGAGAATTATAATAAGTATAATGGAGCGTAGAGAAATAGAGATTTAGGAAGCAATAATAAAAAGGACCTGCATAAGCAGGTCAAGCAATTTGCAAAAGCCCAGTTCAGAGCACGCACACACAAAAGAAAGGCCAGCCAGCTCTCGAGCAGACTTAATAGGATTCCCTCTGCAGTTAAAGCTGAAGTCTTCCTGCTGCAAGTGGCGTGTCTGGCACCGTGATGTCCCTATTACGTGTGTGTTACTACCTGTCCTGATGGGAAGAAATGAGGCCAAATGTGGCTGGACAGCCAGGCTTAATACATGGATTGAGGAGTGCCTGGCTCTGTGCTGCTGCAATAATTGCGAGTTTACTTTTTGAACCACAAGGGCAAAGCACCCACTGCAAAGTTTCACTACCTGCTGGCAGCAACAGTAAGATCAGAGCAGCCACAGCAAGGACACAGAGAGCAGGGGCAACTGGGTCTAGAAGGGTCCTCCACTGAACTACATCCAATTCCCTGACCCGTATTTAAGTCAAAGGCATGTGGTGAGAGAAGTCCAGACCTGCAGGCAGGGTTAGTCTGAAGATTAAACACTTTTTGCAGTTAATACTTGCTGTCCAGGCTTATGGGGAAGGATATCTCAAGCCCTTGCCATGTCCCACCCCTGTGCCACTTTGCAGATGGGTACAAGTAGTCCAGTTGTCAGCCTGGCCCTTTTAGGGTTGCATGCATTTCCCACATAAACGGTGGTTAGGTAGACTCTGAGGGTCTTATACTGTATTGGGACTGGCACAGAAATCAGGCCCACCCTTATAAACACGTCTAAAGAGAGCACCTCCTGAACACATAAGATAAAATAAAGCATCAGTTTTATAGCTTCACAAGATTGGCATGACTTAACTTCAAAGAAATAGCTAAAACAAAGTCACTTTCTAGTTTCAGAGGAGTATGTATTCCTAATTTCCAGCTTACCTAACTGAGGTCTTCAGCCTGCCTGCCTGTCTCTGCAGGCTGGGGGCTGGGCTGGGAGTGAGAAGAAAAGAAAGCCCTCAGATGCCAAGGACAAAACTAAATGGCCATAACGAAGTTTTATATATAACCCCTTGGCTGCCTGAAGTTCTATCCTGACTCTGTGTGGGCTCTATTTAGTGCTGTGTCTCTCTGAGTTAATCTTACATGGATTTATCAGTGGCCTTGTTTCTGAAAGTAGGCATTTGCAGGATCACCTCCTTCAAATTTGAGACACAAAGGGAAGAAAAAAATTGCTAGAGGGTCAAGTGCTAGAAGAGAATCCAGCCCAGTAAGGACAAGAACCACTGAAAGAGAAAAATTACATTTATCAGTGTAGGCATTCCAGTGATCCCTTAAAAAGCCATTTGTGACTCCCTGCTGTCTTGTGTTCTTTTTACTCAAGTATTGGTATCCTTCCTTCTGAAAATGTAAGCAGTATTTTTGGTAAAATGGCACTTAGAGATCAGAGGTGTAGTATGAAACATCCTAACATTGAAGGGCTCTGTCTGCTTCGGTGGAGGTTTCCTAGTCCTGCTGAAGTCAGTGAGTTGTGACAGACCCGCCAGCTCTGCTGCCCTGAGCAGCAAGAAACCCTCTTTACAGCCTGGCCCTCCTCACCTGCTCAGGTCTCTAAACTTTAGGTCTCACTTCTGTGCAGGGAAGGCCGCAGTTTTGTATGCAATGGTTTGAAATGCTGCATCCCCTCCAAGGTGGGCAGACTTGCATTAAGGCAGGACCTCTGTATAGGATTTCTGGCTGCTCCCAGTGGGTTAGTGGGAGTGCTGACTTGTCCTCTCACAGCTGGAGAAGCTACAGCTGGTGGTTTGTTTCTGCCACACTGCCTGCTCCTTCCACAGGATCAGCAGAGAGGAATGTGGCATTTCCCCCTTGAGTTTAATTCAGCCCAAACCTGAATAATTTAAGTCAAGGCACCTATCCTAAACTGAGGTCCATAATCTCCCCTGCAGAGAGTTATTCCTGCCTGAGCCAATTCCATCTGAGTGAGAAGTGGATCCCAGCAGGGCCACAGAGTACTTATTGGGAAAGCTGATGCATTGTGTTTGCCCTCACCTGTTACATGCCAGGATGATGGGAATAAGGAGCAGTGGAAATGGGCCCTCACTGATCAAGGACTACCTAGAAACCTGGGGGTTTAGTGACTTTTGGTAAAGTTCAATGCCAAGACATGCATGACAGTCGCTCCTAAGGGGAAGAAGAGTTGGTGTACTCAAACGTTATTGTCCTCTTGAGGGAAAATAGTTGAGGTGTGCCCTGGTAAGAACTTGTCGCATGGGGTCTTTTGGCATAATGCTGGAAGTGAATTGCCCTAGGATATGCTTTTACGCTCCAGAGTGGTAATGTGAAGGCTCACGATGGAACTCTCCTTGATTCTGCTCAGATAATGGGAAGTTGCACGATTTGCCTGGCACCTCTGTTCTGAAGGGTTTTTTCTATTACCTCCGAAGAGTAGCTGCAAGAAATTATTCTGTGTATGGAAAGGGGGAAAAAAAAGGAAGGGGGGGAAGGCATGGTTTCTTTTCCAACCACTGACCTTGCAGCCTTGCAGAATCCGACCATATCGTGGCTAAACCCCCTGAGGCCACCAGGCCTGTGGGCAGGGAGATAACATTTTCTGAAGAGCTGGCTCGCTGCCCGGCCCTTCTAGAAAGTGACACACATGCAGAGGTGCCAACACAGGGGAAGGAAGGAAGCTGTAGCTGTTTTATGAAGCGTGTGAAGAAGCACAGTGGCTGCAGATCGAGGACATTCACCAGCCCCAGAGGGATATACTGTGCATCAGAGAGGTCCTGAAATATTAATATACTGATGGCAAGGCTTATTTTGTTGCATACTGTGCACACCTGATGAGTTCACAGTCTGAGATCCTTGTAAATGTTTTACAGCCCGGAATGAGCAAGAGGAGCAGGAGGAAAAGCGAGAGATTAAGAGAAGATTAACACGTAAGGTGAGAAGCAACTTTGATCTTATTATGACATTTCTGTAACTTTCTCCCTCCTGCACAGTTGTTTACCTTTTGCCTTTTCCTCAGCACCAGTTTCAAAAGTAGAGTGTGAAACAAGTCTTAAATCAGCAATGTTGCAGCGTGTAAGTCCACAGGGAGAGAAGGGAAGCACTTTGTAGGCTGGTAACATTTCAAACGGGACAAAAGAAGATCTAGTTGTCATCACTGAAGGAGCTTTGAGCAGTGAGGGGTACAGAGACCAGCATTTACCAGGACCAGTGCTCCTTGTAAATGTAATGGCTTCTGCAGCCATTACATAGAGCAGAGTTAAAGCAATGCTGATTGCATTTGAAAATTCCATCAAAAAAAACCCCCATAAAACTGGAAGCTAAACATTTTCTGGAAAGGGAAATTGTCAATTGAGGTATTTAAACTAAATAGAGACAAGCATCTGCAAAATTGTTTTCTGCTCTATACACCATCTTGTATTGGCAGGGAAGGACAGGCAAAATAGCATTGTTTGGTTTTGGTTTTTCTCCCATTTGAAAGTCATTTACTCTTAAAACTGGAGAGCAGTCATTTCAGATACACACATTCAGTTTCGCAGCTGGTATAAATGTCAACAGATGCCCCAACATAGAGAGCGAACAATCCATCCTGTTGTTGCAGATAAACTTTATTTCACCACTGACATGTTTCCTATCACCAGAGGTGGAGGAAGCCCCCTAAAAACTGAAATGCTTGTGAAGCAGCACCATTCCTTTCCTGTACAATTTTAAGTAGCTTAGTCTTTTTGACCTACGTGATCACAGCTTTGATAGTATAAATAATAAGAAGGACAGGGCTTTAAATATACATGGAATGGTTACATTCAGAGAACTGGATTGCTTTCTTAGTTAAAAATCTCATGCCTTATTTTGAGTTCAAGTAAATAGGCAGAATTCTTGGTCACTGGTGGGGGAATACTGATGTTGTCTGCAGGAGCTGAGATTGTGGCCCAGAGAGCCCTAGTATTATTTTTAAAACACTTCAATTCCTGACCACAATGACAGGGATGGTTTTCCATTCCCTCATAGCACAGCCTGAAAGAAAAGCTCCTAGCTGCACTGCAGATGTTTCATGGGACACAGGCTCTGAACAAAGGCTAGGAATACCACCTAGGCTTTAAATTTCCCTGTACGTGGAAGGGTAAACACGTGCAGGAACCCAGTCCAGAGCTTGATGCCATTTGATGAGTGGCTGTAATAGGTAAAAAGCAAAGCTACCCATGCCCAATCTGCTGAGAAGTGAGGCCTTGCTGACTGAGCCAGCATCATCACCGTGCAGTTTCCATCCTCCCCTGAAACCTCAACAGCTTTCTGTGAAATTTCTTGTTTTGTCTTGTTTGTGCTTCTAAGTAGGAACAACAGGGAGAGCAGCATCAGTCTGAGCCCCTGGCAGTCAGCTCTTCAGTGTTCATGCCCTTGTTCCCAGCCACAGTCCTTTTAGCCTTTTTTTTTTTGCTTCCTCCATAGTAAAGATTTTTCTCCCTCACCTTTGTAAGGTTGGTAGCAACATGACTTAGTATCATTTAATTTGGATCATCTTTTTAAGCTGTTGTAAATTGTTCTAGTGACACATGGAGTTTTAATGAAAGAACCACAGGCCTGATCTAACAACAGATTTTGTTCTCACCTACCAAACGTGCCATCATAAAAGCTCAGAAATCACTAGAGGAAATACTTGAGGAAAGTGTGCAAGTGTTTTAGACAACAGCTAGAAATGCCAACCACCCAGTGAATCCTGCAAAAATAGTTGTTATTCCCCAGCTGTGTCTTTCACGAGCACGTCCCAGATGTGTCGTCGTGTTTACAGCAGAGTGGCAGGCACCTTCTGTCGGTTTGTGCTCAAGTCTTATTACCAAAGGATTTTAAACCTCAGATCAAGCAGAAGTTTAATTGAGCACAGCAAGTGTGTTGCCCAGCAGCCCTCTCTCTTTGCACGGTGTTTTAAAGCACACACGTGCCCACAGGGTAAATCCAGCATAAGGGAGGAGTGTCGTGTTGCCTCTTTTGTACCTGCGTGTGGTTGGGAATAAGAAGGGAAGGGGGTTCTGTAGAAGCCACTGATGAGACTTTTGACCTTGCACTGTAAAAACTGCTACTGTCCCCAGTTTTTTTGGTGGTGACATTCTGACTCCAAGGGAACAACCCACTCCATCCATTTAAAAACTGTTCTTAAAATTCCTTCAGCGCTGACATTTTGTTACACTATTATGATGATAAGTTGTAACATGACATACTGTAATAAGTAAGATTACCTCGCTAGGTCTAGATGCCTTATTAAAGTCAGCAATAAATATCCAGTTGAATTCATCATCTGGACAGGCAATTTCTTTTAAAAAAATATTAAAAAGAAATCAGGTGACCTACAGTGAGCTGCCCCTTTAAGCACTTTTCATCCTTTCAGACTCCTCTAACTCCACATTAACTGGGGATGAGGAATAGCTGCCATTCAAAGAATAAAATGGGGGCAAACGTGTTGGGGAAGTTTCTCAGTAGCTCGTGTCCCTCCTGCCCGAGGAAGGAGAGGTGGAGGATATTTGCCTGTCTCCTGAGATGCTGATGGCTGTGTTCTGCACGCCCAGCCACCCCTGTCCTCCCCTCCCTGCACCTCAGGGCCCGCTTTGGGCACCTGGACTTGCATCATTCGAGTGCAAGGACATGTGGATTAGGAAGGTTCTTTCTCTGAGCACTGGTCTTGACCCCAAGTATATTCCAAGAATATTAACATGCAAAGGCCCTCTGGGAGAAGCGTTGCAGGTGGGTCACGTCCACAGAGAGATCTGGGCCCCCAAGAATTACTACTGGGAATGTGTCCTCTCTGAACTGTGATGAACTTGGCTGAGTTCCAAGGCAATTAACACAAGCCTGAATGCCCCTTGAGGACTTTCATTAGAGAGAGAATTGTAGCCTGGATTACCAGAACACATTACAAATCACTTGTAAAGAGGAATAAAACTCTTCTTTTCCTACCTTCTCTTCCCTTAAATGGCGTCATGCTCCCAGATCCCCAGAGCTGTTTACTGCTTCCTATCCCCCCACTGCCAATAGCTTCATTTTCCCCAAAGTCTAGCTCGACAATGAAATATCTCAGAGCTCTAACATTGACAACCAAAATTATGAGGTGTCTCTGTTTCTTAAAATCCATGCAATAGTCTGAAATCTTTGCTCCCATTAAACTCCTTCCCTGGGACAATTTAAACTCTGTTCACTGTGAGTAAGTGGGAAATGCCTTGCTTACATGTTCAAGCTTTCCTTGACCTCCACTGCCTTGCATCAGCACAGGCTGTTGAAAATAATGAACTCTTGAGAGAGGTGGGACTCATCAGAGAGAGGTGAGAGCGAGGCAGGGGGTAGGGGAAAGGTCAGAGAAGAAGAAAAGGTTAGCGGCTAATTTGGATAAACTGCATTTATAGTCAGAGGAAAAGGTCTTCGGGGCATTTTCATCACATCCTGCTCCTGTGTCTTTACCACAAAAGGTTGGGAGCAAAGGAGAGAGGGGATTAGAGCCTGTAATTTTTTCACCTTGGTTTCTTCCTTAAATAACACCCATAGCATTTTAAAGAGGTGACAGAGCAACCTGGGCAGCCGGTACATACTGCAAGACCCTCGCACTTTGCAGCTCACAGGAAATCTCTGCAATGGCACAAGAGAGGCAGGGAAGTTTGTTAATCATTCAAATAATGTAGCTTTAATTAGCGGCTTTTAGAAAACCACTGAGTGTGGTTGCCCCTCTCTTTACATTTAGCATGATCAGGTTGGCATTTTGGTTTAATGTACTGAATGTATTTTGTGTGCATGTATTTATATATGGAAATATATGTAGATTTATGGCTACACATGAACTGTGTGATATCAGCTGTGGATTTCAGGACTCTTTCACAGCCAGAGCACTGGCACAGGAGTCAGTGCCTGTTTTTTTTCTGCTCACAGCTCTGCCTCCTAGGTCACCTTGAGCTGGTTGCTTGGTCCCTGTGCTTCACTTGCTCTGTGGAGAGGAAGGCACTGCCCAGCACTCATAGGGTGTATAACTACCTGAAACTGCACTGGCTGTAGGTTTATGAAGCAAAGGCAGGGTGTCTAAAAATAATATACAGCAGTAGTTATATGTCTTCAGAGGAAAAAGCAGCTTTCAGTCTGTCTTATATTCAGGTGTCACCTGAATCAATACACACTAACACCAGTTTCAAAATGTGCTTATGCCTTTGACATTTTTTCACATATATTTCAGTGCACTGCTCTTCACACTCACTGAAGCTGCCCAGTGAGTTTCAGTGCAGGTGATGCACCTGGTTTGATTTTTGTGCATTTGGAAATGAGAACTTACCTCAGACGTGTCTCATTTCACCACAAGACCATTTAACATTTACTGTCATTTCTTTGATTTCACCCACCCCCAGTGCACCAAGGCAGCCAGATTAGCTGTTTAGGAACCAGTGCAGCTCTGAGGTAAATACCAACAATGAATTCACATTGCCAGCAGAAGCATCACCATCTCTGTGGCCCTTGATGCTCTTGCCTTCCCAACACCTCCTAGCCAGCGGCGTGGCATGGCATGTTTCACTCTATCAGCAGCCACCTGCCTTCTCCTTTGCACAAACCTGCACATCACTTGGATTCGCACAAACCTGAAAGCCAGCTAATGTCAGGAGCTGACAGAAGCTGTGAAACAGTTGGTCATTTTTGAAAGTCCTCTCCCAGCTTAGAAAGCTCATAGGAATTCCTGATTCCCTTGCAGCCCTTCAGAAATACAGTTTAATTCACAGGATTTCCTGTTTTGGTGGTGTTGTCACACTCTATGCAGTAAGATCTTTTTGAGTTTTTTTTAATTTCATTCTAATCTGAAACAACATCTAGGCTATGTCCTAAGATGATAAAAGCTGAGAAGAGTACAGATAATATTGGTGATTCATCCTTAATCCATGTGGTTGTGGGAAAAGAAGCAGTTCATGTAAGTAAAGCTGGATTGTCACCTTTACCTTTGAAATTTTTGGCTGTAGTCATATTATTTCAACATAAAGATGCCTTATTCCTGTGGTCAGAGGTTAGATTTTTTAATAACTGAAAGGAAATCTGTGCTGTGCTATCTGAATAATAATGTATTGGTGCTAACAAACCTGCAGCTCCTCGTACAAGGGCTGCTAGAAAAACCTGCCAGCTCAGATCACGTTTAAGGTGAGTTGTAGGACAGAGAGAAGCCTCACTCACAGTGTAGCTGCAATCACACTCCATGTGTGGGATAGCACTTTGCTCTTCTTGTTTCTGTTTGCAGTGTGTATTTGGCTTGCAGGTGCCACAGGTATCAGGACTCCAGGCTGAAGAGCCAATTCTACTTAGAATTTCATGCTGTTAGAATGAAAAATAACATTTTTAAATTTAGGTGTGCTTCGATCTGCTTTATTGTGCCCTCTGGCTTTTCTGACAAGGCACTCTAGCTCAGAGATATGATTATCTTGTTGTCTAAAAAAAAGACAAAAAAAGTTATGCCTGCTGTGTATGCATTTTGCTTTTCCTCAAAAGAAGTCCCCAAAACATGTAGCCTGAGTTCAGAAGGGAATGTTTCTTGCTAACCTCATTGCATACATGCTTTTTGGCTGGCCTGAGTTATATGGTTATATGAAATGGGGTTTCTCTTGGGAAGCTTTTGGGAGAGCTAGGAGGAATGTTGTGAGGCAGCCACATGCAGAGCAGCTCACCCCGGGAAACATCATGCTTCCCATGGAAGAAGATGGGCGTGAAAAACTGTTTATTTTTAAGATCTTTGCAATGTTCAGAAGTTTCAAAGTTGTTTTTCAAACCAGCAAGAAGTTTTCCCCTCTATTAAGTGTCATAATTTACCCCACAATGGCTTTGGAGACAACACATCAACTTGACTGATGCCAGCTGTGCTAAACAAGGGCCTCATACAGCAGAGTGTAGAGTCATGCTCCTGATTGCACTCTGTGTGCAAAACTGCAGGGCTGAAGCCAGGAGGGATACAATTTCCATCCTCATTCCCCGTTCTCCTGAGCATCTCACAGGAGGGGCATTGCTGCAGCTCTGCAGACCCTTCAGGGGAGGTGTCTGAACCTGGTTTGTGGGTGCACGCTCAGGGCTGTAGCTGTAAGGAGAGCAGCCCCACTGTCACCTCCTGTCTCAGGAAGGACATCCAAGAACAAACATACAGGCTTAAAGCCAGGGCTGGTGGAACTTTCTTGCATCAGCACCCAAATGCTGGAGAAAGGATTTTTCACCTTCCATTTAGTATCCTGGCTGTTTGGAATCTTAATTCTTCCTGGAAGATTTCATTTGGAAGGAAGGTAGATTCAGGAGCGTATATAATGTTGCAAAATAGAGTCTCAAACATTTTATGAAATATTTAGACCTTTTACTCTTCACAAGGGCGAAGTATTGCAAAACACACCTGTTTTGAGCAGGAAGAGCATGATACACTGTGTAGGTAATTTTATCAAGATACGATTTTTCCTGGTGTGTCCTGGTTACAAAGGTTTCAGTCTAACAGTGAAACTCAGCTAATCTACAGCCACATGCACACATCTGTGTAGCCCCTTCTTCAGAAACGGTTGTATAATTGCTTTTGACATTAAGCAGCATGCTGTGCATCCAAGGAGAATTGATCCCTGAAAGCCAGCTCCTCTCCCTGCCCATGGAACTGGCTGTGTGATGTGTGGACTATGAGCATGCTGTTCTTTCTAATTTGAGAGGAGTTTTGACTGTGGCTGCCTATTCTGCTGTGGAATTTGAAAGAAATGCTTTGGGACAATGAAGATGACATGACTGAATCCTTGCCATTTGTTTTCCAGTTTGGGGGTTTTTTTGTTGGGTTTTTTTTTTTTTGTTTGTTTGTTTGTTTTTTTTGTTTTTGGGAGTATTTCTGGCTTATAGTGTGCAACATAAACTGTTAAAAGTCAAATATGCTGTGACACAAAATAGAGCTGTCAATAGATACAGTGGAAAGTTCAGTGAGCACTAGTCATCCTGCCTGCCTTTTCTGAAGGTAAAGACAAGTCTGCAGAATTCCAGAATCCTAAAGAAAGTCGTTTGTCACTGTTTGTACATAATTCAGGGCAGGAGCCACTCCTGCCTGACTCTTTCCAGGCAGCACAGAGCACACCCATAGCAGCAGAAGGCTGGGGAGTGAACAGCCTGTGCAGGTAGTTTTAAAGTTGTGTTGTGGTCCTTGTCTCTTCCTGGGACATCGGTGCACAAGGAGACTTTCTTGCTTTACATCTTATTTCTGCCGGGGTGATCAACCTCAGCCAGGGATTGGGGTCTGCTTCCCAAAGAACAGTGGGCTGCTCTGGCAGCAAGGTGGGATGATATCCAAGGTGCTATAACAAGAGGGCATCTCCCAGGTAGCAATTCTGTGAAAGGCTGATTAAAAACAACAGTACTGGGAATGTCTGAACCCTCTTACTACCATAACAATGGTTATGGTAAAATAAATCCCCAAGCAGCACTCTGCAGGGAAAAAGCAAAGTCCTGATGCCTTTTTCCACTCCTTACTGAAACCTGCAGCTGAGTCAGAGGCCCACGGTAGAAGAGCTCCGTGAGAGGAAGATCCTGATCCGCTTCAGTGACTACGTGGAAGTGGCAGATGCGCAGGACTACGACCGGAGGGCAGACAAACCCTGGACACGACTCACAGCCGCCGACAAAGTAAGTGGAGCAGCTCTGGGAGAGCCATGACCTGGAACAGTCAGAGTATGTCATGGCATGAGGCATCTCTCGGGTCCCACAGGTCCTGACAAGGAATAAACCTCCACCTGACTTCCCTTCCCAACACACCTGTGGGGGTTTTTTCCCATTCACAAGGTTGGTTTGTTTGAATCATAAATCTTTGGCAACAAGGTTTCTATATGCTTGGCAACCAGGAGAGGGGAGGAATCCCAAGCCCTTTGAGAAAAGGTTTTAATGTTACTTGTTTGTTGGTTTTGGTCTTAATGCTGCCAGCTGAGAGCTCCAGCAAGACCTAGCAGAGCAGTGTGACAGCAGTGCTTGCCAGAATTTCTGTGCCAGGACAGGACAGAACAGGCTTGGGTGTGAAAATGCCAGCAGGTCAGTTTGGCAAAGGTACCTCCATCCCTCCAAAGCCAGGTAACTGCTCTCTGGCATTACTCAGGATTTCTACCACGGAGTATTTTAAGCACCAAACTGACATTGCATCAGACCTACAGATGAGGAAAAGGCATTGATGGTGCTGCCCTTCTGAGAACCACTGGGACTTCCACAAAATGGTATCTCTGGTGCCAGCATTGGTGGCAGAGGGGTTAAATTGCTGAAAAATTATATCCATTACATTCTGAGGGTCTTAATGGTGCATCAGGAAAAAGATTTAAATGTTTTATGGATGCTGTAAGAAACAAGGACTATGAGGCTGATCAGTGATTCCCATGCTTGCAGTCAGTCTATGATGCCCTTGCAATTTTATACAAGACTTCCACAAGGCTGAATTCAAGCCTTGACTGTTTATTAGCCATGGAACTCACTCATGCAGCAATGGTGGCCATGATGTTCAATGTTTAGAGAAAGCAAGATTTCTGGCCATGCCATTCATCTGTGGTTCTCTTGGTTTTATTCACAAAGGACCTGTTATACTTGTGTAATTGACCCAGAGGACTTGTATAGTTTTGTGACCATTGGTCTCCTCCTTGACAGAAAGCTTTTTTCAGTTAGCTTTGGATAAGTTAAAGAAGGATAAACTGATCTGAAAAAAGAAAACCTTCCTCTGGACTGTCCACAGACCGTAATATACTGGGTTAAATTAGCTTTTCCCATCTTACTCACCATGTTTGACAAAATCTGAGTCAACTGACTTAGTTTTATTCTCTTAATTGGTAGATGAGGGCAGGAATAAATCTCTAAACTGGTTCTGCAGCCTTTGAGAGATCCCTGTCTGGGACGAAAGGCGTGGAGAAACTTCCGCTGGGCATGGAGAAGATTAGGTTTCCAGAGAAGTTCTACCTCATGCTGTGTTTCTGAAAAGAACAAGCATTAAATACTACTTATTAAATGTCACCTGGTAAAGAGTCTACTATTTAGGCAAAGTACTTGGACATAATTTTTTCATTTTTATAAAGCTTGTGCAAATTCAATAATCAGAGCAAAGGGTTAAGTTCTCCAAATGAGCAGCAAAGCATCAGCAGAAGAAGAGATGGTTGTCACTCTAATGTTAATGCCCCTTTATGGCACAAGGAAACAGATTGTTTTTTGGGGATGGGTCCCATGGGCAGTATTCTGATGTCTGCCATTCAGATGATCTGCTTTTCCCCACCACTGTATCTACTGTTGGAAAAAATAGCCAGACAAATTGAAATCAACTTTAAAATGCCTGACAAAGCTGCATCATCCTATAAAAGATTATTTTCTTCCAGAGCCTTTGATTCAGTAGCTGTCTTCACTGGTCAGCACAGGCTAGATTTATTGCAAAAACAGATTTTAGCACTGGGATTTTCTGTTTGTCAGTAAATCTTGCTCTGTGTGTGGGGTGGAGGGAATTGCCTTCAGTCAAGAGTTTGTCTTTATCTGGTCTGGCTCTTAAGGGAAGGAAAAGGGCACTTTTGTATCTCTCAAGAGATGAGGGATGGAGGGGGAAACAGATTTCAGACCCTATGGGAGCCAGCAGCCCCTGTGGCCTCTTCAGAGCCACTTCAGTAGCAGATTGGTCTGCTGAATGTAGCCCCTTGAGATGCTGCACAGCCATGGCTCTGTCCTGATGGATGGAGGCACAGCCTGACAGGCACTTCTAAGGGGAATAAACACCCAAAGCTGTGCAGAAGGAGCACAAGGGGCCTTTTCTGTAGAAAAACACTCCTAAAATCTATCACTTAGGGCTTGTCAAGGCAAAGGTAATTGGTGACTGTGTCAGTAGCTGCTCCAAAAGCCCTGCTTTGGGCTTGTGCTACTCCTGTTAGTTTAGATTTCCTTCACTGAGAAAAATTCCTGACAGGCACAAGTACCACTGGCAGGGGCACCCACTTGCAGTCACTGATGCTGGTGTTTTCAGCATCACACAGAAAGGCAGTGGCACACACCTGGGACCCATGGGAGCGTTTGGCCACAGGAACCACCTTGCACGTCCCCTCGAAACGCTCACAGTGAAACCCACAAATATCACAGCGCTGTGAGAGGTCTTGACTTTGGGCTTGGGACTTAAGCCACTTCTGCTAAGCACCACCTTTACCATGCAGCTGAGTCTCTCCCAAATCACCCCTGCTGGGTTTTTTATTCTCCAGCATTTCTCTTCCTGCTAGTGCCACGGGTTTTCTTTTCCTTCATGGCCAAGCCACAGAGGTTGAACACCAGCACACCATGGCTGGTGTGGATTCAACACACAACTGATGTGCTGAATTGGTTCAATAAATGGCACAGCTGGGCTAGAAGGGAGGAGGAGGGCAGAGGAGCATAGCCTGAGGCAGTGTACAGGGCAGAAAGCCATCCACCTCTCTCTTCTTCCCAAGTAAGATCAGTCACTTTAGGTAACTTCACCCAAGGAAATTCAGGAATGGATGAAGTCAGATGTCTGTAAATGATCCAGGCCTAGTCTACTCACAGGGCAGCTCTGAAACAGATGACAGTGTTTCAGTCAGCACATGTTTTTTAATCATGCTTAAATTAATTTGGATTTTGTACATGAATGTGTTTACAAAGTAAGCCAGAATTGGGTTCTATATCTGCACTGTCTGTGATATGTTTTCAAATTGAGCCATTTTACTCAGGCATTTCTCTCTTCCCTTTATGCGATTTAGAATACATTTATCTCTGTTACTTTCCGCATTTTAAAGTCTTTATGTTGGTCTTTCTGTCTCTGATAATGTTATCTATCTGCTTCACTTTTAATACACTGTTTTGATAACAGAATGAACTTATTTTGATCTCTCTCATTTATGCATTTATTTATGACTTTATTTGTCCTTTGCAGGCAGCCATTCGAAAAGAGCTTAATGAATTTAAAAGCTCTGAAATGGAAGTTCATGAATTAAGCAGGCATCTAACAAGGTAAGCTGAGATTAATTTTTTAAGACTATAAATGAGTACTGTTGTTTTCCAAAAAAAAAAGCCTCAGCAGCTGTTTCTCCAACATGCACTGAACACACCATGAGGTCTAGACAACATTTAGAATTACAGGCTGTAAAAGAAACTCACACAGACAAACACGTGCTGCCCCATTACCTGGCATTATGTTTAGTAAAGTCTCCTCCTTTTATTTTTGAAATCATCACTCTCTAGCTGCGTATCTGTTCTTCTGAGATCAAAAGTACGTAGCATTGGTGTCTGAAGGAGGGCAGGGCACGTAGCAGAACCTGCACTGAGTCTGGTCTGGTTTTGATGCTGCAATGAGCCAAAGTCCTGGCACTTCAGCTTAAGTCAGGCCTTTGCAAATCAACATTTTAGACTTTAAAGACAAATGCTAGGTACTGAAGACAAGTGACAGTGAGATCTGGTGCAAAACTCAAGCTGCCCTTGTATTAATGCGTTCATCAGCTTGGTGCTCATGAAAAATGCAGGCAACACCCTTAGGAAAAATACAGAAAAGCTTAAGGCAAAATTAATTTTGTATTGAGGGATTTTTAGGTGTATAAATTAATAATTATATTAAAATTCACTACATGTATTATGCATATATTCCCCTCACAGAAACGATCTCCTTTCTCCTTCCTATCATGTGCTAGACTGGCTGCACTGGGGTTTGTAGTAACAGAGTAGTGCTGGAGACAAACCAGCTGCTTCTGAGCCATGAGGTCTGGAAGAAGCTTTAGGGTGTATAATTGGCCTAGATCTGTTGACTGAGCCCTCGAGGGCCATTTGGCTCACTCCTCCAGGGCAGAGGTGACAAATGTAGAAAGGATGAGACTGTTTTAAAGGGGGGTGTTGCTACAAGGAGCTGAGCTCTGTTGAATTCCATGAGGCCTTTAGCATCCCACAACATACAGACTTGGTTTAGTTTCCCTGAAGTCTCTCCAGCTGCTTGGGTTTTTGGGAAGTGTTTTCCTTGTCTTCCAGTGTTGGGGTGAGCAGTGACCCTTTAAGGTGACTCAGTTTGGATCTGAAAGCCACCAAGCAGCTTGGTGGACTCGCTAAGTCTGGGCCAGGCACGTGCAGAGCCATAACTCATGTAACAGAAATTGGAATAAGGGTTTGCCTGAAATTCAGTAGGACTTACGGGTTAGACAAGTGGCTTTGGGAAATATGCACTTGAAGGAAGCATGCTTAAACAAAAGAGTAATTCCCTTAAACAAACTTAGATAGATCACCATTATAAAGTCATTAGCAAGGTAATGAGCTATTCATGTCATTATGCGGTTGCATGAGCTGAGCAAAGAATGTGAGTGTCACTTTACTAGGGGGATACATTAATTAATTCATAATAGAGTGAAAAATCAAAGCTTAAAAAAAACATGTTTGCAGATCTGACAAACCCAGGCCTTCTGACATGGAAGGGGGTGTCCTTTCAGAAAGGATGGCCGTTTTAGCTCCATTTGTCTCTTTAACCTCTGATATTAAGGAATAATTATACTTAAACTGTATGTAAATCTTGCTGGTGGAAGGTAAGGTTTGTCTGAACCAGACAATTTTTGTGGAATGAAGTATGGTCTGAAAGACAACTAACTGATCTGCAATTCCCCACTCAGGGATCCCATAGGATGGACCCAAAGAGTATGACTGTTTTTGGTAGATTTTGGTGCAGTCTATGCCTATGTGAGTCTAGCAAGGGCCAAGGAAGTATGAGTGTCTGCTCCGGGTCCTCAATGCCTGCATGGCTGATGTCAGTGCTGCAGGAATTGAGCTGCCTAATGGTGTCACTGCAGCAATTAGTTTTCCTATTTGTTTTATGTACAATATACATGTGAGGATATTATCTTACTGTTCCTGTTTTGGTTTTTTCCCTTGGGTTTCAGGTTTCATAGACCGTAGCAGATCAATTCTACCTGACTACTATGCCATCTTCAAAACATAACTAAAAGGAACCATAAGTGCTGGTATTATTCACTTCCCTGTTACGTACAATGTAAATCTTCTGAACTGCCTTTTTAAAAAAAAAAAAGTAGAAAAAGAAATATTAAAAAAAAGGTAAATTGTATTTACATGTGATGAGTACTGCAGCATCATCAGACCTGCTGGTTCAAGCTTCAGTAACAGAAAATACCCCTGGTGGGAATTTGTGCCAAGACTTGGCATCTCTGTATAGGACTTTCCCGGCATGTGGATTTGCCATACGTGTTCAAGCCCAGCTCGTGGTGCAACCATTTTGTCTTCAGGCACCCCTCATCCTGACAAGCCTCTGTCATCAACTCCAGAGAGCCCTGAGGAATCACCTGGCCTGGGTGAAGTCTCCAAAAGATGAGCACCTATGGCATTAAAGCACTTACACCAAACACTCCTTTCAGGCTGTGAGCACCTTATGAGGACGGTGAAGGAGAGAAACAAACTACTCTATGGGCCAGCCCATCTGTGAATATCATCTGACTAGAAAGGCACTGCTTTCCCTGGAGAAGTTTATGTCCAGTCAGTAGACCTTGTTTGGCTTCCAAGCAGAAAAAGGTATCACCTCTAAAGAACAGGACTCCCTGAGGAGGGCTGCTTCAGTCTTAGCAAGTGTTTGTTTTTCATCTCTGTCAAGTATGATTTTCTGAACCCAGTAGTGAACTCATTGGCAGTAAGTGACAAGAATGTTGAGGACAAGCAAGCAAAAACCCATCTCTTCATGGTCACTGCATGGCATTCACTCTGCTTGTAGTTTGTCTTTACACCCAGGCCTTGTGACTGAGGGAGAGCCGATGTGCACCCAAGCAGCAAGAAAGGCTGGGATACCCCACCAGCTCTCCAGAGGGACATATGACAGGAGGAACTGGGGGCTCAGTGAGGGATATCTGTCCTCTCCGTCTCAAGTGTTTCAAGGACTGATCTAAAGTCATTCTGAGCAAAGCATGACAGATTGTATTACCTGGCCTAACAAAAGGAGTCTGGTGCATTCTTATGGATGGTGGGACTTGTCACCGGCTGAGGCATAAGGACAGAAATTCAGAGGTGTTCTGAATTTATTGGTTCTAATTTTGGTTTTTATTTATTTTTATTATAGTGGTTTAACACAAAAACTGACCAAGTAGAGCTCAGAGAGCTGGTCACTCTGGGCCTGGTTTACTTGCCAACTTAAGCGTGTGCTCTACAGTAAGTAAGCATGCACACAGCTTCCCTGCATTCAAGGATATGTCTGACAGGCTTAACTGAAGCTGAACACATTAAAGTGCTTTTCCAAACTTAGGCCATCACCTTCCAGAATGAAGTCCTTAACTAGTAAATGCCAGCAAGCTGGGGCAAACCTTGTCAGGATTCCTTTCCAGCTCCTGCAAGAAAGTATTATGCCATTGTTTTGGGACAGCGGCCCAAAGCACTGTAGCAACATTACTGTAAGAAGTTCCAGATTATTACTTCAGGACACCTTTTTGCTTCCATAATAGCAATGTGCTTTGACAGTTTGAGCAGAAAGGCCAAAGTTTTTTACTACAGTATTGTTACTTCTGTTATTATCTTACCAATTTTTTTCTTTCTTGCTGTCTTCCACCTATCTATCCTCTCTTCTGTGTTCCCTGTCCACCTCCTGCAGTGCCATGCTAACATTGCCCTTCACTGATTGGGAGCTGAGAAGCAATTAATGGCCAATGCAGCACAGTGCCAACACTCCTGCCTCTCTCCTCAGACCTCATCTCATTCCTCTGGTTGCAGGAGTACAGCCTGTGGAGTGGTTCTAGCACCCAGCCTGCCCAAACAACCTTGGCACCGAGGATAATGCACCCTCTATGTGCAGTGGTGGTAGGCAGTGCCTCACAGATTTGCTCTCCATCAGAGACGAGCAAAAGCTTTTTGTTTTCATCCATGTCCATCCTTGCACTGCTATAGCTTGTTAGCTATTAATAAGAATTGGCTGTTGTAGGATGGAAGATCAAAGAAAAGTAAAAACCAGCTGGTTGCTGGTGCTTTGTTTTTGAGGCATCCTGCCTCAGACGCTTCCCAGAGGCGGCAGTGATGATTTCTGAAGAAGCACACAGTGATCCCTGTATCACCAGCTCACAGTTGCTTTAGAGACAAGTTCAACAGTAGTCAAAGCCTTCAGTGTGCAATGTTATCAGCTCAGGGCAGGAAAGGCAGAGCACTTAAAGTACTAGCCAGGAATACACTGCTTTAGGCTTGTTATATTCATGAAACCTTGGGTTCGTGTTTTTAAGTTGATTCACATACACATGCACATACATCAAGACTGCATCACAGCTTTAAAAAAGGGGAAAAAAGCCTCTATGCTACACACCTACTGTATTAGGAAAGGGTTCTGCACCATAGCTGTTCCAAAGAGTGGCAAATCCTTATGTGCCCAGTATGGATCTCGCACCTGGCCTGGTACTGTCAGCTTAGAAGTTCACTGTGAAAGCAAAAGGACACATTAAGGAGCAGTGGTGACAAAAATCACCAGATTTGGAAGTTGTCACACTCAGCCTTGCCCCATGATTCATGCTGTCCACTGGGCAGCTATGTGCAGCCATGCTTTTTTTTTTTATTATTATTTTATTTCTTTTTTCTGTTTTCAAGGGGGTTTTTTTATAATTATGTTAGCTCCTGGCTGAGCAGACACCAGGACACAAGTGGAAGAACTGCCATATTTCTCCCCAGTTGCAAATAGAGCTTATTACTGAGAAGGGGGAAGGGGAGGAGAAAGAAGCCATACAAAGTGTTTGGCACTGCCATAAGCATTGCAGAACTGACACTTCATCTGCTTTTAGCTTCATTAGGTCTGAGTAGTTTGCAAAGTTAACCTTTGTCAAGGCAGGGTCTGACCACGGCAGTGCATCCTCAGTTTGCACACTCACCTCTGGCATCCATGGGAAGTTGCACACAGACTGGGGAACTGCTTGTCCCTTCTTTTTACAACCTGTTTTCTTGAGCACTTGTCTTCTCATCCGTGGAAGCCGTCTCTATCACAGTAAAAGTAGCTGTGATTCTGCTGGAGGTAAAGAAGAAAAAAAACCAAAATAACAAACAGACATGGTTTCTCTCTCTTTGATCTGGATTATGTGTAGGACGTAAAGATGATGGCATTCCTGCTAAGACTCTGTTAATACCAGTCATCCTCATTCATACTAGGAAGAGATTAATAATGGTCATAAAGAAATTACATCAGGTTTAGAGAATGGAAAAATCCACATGGAACAAAAACTGCTATTCCTATCATCCATCTCCAAGGCTTATAATGGAAATGATAATCTAGAGTCAAGGGAGAAAAGTGTTTTGGTTATAATCCATTAAATCCTGAATTCTTAAAATGTGCAACTATTGTGACATCTATTCTACAGCCAATGGAAGTATGAAGTAGAAATGGAGGGTATGGGGGCTGGGGGAGATAATGGGGATTGGAAAAGCAATTCCAAAATATCTAGACAAAAAATTTTGTTTGGATCTGACAGTGAGGAAACGCAGTAAGTGGCATTACCAGGGATCTCAAAAAGTAATTCTGCCTCAGAGGGACCCTTACTTGCAAGCTTAAGAAGTTTGAGGCTGCAGGTTTGGGATAGGGCTCAGGCCAACCTCTGTGTCTAGGCAGTTCCTAGAGAGCACTCTGGGCATTATCAGAAGAGAAAGAAGAGGGGAAAAGAACACAATAGCCTCTTAGATATTTTATGTTAACTGAAACCATTTAGTGAGCCCATTACGCAAATATATTTCATCCTAATCCATGTATAACCACAGCACTCTGCCATCACTGCAGCTACTCACCAAACTCACCCTTCATTATTTCTACTGTGCAGTGCAAACACTATAAACCAAGAGCGGGGGGAGCACTTCCAACATGCCTGGTGAAACTTGCACTCATTAACATAGATGGGCGAGGTGGAAACCCACAGTTATACGTAAATGGGGGCTCCCTAACGTGCCTGCAAATAAAATCACTTTGTATAAATAGCCATGGGAGATGACTAGCCTAATAAAAAAATCAGGAAAGAAAAAGGGGACAAATTATTTTCCCCAGGTGTTCAATCTGCTCGAGCTTCAAACAACTTCTGTAAACAAAGAGGAGGCGACGGGCACATTACCTGCCTTCCTGTGTGTCCCAGTTACTCCTGCACCAGTTGCATTTTCCAGTTGATATCCAAGTGTATATATATAGTTTGTCTTTGTATAGGAGTGAGTGTGGTGGCTGTTAATCGTGCTCTTCCAGTATTGTAATTTAACAGATTATGGCTGTATGAAAATGATGTAAATAACTAGAAAAAATTAAACTGGATCTCTATGTCCTAGTTTTTGTACATACTGAAACTGCATGGTATTTAAATTATTGTTTGTCTCTGATGTATGCAGTTTCTTACAAAAATTCATTTAAAAAAAAGCCTTCCCGTGCCTGTGTATTTTATCCCTCTCTGTCCCACTGACTGGCAATATAACACACGGATGCAGTCAAGGATACAGCCCTCCTGCTGCCAGCCCACAACAAATAATGCTCTCTGCATTAAAGACACACTCCTGTTCCTTTTTAGTACATAGAACTGAAAAAGCTGCTCACAGATTTCAGCTGGACTTTAAAGCGGAGAAGCATTTGTGGATCCATCCCACATACAATGGTATGTTTAAGTAAAATTGCTGTTGCTCATGTGGAAACACGAGGATTTTTTTACCGTGAGGGTGACCAAGCACCAACACAGGTTGCCCAGAGAGGCGGTGGAGTCTCCACCCTTGGAGCCACATGGACATGGTCCTGGGCAGTCTTGGCTTGTGAAGGGGAATCAAATCAGATGGAGGTCCCTGCCAGCCCCAGCCCTTCTGTGATTTAGTACAAGTAGACCTCTCTCTTCTGTGCAGCTCTGGGGCCTGCCTAGTGATAGAGAAAGGCTTCTTTAAATTGAAAAAGCATCTGGAGCCTTCAATCGAATAGTAATTGGAGGAACACTCACTGGCAAGTCTGGAAGCAGTAACACTGACTGGCATTTCTAATCCTGATTCAGCACACCTCTCTTCACAGAATATGAGTTATTGATTCCCCTTCAGGACTGAAACTGCTGAACACCTTCAGTGTCATTGCTGCTTGTTTGTCAATGACCAAGTAATCTGCTGTGTAAAAGCCTGGATAATGCACACGTACCTTTGGGACTGTGTGAATTAGCTGTGCGGCCTAGGGCGGGGGAAATCTTCAGATGGGCAGTCTCTCAGACTGCCCCCGTGGCCATTATTTGAGAAACTTGTGCACTGCATGCTAGAGAATGCAGTGCTGTTGTTCACAGTATGTGTGTGCTCTTTCCTGTCCCCCTCACCCATGCCTACAACACTGGGAAAACAAGCTCCCACGTGAAGTGAACTCAATGGCTTGCACTACAATGCAGGCACAGCACTGGATTTCAAAGCAGACATGAACATGCTTTTGCTGAACTGGCTGGCTAACCTCGGGCATTCTGGAAACACTAACAGCAGCATCTCAGCCTCCAGCATAGATCATGTTCCCAGGTTTTTAGGGGTAACCTGAGCTGAGTCCCAAGCTCGCCTAGTTAATGTGCTGGAAGGTAAGCCTGACCTAGTTTAAAACAAAAGTTTCTAAAGCATTTCCAGTCTGCCCTACACAGAGTACCAGCTAAACACACTCAAGTGCATACTCGGCATACTGAGCATCAATTTGAGTTAAATAACAGCTAAACAACATGTTTTTATATACAATTCCCTGGTCTATGCAATAGGTAGAAATAGAATTTTACCCTTTTACAGGAAAAAGATCCATTGTCCAGTAAACCTCTACCTACAGCTAATCACTCTACTTAAATCATGAATTGTATTTCTGTATTAAATTTACTTTGAAATGTAAACTAAACACGAATCAAATTACAACTTCGAGCCAAGCACTCAACAGAAGCGTTGGTTATTAGGGCTGTAATTCTAATTATACTGACTCATCCCACTGATTTTCTCCATACCTGCACAAATCCACCTCTCTAGAATATCTTCACCGAAGAATGAAGAAGGAGGCACAACCATAGAGCTGGCTGACAGTCAAAAACACTTCAGAAAAGGATGTCATCCTTGGTCACTGTGATGTCCTGTACCTCAGCCTTGTGAAGCCTCATTTACCTGAAAATTTATGGTATTAATAGAGTAGAATTACATTTCTAGCAAAAGCATCCACCATCCAGCAGGCTAACATTCAGTACATTCACCTTACAAACACCTCCAAGTAGTTATATCAAGTTGGCATACAGAAACGTTTTTAAATTGCAAGTCTATTTACCTTTCTTCCAAGAGTTAGATTTACTTCTGCAAAAGCAAGAGAGCACACTGTGCAACCGAAAAGCAGCTGGCTGACCAAGAAACACTTTGGACTTGATCACACCACCACTAGGTGTCTTCATTCCACCTGTATTTATTGAAAAATATTTACATATTGGTCAGGATGCTTTAAGAGCATCTCTACACAGACAGCTTAACGAAGAACATCACACTAGGATGAGGGAACTGTGGTATAATGTCTTTTCAAATGTCTTTTTTTTTTCTTCCCAAGCTGTCCCAAGCAAAGAGAGTTCTCAGGCTGAGTGTGCCGGAGTCCCACAGTGTGTGCGCCACAGATCAACAGCTTTGCTGACAATGGCATCAGTGTTGTCTTGAGGAATCTACAAAAGATCAGGGCAAGATGCCTTGTCAGAGTACTACATTTGGGCTGTTCTGTTTAAAATAAAGATTTTGAATTTCCAGTTCAGATTTTCTCTCTTTAAGAAAAAGAAAATGAAACTAAGAATCCCATCTCCCTGCCATACCACCCCTCAGTCCTACACACATGACATTACTTTCAGGTTTTGGACAAAAAGCTTTTATTTTCAAAATGCTACCCAGACATCTTACACTTCACACATCCCTGACTCAACAGCAGGCAGAACTCACACTGGCCATCCATGACCACAAACATATCTCATCTAACTAGCCCGGGTTGCACTGGGACCCTACAGCCCTGCTGTGATGCTCATTACTCTTCAGGGTCAGGAAAGCTCAGGGTCAGGTTCATGACCCCATCCTTACACCAACAGAAAACACACCTTTAGTCTATAGACTTGCACTCAGGCAAGAAGCCTAAAAAGCTGCCAGAAAGCAATCCCTCTAAGGAGCTTCCAGAAAAATTAACCTAACCTCACCTGCACTTACTTTCACAGAAAAACCCTTTAGTATCACAAGGAATACTGTCAATTCTGTACTAGCATAGAGAATACATTCCCCAAGCCTAAAAATAATTTCATTCTATGAAAGCCTTACCTCCTGATAGGAAAAATCATTATTCACATTCCTGTGCATTCACCTTTGTACTACTCCCCTATTCTCAGCAAGTAATGTAATATTATCTCATGGTACATCTGCAACAGGCAAACGACTAAGGCTGAAATACACTTTTATAAAAACACAACAGAGTACTTACATTTTCCAAAAACTGTGTGATCTTTTCTGCAGTATTCAGCGCTATTATCTTCATTTTAAAGGTTAGTAATATCTCCACAGCAACAAAAATGAGAATCTTGCAGGATCCACTAATAACTTTGTCCCAAACCCTACAAGACAGTGAAAAGGAATCATGAAACATTACTGCAGTGCTTATCTGCTTATTTATCTGCTAGAACAGTCATTATACAATCACCTCTTAACAGATTATTTTTCTGAGTAACAGCAGTGTATTGAATAATTTGGGTCAGGATAAATAAAAGACATTTTATCAACTCCAAATTGGTGCAGAGCAGAGGGACAGCAAGCAGTAATAGGTACATATTGATATGGTGTGTTGCTGTTTAGAAATTGAACTGTTTATAAGCTTAAGCACAAAAAGCAAATCTTGTTTTAATAGCCTGAGCTGTAACATCTACACTGCAGTGTAGGGTAAAGGTGAGAATCCTTCCTAGTGCAGAAAGAAAGAAATTAACTTCCTTAGCATGTCTAATAAAGTTACTCTTCATACAGTTCAGTAGCTAAAAATTCAAAGGGATATAATACTCAACTGCTACATCTTAAGTAGCTAAATATTCCAGGTCATTGCTGTATGAGCTACAAACAAATACGACCTATCAACAGGATGATGTTTAAATTTGGCACAAGGAACAACTACTAAGTCTTCCAATCCATCCCACTGTGCAGACTCTCTCAGACTTACCTAGGCACTCCTACCATTTATACAAAAGCAAACCTGGACCTTACAGTTTTAAGAAAACCTGAAGGGCAGGGCTCCAAAGGCTGCACGTACTTCAGCAACAGAACTTGGATATATAGTAAAATGGATCCTTACTACCAAAACGGCCCACAATTTGAAATCATCCTTCATCCAGCAGCTCTCTCTCAGGCCCAGCTCAACAGACTTGGGATGAAAGATTATCCAAAACCAATGTGAAACCATCTGTCAGATGGCAGCTTTACGGGCTTGCATTATTTTTAGTTCTTGAATTTTAAGAGCTGTGTCAGAAAGACTTTCTGAGGATTACAGATCTTGCTCCTCCTGGGCATTTGTTCAAAGTACTTCTCCTTCCAAATAAAATCACAGGGGACAAAGACCACATACTACCCTCTCTAATTTTTGAATATAGTCACACTAACTGAAAAACATCTTCTGCAGCCCACCCGTAAACTTGGATCTATGGGTGTGCTTCTTCCAAAGACAACTCAATTCTTGTATGACCTCTCCCAGACAAATTTGCCCTTCAGCCTGGAGTGCCAGCAGAGCACGACACAGGCATGACACAAATTTTGACAGCTGAATTGAAGTGCAGGTATCACACTTTTAAGTAAGGAGTTAAGAAGTGAGAGCCAAGCCAAGAGCCATTAAGATGATGAAGGGACTGTGGTATCTCTCCTGTGAGGAAAGGCTGGGAGAGCAGGGACTTAGCCTGGAGAAGAGAAGGATTTGGAGAACCTCATCAGTGCATGTAAATACCTAACGGGGGAGTGCAAAAAGGATGGAGCCAGGCTCTTTCCAGCCATGCTCAGTGAAGGGGCCTGAGGCAATGGGAACAAATTAAAACACAGGAGGTTCCCTCTGAACATCAGGAAACACTTTTTCAGCTGTGAGGGTGAGCATGCACTGGCATAGGTTGCCCAGAGAGGTGAAGTTGTCTCTCTCCTTGGAGATACTCAAAAGCAACCTGGATGTGACGATCCTGGCTTTAGGCATCCCTGATTGAGCACAAGGACTGGTTGGACCAGATGCCCTGCAGAGGTTCCTGCCAACCTCAACCCTTCTGGGATTTGTCAGTGAAAAGCTTTTTAACTCCTAATGTGGAAGGTGTGCAGCTGCTACACAGTGCTTATTTTTCACACTGTAACTCAAGCCAACTTTTTATCAGTTTCTTAACAACCTCCTATTCACATCATTTTTACACTATTTTCACCAGATCTCCATCAAAAAATTTAGACTAGATTTTAACTTACAATAAAGAAAGGAGGAAAAGAATGCATAAAATCCTCAAGACTACTCTTAAAAAAGAAGGAAACAAAAACCCCACACGGACAGATGGGAAGAAAAAAGGCACAGCCTTCCCCTTTGCAATTTAGTTTTAATTCCCCATCTTGCTATGATTAAAAAAATGAATAAAATTCCCATATGGACAGGAACAACACATAATCCATGATCAAAATCTTACTGCTTCCTTTGTGGTTCAAGCATCCCAGGACAAATGATCACTGTAAATATTACACTGATGTTCAAGTCAGGTTTAGAAGCTTTGAGAAAGGATATGAGAAAACTGATATGACAGTCCTGTTCCAAACTGTACAGGCCATCCCTGTTTACTTCTAACGCATTTTCTTTCCCAAAAGCACCTGTTAGAACCCAAGAACAGCTTCCCCACCATGTGTTTCATGCACATCTGAACAGTAATTATGAGTTACAATTACAAAGAGCAGCAGAACTGAAAAACAGGAAATCATTTTTAAAGTTCAGATTAAAGCTCGTATTAATTCAAAAAAAACCCTCACTAATCCTAGTATAGAACACCCAGTTTTCTTCCATTACTTTGCTTCCAATTCTCTGGACTTCAGTCTCCATAATTACATTAGGTTACATGTTATGCTCAGAAAACACTCTATTGTTTTCCTGAATTATGTAGTCTGATTCCAGAACAAATGTTTTAACAATGGTAAAACAGATGCAGTATCTAAATCACCAGTACCTTAACAAGTCTGGAAAGATGGTGCATAGAGAAGTGGATGAGATGTCAGCAGTAACCATCTGTGTCTGCTGCAGTACTTTTCCCCTTAACATTTCCAGACTTTGTTCCTCTCAGTGCAACTCCACTGGCAATAGTGATCAAGGAATGACTGTGCAACACTGTGATCAAGAGTCAACACCTTGTCTGTACCAGCAGAGCCAGAAATAACAACATAAACTGTCTCAAAAATGGAAAAAAAACCCTGCAGATTAACAGTAGAACAGAAACATCATGCAACTGTGCCTATAATCCTACTAAGGAATGCTGCAAAAGAAGGTATATGCTACATTCGCTGTGTTTGTGTGGCTATCCTCCTCTGTGAAATATAACCACTCAATTAACTACAGGAGCACTCTTGTAGGTATTTGTCAAACAGTGAAACTGTAATGACAACCACAAGAGAAAATAAAAAGAAACAGGAAGCTCTGAAGGCAAAGAGCATGCCAAGGATTATGCAAATGAAACCACTTACTTTTCACTGAGCTTTTTTTGTAGACAGGATACAACATACTCTGTGTGCACCTGTGTGTGAAGGGATGCCATTCTCCAGGCAGTTCCCAAGGTTCCTGCACCACTACAGTGCAGTAGTACACCAAAAGCATCACAGCATTGCTGCTCTCTCCTTTGCTGAAATATTACTATTAATCTCACAGTTTTTCCCCTAGGCTGCAGGGTAAACACACTCAATCTTTTTTCCTGGTTCTGGTCCTCCAGTCATCCAGGCCAGAGACACCTAGAAAGAAACAACGCTTTCTCCTCTGCCTGCACTCCTGGGTGTCCTTCCAATGGTAACTGGGCACGGAGGGACACAATGAGGCTCGCACAAATCTCGTCTCGATGTCACATCATGATCTTGTGCCCATCTGTTCACAGAGCTGGGAAGCAGCTCAGTTACTTAGACAAAGGCAAACCGAATTCAGTTTCTCCATAGTAGTAGCCCACATGCACATTTTTATGCCCTCACACTCCATGGCAAATTTAAGTCATTTTTCATATTTCTGTTGCTTCTACTAACTAATTACTTCTATTTTTACAACCAGATGTAAATTATGCAGGACACAGGCATCACTGATGTACAAATACATAAACCACATATTAATACATGAGGTAGTGTCAGTTGCAAAGTCATACATTTCAGGAGAATGACCAAAATACTTTGTCACTAACAAGTTGCCAGAGACTAATAACCTAACACCACCCTTCTAATGCCAAGCCTTCAGTGCAGACTATAAACATTAGCCAGGGGCATGTTACGTGATTGGCATCATTAGGCCATCAAAAATGCCTGGCTCATTCACAATTACAACTGCAAAGCTGCACTACTTCTGTTGTGGTTGGATCATCTGGGGTGACAGTGTTGGATTAAGCTGGCAGCCAACATGCCATTTTGCCTGTAGAAATGGATCCACAAACAGAACACCGACCTTTACGAGCAGGGATTTCTAGCTGAGGGCCCACACAGCACCACTGGAAAGCTTTCCAGGCATGGGGCTTACCAAGCAGATGAGCAGATATGCTGCTGCACAAACTGTGCAAACAGGGCAATGGTGAGTATGAAAACAAGGCCACAATCCAGTTCTCTCCCTGTTTCAGAGGCAAGTACACCTTTCTGTCCCTCTCAAACCTGTGCTACAGGCCAGCTCACATTACTGAAAGCACCCTGTCTACATTCCAGGTAGGACACAAGAGTCTTTGAAATGACCAGTCTCTTTTACCAATGTGGCACCTTTAAGAAGTTTAAAAGCTTGCCACATAATATGTTGAGCGCATTTGGGCACACAAAGACACTGCATAAGCTCAAAGGAAATGTTTCTACATGAAATCTGTCCATATATTTTTTCCAAGCCCATTTAAATTAAACTGATGCATAAATTTTACCTATAGTGTGACTAGAAGTGTACTATAAAAGAGTATTTATATTGAATGGCAGTGGCAGTGCCTGCCAGAGGTTTAAGCTGGTATTGTGTAACTTCATCCCACCACTACCAGAAAAAAATTCTGCACAGCATATACAAGTCTTGTACACCTTAGAGGGGAAAAAAAAGAAAACCATGAAATTTAGATTTAGCTACCTGGCAGAGAAGACTACAATTTATAGAAAGCAATAAACATCTCCAAGAAATACAGTGCTAAAATCATAAATTAAATTAAATCATAAAAGAATATAATCTCTCACTTGACAAAAAAGTAAGTAAAATTCACAGGAGAATTGGAGGCCTGTTTTCAAATCTCAGCAGTTCCAACACTACCATTTGGACACAATTCAGATAAGCATTCGGCTTCTAGATTCTAATCCAAACTGAATCTCCAAGCATTAATTAAGTTCATCTGTCACATGCTACCCATGAAGTATGTTATTTCCTTAGTGAATAAGGCCATTATGATTACAACTGAAAAATTCAGAAACCTATACTGCCAAGAAAAAGTGCCCTTTCATCATGTTCCCACAAGAACTGTTGGGAAAAGGGATTGCTCTGCCAGCAGAAGTATCAACACTAAAATTTGTTTTTACTCCAGAGTGATAAAAAAAGCCAATATTTTAACCTCTTCCATGGGGAAGTATTTAAAAATTCCAGGTAATCAGAATATTCTATTTCAGTAAGGTCAAATGAATGCTAAACATGCACGCCGACTAGATAAAATATTTTATGTATATAAACTGATTCAAAATGGTAGAAGTTTGAAACTAAAGATTCTGACAAGATCAAAATTCTTCATCTAGGTTTTTTCTTTTACACTATCAAGATGACACAGCTCCAAAAACGTTCTATTTTCAACAGAAATTTAAACAATGCCTTCATCTTCCAAGAGCAAAACTGCTCCGATGCAAATTCCTCTTTCTGCAATAGTCCTCAGCCATAAGACCAAGTGGCAAAATTGAATCACGTAAGATCTAAATAAAAATATTTCCTAGGAAATATGCAAAGAGATTCCCAGTGCAGTGGCTTGCAAAGGCTATTTCAGGTAACAAAAGCCTATAGCAAAAAAGACCTGAAGAGACTGGCAAGTCTCAGGTAGAGCAGTCACTTCTAACTGACATCAGTTTACATTTTAAGGCATTAAGTTGCACACAGAGAAAGCATAATGAAACAAGAGCAATCACTACTTGCTGAAAGTAACCTACAAACACAGGTGTGACAGAGGTGTAGGTAAACCACAGGTGTTCAATTGCTTTTAAGGCTGTAACAAACACCCTATGTACTTACATAACTTCTGTAGCCATAAAAGTAGTAAAAGCTTCAAGCACCACATCACACACAACCAGTACACAGAGATGACTATTTTGGAGCCCTACAGGTGCTTGATGAGAAGAACTTGCCATGTAACAGTTACCATGCTGCACCTAAAAGTCTACTACTAAATACTTCCGTTTTGGTTCACAATGTTTTTTTTTTTCTTTGCCAACAGTAAAACATCCAGAACCGCAAAGCCCATTGTCCAACAAGAACAGAGAGCATGTTTTCTAATCTTACAGCTTGTTCTCTAAAACTTTGTAAGGGCAAATAAAACGTTTTTTAAAACAGCCATTTCTCACTCTTCCTCATGAAACACAAAGTTCCAGATAAACAAACAACATTGCATTCACTATTTAGATTATGGCCAACTTTACCACCATAAAAGCATTTTATACAGAGCAATTTACAAAGTGCTCTGTTTCCACACTAGGTTTCTATACTACTGAAGCACTGGAAGTGATTCCCTTGAAGTAAAACTTCCCTTGAACCTTATTACTTCTCAAAGTCTTCAGGCTGCTGAAGATGAAACCATTGTTTTCTTTATGCCATGTCCTGTTCAGCCATTAGCAACTCTTATTAATGCAGAAAGAATACGTTTCTCTACATCTAGCTTGAATTTCCTGCTTTCCAAGAGTTCTAAGGCAGCAGAACTAGAGAAATAATACAAGCTTAATTTCAAAAGCCCTTCAGTGAAATGCCATGCACAAGAATTTTGTCCTTTTAAAAGCTGAACAACATATTTCTAACTGTAGAATCCTGATGTAATCCAGTATTTCATTAACTTTGTAATACTCAACCTGCCCTAGTACGTTTTAAACAAACATTCTGCCATGGTTTAACCCCAGTCAGTCAATGAGCACCACACAGCCATTCACTCAGTACTCCTGCCAGTGGGATGGGGGAAGAATTGGAAGGGTAGAAGTAAGAAACAGGGTTGCTGGTGAGGAGCAGAGTGATGCTGTGTTAGCGCTGCTCAGCAGTAACTAAAACATCCCTGTGTTCTCAACACTGTTTTCAGCACAAATCCAAAACATAGCCCTATATAAACTACTCTGAAGAAATTTAACTCTATTCCAGCCAAAATCAGTACCTGTTCCCAAAATCTTTTTCATCTAATGATAATACAACGTTTCAATCATTCCCTAAGAAAGGATTTTGGTTAAAAAGCCTGAAAATCGACTACCATTCAGCCATCTATCACTAAGAGAGGATATTTAATATCAAATCCCAGGAGACATTAAATGTCTAACAGAATCAGCTGGTATACTTAACTGCATTCTTTTTTAATTACAATGGGTGAAATGATCACACAGAGATTGATTATCCTGCATCAATAACAAGGGGAATTAAATCTGATTTTATTATTTCCAAGTCAGCAATGAAGTTAACACCATTAATCTCACAGACAAAGTACAGAAAGCTATTTGCCTGCTAAAAATGACAAAAAGCTAAAAGTACTATGAAGTTACAAATGGAAAGAAAAGAAAGAGAACTTGCCTCTGTAAACTGGACTCAGGTAAACATCCTGCAAAACACTTTTTAAACCACAGATCGTAAGGGAGTTTGCTCATTGCAGCACATGCTTTCAAATGCATCAGGAGCCTGTTATCTTCAATGTTCAAATACTGCTCCAGAATTTTTGGCTGAGAAAGGATTGGAAAATTTTAGGTAATTCACATCAGCAAACCTCCATAGTTAATGCACACTGTAAGACATGTAATGCCTTAGAAATTCAATTGGCATAAAGTAACATGCTAAAACAACAAACTTGCATTGTTTTAACTGTTCCAAAATAACAGTGTTACTGACTTTTGCAATTAAGCAATGAGGTATTTAACTAAACAAACAATCTCAGCTTCCTTAAATTGCTGACTACTAGCAGAACTTCCAATATATGCAGTATTCCCTACTGCAAGGAGGTGTTTGAGAGCTTAAGGCAATGCAGAGATTAAACGTCCACTAATTACTGTTACCTTCACAAGTAAAATTGAATTTCATTCACCTCAAACCTAAACACCTTAGCACACATCAAAAAAAAAAAATCTACACACAATGCAGCACAAGCCAGAAAATCAATTCTGAGAGGAAAACCCTGTGCAATCCATTAAAAGCTGGACATTGATTTATTGCTTAAAAACCCAAAGTATGGAGAAGCATAAATATGCAGATAATTTCCTCATCTTGTTAAAATTTTAATGTAACAACACACATTTTCATAAATTCAGGAGTACCTTTATGCTTTTTGTCATAGTTAAGTGAGCAGTTACTGACTTCAGTTGTCAAAGGAAGAAAACATCTCCTTTGTCCACATTCTCACCTACAGTGTCTTGGTACACTGTTTATATTACAAAAAAAATTAGGGAGGGAGACACTTCCCACCCTTTATGCAGTGAGAGTACACACTTTCTTTTTAAATACTCCTTTTTCCAATGAAAGGAATTAAAGAAATTGGTATAGTTAAATATATCACCTCCAGACACAGGAGCTAGGTATAAAAATTATTTCCTGTTCCAAAAGAATAACAAAGGGCAGGCATTAATTTTCCGCAACAAATTATCATTCGGTGCTTACTCAGCTGCTTTTACCTCAGTGTTAACTAAAGAGCTTCTTATCTGTAAAGGGTATTTAAAGACTTACAGAAGCTTTCCTAATTTTGATAAGTGCATGTTTTCTTTACAATCAATTTGATTTTTTTTAATCAGTAAGACAGAAATTCAAAATGAATATTCTATGACAGTATTTAAACGATCAGTTGCTAAAACTATTGCACTTTTTATTATAACTTAATTTGCAACATACTGTTTTTCTGAAGACGTAGTACCCTGATCCACTTATAAAGCAATAACAATTGTGCTTTGTCTATCATCCAATGAGCAGCACATGGATGCCAGAGATGCAGCCTAAAAAGTAGCAGACATACATAAGATGTTAAGAACATAAGATGTTCTTAACTTTGTAACTTTTTTAATTGTTCAAAATAAAGAAAATTTTTAAGTAACCGATTTGTGAGAAACATAATTCACCTAGGTAACAATACAACCTTTAGACAACCTAAAAAGGAAATAAGGTGTAACTGAAAACTACCATGTAGCAAACAGCACAATTTCTAATGCTACATTTGACAGAGCGTCCTACAGGACTGCACAAGCACAACCCAAAAAGCACTCCTCCCATTTTCTCAAACCAGCTGGTGGAACAGGATCCAAGGGTGTCACCTCTGATGCTTCAGTTGTCTCCACGTATTAATGCTTTCCATGACTGCCTCTCCTCACAAAAGCAAGATAGAAAGAAAAAAAAAAAGTGTTTGTTCCTTACCAGTTGTTGTAATGAATCTTTGTGCTTGCTGTTCAGCTGATTCACAAAGCAACTGACAAGCCAATAGCATTCTATAGGATCCTCCACCATTTCCTCCATTGCTTTGGCAATAGCAAGAAACACTTCATCTTCAGGTTCCTGGGAAACAGAGCCAAAAAAGTGAACTGCACAGAAGTACTGGAGTACTCTAATTTAAATTCTTCTTATATTCCTTTTCTCTGCTATTTGGGAAAACAAATGGAAATCACTGTACACAAAGCTGTTCTGACATTCATCAACAGAACGTTGAGCAGCAGCTGCATTCTGATGACAGATACTTACTAAAGCAGAGCAAATAAGACTTTTTGTGATTTTAAAAACAAAACATACAACAGGAGCTTGGAAAAACTTTGTTTCAAAGTTCTGTATCTTCTAAAATGAGAAAATACTACATTCTAACAAGGTAGCGACAATTCTGCTTACATGGACCACATTTTCTACTGCATAGCAGTAGAATTTGTCATCCTGTTGGTTGCTAAGGGCCTCAAACACCTTTGTCATGGATATTACAGACACTAAAAATAATGCAGCCATGAGCTGTATACCTACCTTCAACATACAGAAAATCATGTGGTTTGAGAGAAAATTCCTAGAGACAAATACCTTTTCCAGGTGATGAGCACCCTACTCCCCATAACCCATGACTAGAAGCATGTGATGGTCATGCCATCAGCTTCTCTCATTAGGACACACCTTCCCAATGGAAGTATCAGCCTGAACCACAGGTAACGGTATGACTGCACACAGGGCAGATGGAGACAAACTAAGATCAGCTAGACCTCATGCCAACAGCTAACTCAGGAACTGTCTAAACTGGGAAGATGCACAAGGAAAGGCTCTGTATTTCCCCCATTTCTCACAGTCTTCCTTAGGGAGACAGTACTGGCCATTTTAGGAAGCAGGGTAAGGAGCCAGGTATGTGCCCACAGGCTGATGTGCTGTAGCTCTCAGTAGCAGTAAGCTATAGGATCACAAGCTTCAATGCATGGAGAGTCTTAAGCACTACTGGGCTATGTCTCTGCTACACACACTGTGGCAATGCAAGGATATCCCTGCCTAAACTCTCTGCTTTCAGGCTGCACAGATTTACCAGACTTCTGTTTATCAGGCAAACATTTCAAAATATTTAGATCAACCCAACATCATTTTTAGAGTCCCCCTGCCTCCACGATAAAACACCTGCACTACTACCAAGTAGTAACCTCTTACAAGTTTAAGGGGACAGGAATTGGATTGAAAACAGGTTGTCATAAAGAGAAGAAATGCTTTCTGCTGCAAAACAAACCCAACTTACAGGCCTAATAACTGGGGTTCTGCTAACCATCACCTCTATGAAACCCCATCACAACCCTGAGAGCAGCTACTGCTCAGGGATGCACTGACAAAACACTTGCTCAGAAGGCAATACTGCTCTAGAAGGGAGGAATTTTCAGCCCACTGGATCACACACCAAGATCAAGGAAATTTCTCTACAGGAAACTTGCAGGGTAGGATGGCCACATTCCTAGCCAAAGGTAAGGACACGAAAACATTCTCTCTTCTCTGACAACAGAATGCTGTATGTAATCTTCCAGATCAAAATATTACTGAATTTTCCATATTAACTTTGTTTTAAGTTTTTTGGGGTTTTTTCTGTGATTTTTTTGAAGTTCTTACGTCAAATTCTGTGATTACAGTTGAAAGATAACAAAGTAAACTGGGCTACAGTGAACACTGCTAAACTAACACTAAATATGGGATAAAATCCACTGCAGAAAGCCCTGTGCTTCCTCTCATCACATCCTCTGTAATAGAGGTTTATACAAAAGATCCACACATTGTTTTTCTCATCACTCTACTGGCTTACCACCATATCAACATCCCTTTGTGAGTACACTACAAACTGCAGAGTACGTGCATTACCTGACAGAAGCCCTGATCAGTTCAGACTAACAAAAAAGGAGGTCAGTACAATAAAGTCTAGACTTAAAAACAAATAATTTCAACACATGATGCAATTTGCATTAGATCACGGCTTGTAGTGGCTCTGATTCATCCTTGTTCCAGGATATTTAAGAATCCATGAGCTCCTATAAGATTATGTCATTTCCATTTCAGTGCTACAAAGAAACTGAAGTGCACTAGAGTAGAACCTTGAAAGCTAGCAGACAAAATACACAAAAGATCCTAAGATATAAAATCTTACGTAAATACTTAGGGGAAGAAAAAGAGAAAAGCACTGTGAGTAAAATATCTTATTTTAGGCTAGTACTTCTCTGTTTTCCATTCATCTATCTATGTGCTTTTGTGGGGTGACAGAGTTCAGTTTCTCACTGGCTTTTAGCCTGAAGTTCAATAAAATACTGTATTTTAAAGACTGTTAAAATGACAACTGACCAATGGAAAAGCCAAGTTTCGAGGCAGTTTTCCTGATTCCAGTTGATGAACGCGCAGAAAAACATCCACCTGCGGGGTAGAATCATTTATAAAACGCATCACACGAAGAGCATGGTGCACATCCCAGTACTGCTCCTTCCGGTACTTCATCACCAAAGCATGAGATTCGTGGTGAGGAGGAATAATTCCTACCAAAAAAAACCAAATTAAAAAAAAACCAAACTGTAAAGAGAAATCCTACTTGTTACTTGTTTATTCTTACCTAGTTTTTAGTACAGTTATAGTTGTGAATTTGTGCCCAGCTTCCATTTATTTTGAAAACAAAGTGGTGCAGAATGATTTTTATATACAGTAGCTCTTCCTTTTCTCAAATTCTACATTTTGTCTGAGATGTCAGAGAATGTATACATTCAATAAACTAACGAACAGATACTGTATAATGCAGTATTAATTCCTTTACTACCAGAAAAGTCTTTACTCCCTGTATCATAGCTTAAATCTCTCTAAAACAGTCAGGAGCAAAATCAATCACACAGGTTGAATCAGTTACAGCTTAAAATGGGCATTTTGCAAGGTAACATTTTTTACATTCTTGGCACAATACAAATATTTTTTTCTTAGTTTCCTAGGAGCAAAAAAAATTAAAAAGAAATAAAAATATTTAAGTAGATGGAGAAAATTAAACTGCATCTCCAGAAGACATGCTCAGCATTTCACTCGATCCTTCCCCTTACTCAGACCAAATCTTGCCATGCACTGGTGTTCACAACACAACTGCCACAGGCTTCAACAGAAATAAAAGCTTATATACACCAAGGCAAAAAACAAATGCCACTTCCATATCACTAGCGGAGCAGTATATTTTCTTGTGCAGAAACCCACATGAACAAAGCATTCTTCAAAAATCAGTTTGAAACAAGCTACCTGCTGCTTTTCTCTCTCATTTTAAGAAAAAAATATTCCTGGCAAGTGTTAAAACCATGAGATGGCTGAGCTTAGTAACAAGCACATCAGACAGAAAATTATCTTTCCTTTTCTAACTGCAAACCTGCCTGTATTTCAAAAGCTGGGACAGAGCAAGACATTTTTCATGTTATGCCAAAAGAGAGTCAACATCCTGACTTTGTACATACATACTGCCAACTGCTCTCCTCACATGAAGAAGACAACCTCAGGCAGAAAGAAAAGCTTAAACAACACAGGGATGTCTAGAAACCGTCATGAGTCACACTTGAACAGGAAATTAATGGAGATATTACTGATATACCACGCAACCTGGGACAGCATCAAGCCTTGGTATCTGTCTGAGATAAGGAAGCCTATCCTGTCAGCAAAATTTTCTTAAAGTATTAACATTATTTAGAGGACATATAACACCTCCCACCAGAAATGGACTGGGGTGTTGTTCCAATTATTTAGGAAGAGAGATTTTTGCATTCCTTCCCAATACCAGTTTTTCTAACAAGTGTTAACACTGAGATACAGCATAAGAAAAGTCCCTGCTCACCTCTGTTTACCCAGAGTCTAAGAATGACTATATGGATGCTTGAAATCAGAGTATCTTGAATTGGAAGGGACCCACAAGGATCCTACTGAGTCCAACTCTTGGTCCTGCACAGGACCACCCCAAAAAATTACACATCTGAGAGCACTGTCCAAATTCTGGTAAGCCTGGTGCCATGGCCATTTCCCTGGGGAGCCGATCCCAGTGCCCAGCCACTCTCTAGGTGAAGCACCTTTTCCTAATATCTAACCTAAACCTTCCCTGACACAGCTTCACATCGTGAAATGAATGACTCTGGGTTGAAAATACAAATCCTTTTAAAAATCAGTATTATTTTCCATGCAGTTAATTCAGAAAATGTTTTGTGTTATCATAGGATTCACAGATCATCTGAAATAGTCAAAGATCAACCACTGGCTCTGCAGTGAGTCACAGTTTTGCAGAGACTATATTTTGCTAGTATAATTTTGGCTGAAATATCTTGCAACTGAGTCACTCATCCAAACTTCCTATGCTGTATTTTCTATAACTAAGATTTAGAAGGATGCTGACTACTTCACTGGGGCCCAGGGTACAATAATCTACTTTAAAGCTTTTGCCATTAAAAAGAAGTTTATCAAGTAGAATTACTCTGTCAGTTCAATGATCAATGCCAAGAACGTCAAGTTTTATAAACAGATCTTGCACCTTCTGTGCACTGTTCATTTATTACCTTTGCCAGGAAAAGGCTCACAAATCCAAATAATGAGGAATATGCAGCAACAATTTTAAATTGTAGAAAATTAGAGGGGGGAAAAAAAGAAGAAAAAATTAAATATAGTTTTTAAAACTCATCTAAAACTTTCTAATACGTTATTTCAAACTCCAGGCACTGTCGTGGAATATGGGAACAAAGAAAGGAAACAGAAGATATTGTTCAACAGCAAATACAGTTTAAAGTCAGAAGCAAAACCAGAGGAAAACAACTTTTTGCGGAGCACAAAGCTTCTCTTTAGAATAAACATGCATTTCATGTCTTCCTCAGTTTAAAATTAATCACAGCTTTACTGCAACTTAATTGTCTGTTATTTCAGGAACAGAACTGAATATCTTACCAGGTGTCAGTGACTTTTTATAATCCACATTTCAAATACATTTTATAAAAATAATTGGGTAGTGTTACAAAGTTCAATAGAGAAACAGAGTCTTCCAGGTACACTTCAGCAAAGTTCCCAAAAACTATGAGTGGAATATTGTTTTATAATTGCCACTGTGCATTCAAGGTGGATACAAAAGTAGGCTAAATATGCATCAGTAGGCAAAGCAGTACAAAAGAATGTCATTATCTCTTTAAAACAAATACACCAGTCTATATCCTATGCTGTATTTCATACCTAGAAGCACTTTCCACACCAGGATACGGTACATGGATGGGAGAGGAAACCTTTGACTAAATGTACAAAGCTTCTCAATATCTGTAGAGAAATAAAAATCAAGATAAACTTAAATAGTTTTGTATCTCTGATCTAGCTAAGCACAACAAATCTTTAGCTGCAGATTGAAATCCCCACTTTCATCATGTATTATCAATAAACACTTTCACCACTTCAGTTGAGAATAGAATGTGCCCTATAAACTGCAACAATTTTGAAAAATAAATACGTTTGCTTGACTTACAGTAAAACTACTCTAGGTTTCATCTGAAAGAAACTTCAACATTTTTATAGGCATTTTGCAAATCATGTAATTCTTAAAGCAATTAAGAGATACTTTTAAAGGGACAACATTTATCTTTCCTGTTCAGTTAGAGATGTGGACCTCAGGGGCCAACAGCAATAACATAATCTTCATTGTGTTGAAGTTAGATAGAATTAACAGCAGGAAACAATGCATTCTCAGATTAAAATTGCTTTCACTAAAAAATTCTAGTTTCTACAGCACAAACAATGAGAGAAGGAAAAAAAGAAAGAAGCAAGCTGATGAATCTTCAATAGTTTTAAAAATCAGGTTTTCAGACTTTTGAAACCCAAAGGTCTGCCAGCAATAACTGAGAGATTAGTGGTAAAAGGTGCAAAACTTAAATGAGTATAGCACAGCTGCTAAACATTTGCTATTACTCCCTCCCCAGCCCCTAATCACCAAGCAATAGAGGAAACAACGAAATCAACTTGCCCAAACGGTCATCTTTTAACAGAATTTCCAGTGACTTCTTTTCTTCAACTCCACGAAACCCCACTTTTTCATAATACACTGAGCGAAAGTTTCTCTGGGAGTCGTCAGCCATGACTGATTCCTTTTGGGGAAACAGTAATTCTCTTTAAGACTTACAAGAATACAATCCTGTTATGCTATGGTCAAGCACTTTTGCACACTGATGAAAGTTAACTGCCTATGTCTCTATAGTATTAATACACCCTACAGAACATTAAATCTTTCGAGATTTTTTCATCATATGTTAACACAATCGTTAAAATAATTTAATGTAAACAAGGTCTAAAGAAATCAACTCTCCAAACAAAACATAGTGATTTTTTTTTTTCACATTATTCCCATAGCAAATTATGATACTTTTCAAAAAGTATGAATACAAGTTTGCTGGAGAGACACTTGGTCTTTCACACTGTACCACGTATTTCAAAAGCAATATAAAAAACACAGTTAGGAGTCTGACAAAACTCTTGCTACAGTAACCCTACTGAAGTACAACCGTTACCCAGGTAAGTAAAATTATTAGGTTTCATACTCACCAGACAAGGTAATCACAAGCAAGGACAAGATAATTTTAGCCTCAATGGCACAGGGGTGACAGGAAAGAGTAAGGCTAGATATGTGGGTTTGTTCTTAAGTTGCAGACATGAATTAAATGTTGTTATCAGCCCCTGTAACAGCCACAGCCTTGAGCTTGTTATTCCAGCACTGAAAAGAAATAAATGTCTCATCCCTGTAGTGGAAACAACGGCAAATCCCAGTGAGTACTTTGTGTTTCATAATAACTGTAAATGACATTTCAGTTCAGTTCAACTTTCTAAATATCAAATCTCTCTCCTCTGCAGGCTTGCAAATATCAGAAAGTTCAGTTTTTTAACTCAAAGGACTAAAAACAATCTTAACTTTTATGTGCAGTGACAGCAGCAAAACTTGGAGAAAAATAATTTGTTTGGAGCGAGGAGCAAGGGGTGAATAATGCACTGTGAAGCTTTCCTTGATAAACTATTCTTATCCTTGCAGAACCAAAGTACACATCAGGAGCAAAGCACTCGTGGATACAAACAAAGGTCGCAATTTTGCAAAGAACAGCACGCGTTTAAATTTGCATATCCACCAGGCCTATTTGTGTTTCAAACTGGGTCTGTTTTTAGAGCTTTGCAGGATCAGGGCCAAGACCAGACAGAAAAATATAAAACCAGCAAACGACTGAATTAATGTTTCCTGAGACAGGAAAAAAATAAGTATGACTTGCGGGACATGCCAGTCCTGCACTATCCCATGGAAATGACTGTGATGTTCAAGTGCTGTGCATGTAAGGGTCCAGTGATCCCAGATTTCACTATTTACACTGCCAGCCACCTCTAAAAGCAGAGTTATGGTGCTACGGACACTCAACTACTCTTAAGAATTTTGGTATTTTCATTTACAAATGTTTAAAATCGGAATTTAATATGTGCTATTTAGAAAAATAATAATAGTAATAAAAAACCCCAAAACTTTTAGCCTGCACCACCTGTGGAAAGCTGACACGAGAGTCACAGAACGGGAACAACATAAATAATCTGAAAAACAAAAGCACTACCACTGTGACAGCGGTAGTTTTTATTTACTCAGTGGGGGGATGAAAAAAAGGAGGAACATAGTTCCCTCCTCACTCACAATTTAGGACGTGTATTTTCGCATCAGGCAAACCACCAGCGCTCCAACCCTCACGTGTGTCTCCACCAGACTCGAAAGAGGAAGGGGGGAAACAAATCCCCGTGGCGTAATTAACTCGTCCTGCCTTCAATTAGCGCATTTTCGGCGGGTTTCGGGCGCCGCGGCCTTCGCGCCGGCTGAAGGCACAGCGCGGCCCTGAGGCCGGGCCGCCCTCACGCGGTCCGCCCCTCGCAGGCCCTACCGGGGTGGGGGGGGGAGGGCTCCCCTCGCACCCGCCCGTACCTCGGGAATCCGCTCCCGGTGTCTTGTCACATTCCCGGGGGGGAAAAGCAGGGGGCAGGCCGGGCCGCGGGATCCGCGTCGGCACCGCCCGCCCGCCCTCACCGGGCAGCGAACCCCTCCCGCAGCCAGCCCCGGCGGCGTGTGCGCATGCGCGGGGCAGCCCGCCCCGCCGGCGGGAGGGTGTGCGCTCTGTGTGAGGGATTGTGGGATCAGAGTGAGGGGGATTTGTGTGCTCTGTGTGAGGGATTGTGGGATCAGAGTGAGGGGGTGTGTGTGTGCTCTGTGTGAGGGATTGTGGGATCAGAGTGAGGGGGTGTGTGTGCGCTCTGTGTGAGGGATTGTGGGATCAGAGTGAGGGGGGGTGTGTGTGCTCTGTGTGAGGGATTGTGGGATCAGAGTGAGGGTGTGTGTGTGTGCGCTCTGTGTGAGGGATTGTGGGATCAGAGTGAGGGGGATTTGTGTGCTCTCTGTGAGGGATTGTGGGATCAGAGTGAAGGGGTTTGTGTGCTCTCTGTGAGGGATTGTGGGCTCAGAGTGCGGGGTTTGTGGGCACCCCCTGTGAGGGGCTCTGTGCTCAGAGTGAGGGGCCGTGGGCTCCCTGTGAGGGGCTGTGGCCCCCTCAGCGTTGTCACATCCTCTTCTCGGCTCTCCCAGTGTCCCACACACCCCAGCTGTGCCCCCCGAAGGACTGGGATACCCTAAATACCCCATAAATATCCTGCCCCTCCAAACAGATAAAGGACCTGCATATCACTGTTGAAAAGCCTCAAAAAAAATCAACCTGTGCTGGTCAAACTAGCGGTGTGATTCTGATTTTGGGTTTGGGGTGTTTTGTAGTCGGTGGTGCTGTTTTTATTCAGGTGTGTGAGGCCTGGCCAGCCCCTGGCTGTGCGATTGAAAGGAGCTACTTTCAGCAAGAGCTAAGTTTGCCCCTTTTGCAGGAGCAGAAACTTGAATGAGACCATCGAACACCTGAGTTAGCCACACCGAGATTCTGCAGTGCTGGAATCACAGAATCACAGAATCATTTAGGTTGGAAAAGACCCCTGAGATCATCGAGTCCAACCTGTGACCAAACACCACCTTTCCAACCAGCCCATGGCACTGAGTGCCACATCCCGTCTTTCCTTGAACACCTCCAGGGTTGGTGACTCCACCACTTCCCAGGGCAGACCATTCCAATGTTTAACAATCCCTCCCATGAAGGAATTCCTCCTGGTGTCCAGCCTGAACCCCCACTGGCACAGCTGAAGACTGCATGCTCTTGTCCTGTCACTCACCTGGGAGAAAAGCCGACCTCTACCTGGCTACACCCTCCTTTCAGGGAGTTGTAGAGAGCAATAAGGTCACCCCTGAGCATCCTCTTCTCCAGACTAAACAACTCCAGCTCCCTCAAGCTGCCCCTCATAGGACTTGTGCTCCAGACCCTTCCCCAGCTCCATTCCCTTCTCTGGACACACTCCAGCACCTCAGTGCCCTTTCTGAACTGAGGGGCCCAGAATTGGACACAGCACTTGAGATGTGGCCCCACCAGTGCCGAGTCCAGGGGGAAAGAAGACAAGACAGCTTTCAATTGCACAGAGCATCCCTTTATTTTAACGTTGACCATCACTTTGGGCACTGCCCCTCGGACCCAGCTCACACAGCAGTGTGTGTTTGTGGGGTCACCCACAAGGCCTAGTAAATATGTTTCTTGGGAGTAATTCTGCACAGCAGCAGGTGGCAGGCTGGTTCCATTTCTGGTCGGTTTGGGCTTTTTTTAACACAGATACATCTTTTATCCATAGATGGCACTTGTCTCTGGATGAGATCTGTTCGGTTGTGTTGGGAGCTAACCAGTATCACAAGGTTCAGGAAACAGCTACTGAAATGAAACGTCTAGAATTTTTAATCATTTCTGGCCTTGTCAAGATGTATTACATAGCTATAGTGGTCCTCTGAAAAAGGCTGAAGCCCAGCACAAGTGATTTTAGCACTAATTTATTGTACAGCAGATACAGAACGTTAACAATTATGCCATTGCTAAAAATCCGTGCTCAAAAATATGGTCTGAAGGATTTAGCTGCATAAAAATACAGCATAAAAACAATACCTGTCCTGAAAAACAGTAAAATTAGTGTGCTCTCCACAGTAAAGTTTCTAAATCCTATATAGATAAAGGTCCTTAATCATGTTATTTATACACAGAGATTTTCTTAATGGTGCCTGTAAACAGTTTCTAGCACAAGAGGTTATAGTGGGATCAGTTGTAAGTATGACATAAATACTTAGGTCAATGGGAAATGCATTAGTTTAATATGGGGCTTTTCAAAACACGAATGAGATTAAAAAGCATGGGCTGAGCATGAACTAACTGTTAATGACTACCATGATTATATGTGGTGACACATCCACAGTGAAACAAAATGACTAACCTATTTTTCAGCAAGACAGCCACACACAGAGTTGGATTTTCTTATTTTAACAGCCTTTTTATCTGTGACCTGCCCTTCTACATGCAACTGCACTACCAAAGTGACTCTATATGCTGTAAATCAGTGTTGTAAAGCACACAAGTGACTCATTACTTAAATATTTAAAACATATTTTCACAAACCAAATAATGACTTTATTTCCCTTTGTCTAGAGACATAAAGTATCTTCATTCCTATTGACAGAATCTCTTTCTTGACACTGTAAATGAAAGTAGAAATTAATCATTAATAGCTGCTAGTGTCAATCAGCCAAATGGAGGTCTGTGTTTATAGTAAAATTGATTTATACATCATTAATCACATTTGTCCAAACTATGTTAACCTAAAAACACTGATTTGGGGTTTTTTTAATTTTTTATTTAAAATGCAATAACACCAGAAGAGGTAGCACACATAAAAGATAAAAGGGAAACAGGTTTGGAATTGGCTTGGGATTATCTGAGATAGAGCCAAACTAATCAGTACCCTGCTAGCATACTGCATCCCTTGTTTTTATCTGTGACTCTGAGTACTACTGTGTTTGCATTTTGTAGTGATATATTTATATTGCACAAGTGAGTTACTCACTGATATACAAAGTCACATGAGAAGGAAGCCAAACAGGCATTGCTAAGGTATTTTATTACAAAATACGAACTGCATTGTGTCCACGGTTCTCCATGACAGGATGTTAAAGCTGGAACAATTTTATGGGAGCCATGTGCTGCTCTTGAAATGTCCATTCCACCTCTACTCTATGACTGATCTATCAGTAGAATTACAGAAGGTTGTCAGAAGCACATTTATTGTGTGAATTTATCAAAAGAAGTGGAAAATACAAAGCAATGGAATGCCAATTTTATGCAGCACGGAGGCCCATATTTACATGGCATTATAACACAGGATGTAACATACCCAAAAAAAAGGGAAGTTTTGATGTGGGTTTCATTTGCTCTGAACTAACAGAAGATGTACTCTTTGTTTTACTTTTTCAAAAAGACATTTGTCTGATAATAGCACAGTGTATCAGAACCAGTGTATACTTTCAGCTTGCTAATGCACCATCCCTTGTTCCTGTTGTAATAGGAAATTATTGATGTTTAAGGAAGGAATTACAAGTTTGGTCATTTCAGCTTTTCTAAGATATCATCTCCTGTTTCTTCACGAGCATGAATAGTTCCAGATGCAGAGTAGGGCTGTGTTAATGGAAAGGACAATTTGCTTATACATTCACATAACCTTTTCATTATGAAGATCAGCAGACCTAGAAGAGCTTGGCCCCATTTCCTGGCCAAAACAGCATCATCCTGCCGTTTACATTCTACCCGAGAGAAGAATGCAAATGTTGTTGCTATTAATGTTCACAGTTTAATTCCTTGTTGAAGTCAGATGGAAAAAATATAACACTCTAGGGTCAAAAAATTATAAAGCTGTTTGGCAGCAAATGGGAATTCAGCCTTTCATTTTAGCATGGTAACACAATAGACAGGTCTGTCTCCAAACTGAGCAAACACTCTTTGTAACCATGGACTCACATCCCTGAATGACAACAAGGAAAAGGCTTCTGGGGCTCAGAATAGCATAAAGAGCAGCTGAACTTGGGAAATCTGAATTCAAATATGTCCTACTCCTCTGTTTGCTCATCCTGCTAGAGCATGAGAGTGCTTCAGAGGTGACATGCTTTTGTCTGCAAAGCTATTCAAGAAACAGCAAGACAATTATGAAGAAAATAACCAATTGCAGTTGCTTGCTCCATATATAAAGGAAATTGGGGGGTGTTTAAAGATTATGTTAGTGATTTTTTTAGGATGTCTTCTGGATTCTAGTCATAACTTTGATTTGTTGTGTAACCTCAGACATCAGCTGTGCCTGCCCTAATTATTCTTCTGCCAACCTGATTAGTAGCTATGTTAAGGATAAGATTGACGTTTCTGTCTGAAAAAGGGTTGCAAGTTTTTGAATAGCACCAAACACATGTTCTGTGCTGTCATGAGCATGGCACTTTTGGGACACTACATAATAACTAATAAATAGTCTCAAATAATATTACCTCAGGTATGTTACTCTTTAAATGAGAAACAACAGTGAGATGACAATGAGACAAAGATGGTTCAGTTTAGGGATGATGGGAAGATTAGGTAATACACCTTGAGAAGCCTAATCAAGAGTTCTGGTATATGGATGAGGTGTAGTTATTATGATCACTAATGTATGGTTAGAGGCAAGGCAAAAATATGCAGCTATCTGCCACAAAATGAGAAAGCAAGTAGGAATTAGGAATGGATTGCAGTCTTTGCAATATTTTTCCTTGTATCAGAGCCACAGAGGTGCCCAGATGCCATTTCAAGGTCACAAGCTGGATATGGTAGTTAGATTCTGTGTTCCTTACTCAACCAAGTATCCCTGATTACAGAGGTCAGGTTGGACAGGACTCTGAGTAACCTGATCTAGTTGAAGCTGCCCCTGATCATTTCAGAGGACTTGGTTTAGACGTGGTCCCCTCCAACACAAGGTATTGTAGTATTCTGTGACTGCACAGGCGGCAGATCAAGCTTTGCACCCCATTTCTACTTCACTGCTTTTGTTTCACTGGGACCACTAATGTAAGGGTGAAGGGATCGAATCCAACCAGTGAAACCCAGCAGACAGAGCACTTGTACCTCCAAAGAATAATTTGTCACTTTAATCACTTTCGTTCAGAAAGACTGCCTACCAAGGGGAGGGGGGCCTTGTGCACGGTGAAGCTCAGAGGGCTTTGCTAGTGCATTCATTTAAAGCATTAAGCAGCAACTAATTAATGACTCTAAATTATATCAGTTATGGTTTGGAGGCTTGTTTTGATATGTGAAGACAAACTGTTAAGCTGGAGCGATGAACTGATGTTTATTTTGTGACAGGACAAAACAGCCTCCACCTCTCTCCTGCTGGTGATTGGATATCATTAGAGGCACTGTCAATGTCCTGCTTTCAAGCTGTTGTACAGAATAATGCAAAGCTGTAAAAAATCACAGAGCGATTTACCCCGTCAATTCTGAATGGATCTGTTGCTAATTTTATCAGCTTGGTTTTAAAATCGATGCATGGAGAAGGCAGCGTCTCTCACCTTCCCCTCCAAAGATGGGAATTGTGCAAAATGTATTCCCACAGCTACAAAGCTGTTGGTATTGGCTGAGGTGCTGCAGAGGCACGGCTCTAGACAGAGGGATTTGAACACAGACTGTGCAGCCAACACTGGCTTGTTTGCTATTCACAAACCACAACCAGCATATTAGGCATTAATTATATATGACTAATTGTATTAATTATAATGAATGAGAATAGTATAAGGTTTAAGAAGTATTTAAAGGCAACTAGAAATTAAAGCAGCAGGATGTACTATCTGGCTGTCATGGAGTTGCTCTGCATGGCTTACCATTCATGATTAGTTTTTCAAAAAGACAAAGTGAACGTAATGGTATGTACCCTTCTTTGTAATGCCAAAGAGATCCTGTTAGAAACAGGAAATAATAACTTTGAGGAGATTTATTAATCTTCATAGATGTGAGGCAGACATAGTTTGCCAGATGGAGGTGGATAGCTGGGAGCTTTGTCAATTCAGCAAGGGACTTAGTCCCTTCAGAGGGCTTGGTCCTGCAGTGCGCCTAAACAGGAATTATTCCCAGCTAGCAAGGTGTGTAACCAAAAGGACAGGACATCTCACAGAAAGTTATTTCTGCTGTCACGGAACTGCATGCAAATGGCATGGAAAAGTGAATAGAAAAATAGCCCATTTGAACAAAAACGTTGTGCTGAAAGAGCTCAGCACAGTTTGTGCCTGCATTTCCTCACCCTGTGGCACAGATTGGCACAGGATGCCAATGGCCCTATTATTGATTTCATAATTGCCCAAAAGAGGGGGGTTTCAAGCAGTTTGCTTAGTGGGAATCATGTCTGCTATGTGCTAACTTCCTAACGGTGCCACAGAAGGGATCTGGAAAACACAAGCTGATCTAAGCCAGAAACCATGCTTGGGATGTTTCTAAGGATTTAACAGGATAGAAGGTCAATCATCAGAGCCCAGGAATATTATTGTTTCTTCTTAGTCTGCTTTTTATCCCAGTTCTGACTTTCACTGTCTTTCTGATTACCTTCCTTCTTGAGATGGAGAGCTTGTCACAGCTCCTCAGGTGTAAGGCTTCTTTTCATCACAGATACTTCCATAAGGGGTATAATAACTAGCACCATTGAAAAGGAATGTTAAATTACAAAATCTAGCAATTTAGGCACAGCACTGGGAAAATAAAGAAGCCTGTCAAGCACCATTTCCAATTCCAACAGTCTCTGCCTTCTCAAAGTCTAAAAAGTGGGTCTCAGCTTTTCCAGGTTTGGCTGAAACACTGTGTAAAACGTACTTGCACAAGTGACAACGCCTGTTGTCATTGCCTGGATGGGATATGATAATCTCTGCAGAAGCCTTTAGTCTGTAAGATGTGATTAACTGTGAAAGGCAGAGTTATTAAAACACTCCGAAAGGCTTTTCTAAGAATCTGTATATACACCACTTCCATGTCTGGAGGAGGGGGCCTCCAGTTCCTTAAGAAAATTTTCTTACATGTGTAAGGACATGCAGAACTCAAAACTCTTTTCCTCTGCACATTCGTTTTTCTTTTGGTCCTATTTATTAATCTGTAGTTACTTTACCAACTCTTTGATCTGAAGGAAAAAGCGCATTTCTGGCAGTCAGCAGACCTGGTTTCTATTTACATTCTGCTATTAGAGTGATCTGGCATAAATTGCTGTCGACAATGACTCATCAGGGAATTGCTCTGTCTGAAAACCAACCTAGTTAAAACGTCAGGTTGTTAGTTTTCAGCTAAATCCATGATCATGTTAACCAGGTGGCTGCACACATGCCAGTACTCAGGGAAGGCAGGAACAAGCAGTTGAGGACAAGAGTAAGAAGTGGTGCCCTGTGCTTGCCAGCAGCCCTGCCTCATCCCTCAGGAACTCCTTGTGGACCTGCAGTTACTCATTTTAAAGTAAAGAGATGGTGCACACCAAGGTTTGTGGTGCTAAATCCACTACTTGGAGCACTTCCAATTGGAAAATGTATGCAGGACACAAGTGTTAGCTCCTACTAGGATACTGCTTTGAGGCAGGTGACAGGTCTGGTGACTCCAAGGGCTGCCTGCTGGGAACACCTGATGGAAATTTCCTCTTTCTGTGTTGAACATGATGACTGCAGCAGTACCCAGCACAGGCACAGGGCCTGAGCAGGCTGAGCAAGAGGCACCTGGGTGCAGTGGGGCTGCTGCAGCCCTTGCCCCCAGTCTCCAGCTCCAGGAAAGGCTGCCCTGGGAAGAGCTGTGGTGTCTCACCCTCATTTGAGCTGTGCTGGTGTATTACATGGGGTGAAAAGCCCCGTTGTTCTGGGCATCACATCAGTCAGCTCTGAAACGTGGGCTTTCCAGTGGCATCACTAAAAGAGCTCCGAGGTTTTCCACCACCCAACAGGAGTAAGTAGCAAAGGCATTAAGTGCATCTTCTCTTTGGCACAGCAGCATGTTTTAATAACCCCTGCCCCAGCAAACTCTTCACTCCCGAAGAGAACAGTGCAATGCATTTAACATTCTTCTTGATTAATATTTATGGCTACAAGCCACCCATTGTTTTCACTACATAGCTGCTAATCAATAGGGACTCCAGAAAACAGCAGGACAAGCCAGGGCAAACTGTGGAAGCCTTGGTTCTTCAAAAAGCAGGGAAAATTTCAGGAAGTTTTCCCCTTCACCTACATTTCTGCAGTTTGTTTTAAAAGCAGAACTCTTACTTGGGTTCATAAACCTCCACCCGACTGTCTCACTGTGCTGACACAGGTTTGGAAATGTTTACCTTAGCGTTTGTGTAGCCTCATTAGTGTGGAATGTTTATACTCTGCACTTACCTATGCAGTTATATATTGTGCACTGAAAGCTGTCCTAATAACCCCGCTGTATCTCCAACGCTGTCTCACAGTAATTGCTCCCCTAGGTGCTGTTTTCCAAAGATTTCTGTGTTTCAGCCTTTCAGAGGGAAGTAGGCCTTGTTTTACTATGAAGTGGAAGGATATACTGTGAAATTTGGCCCTGTTTTAATTCAGTGCCTAATTGATTAGTTGGAGACGATGACCTGGAAACCTGAGCAAGGTTATACTACCTTTACTCACAAGGACAAGGTGAACATTGAACTGTAATTCCTGAAGACCTGGTGACTGAAGCTGCCTTGTCTAGTACTTTTCTCCTCTTCAGCCTAAGAAAATAATGTGTATTAAAACTGATAAAAAATATTTTCTGGGTATAGAGACATCAGTACATATTTAAAGTATGAGAGCTGCAATGATAGTAATAGAAGTTGCTAACATGTTATGTTTCTGTGATGAAGCAAATGCTATATCCACTCTGTGAATTTTTATATCTATGAAAAATATACAGTTCACAAGATTGTGTGATCTGGGGGGAGTGTGCATTGTAAGTGATGATGATTTCCCACCCCTTCACAGATTTGTGTACTTTCAAACTGCCTGGGAAATGAGTGAGCCCTGACACAAGAATTGAACATTTTGCTGTGTGCTCTGCTGTAAAATAGAAAAAGCAGTGTAGGAAATGCTCTGCCCTTTTCCCACATCAATCACAGGGGCAATCAATCTTTCCTCAGAGCTTAGAATTTATGACTGCTTCATATTATCTTCTGCTTCACACCCCAGTGAGGTTGTCTTCAGCATCAGAGGGGCTGGAGTAACAAGATCCTTACTAGACTTTTGATATTCTGACATACATGGGAGAAAAGGAGCAACGGGTGAGCAGAAAGACTGGAGAGCTCCTGGCAGATGGGAGCAAGGATGGGGGAGGCCTGGGGAAGTCAATGCAGGGAGCTCAGGACAGGGAAGGCAAACACATTCCAGGACACCAGTGGGGAGGTAGGAAGAGGATCTCCAGGCTGTGCTGGAGAAAGGAGGAGAGAAAGGATCCAGGAGAAGGAGGAAACTCAGGGCAGAGGATGTCCAGGCTGTGGTCAGCAGGGATGTCCAAAGCCCCTCTTTGGTTATGCCACTGGACATACTCACATCCTTTGACAACAAAACCAGCTGATTCCTCAGGACACATCCCTCCAACAGGTGTTAGTTCAGTCCTTGATATAACATAAAACCTTCAATGGCATAGCGTAAAACCTTCTTCTTCCTCTCCCTCCATCACCATCCCCACCCCCAAGCACAAAGCCCATGTATTTCATTCTGATATGTTGGACTTTACAGGCAGGCTAGAAACCAGGCAAAGGCCATGGTTATTACACCCCCCCCCCAAAGTACAAGTGCGGGGGGAAACCACAGACAGCTGAGATCACATCCTTTTACGTCTTTATTTGCCAGTTAAGATCCTTTTATTCCATCAATGCAAATATGCAGAACAGCAGGAAACCATGTTTTAAGCAGCACATACCAGTTGGCTGAGAATAAACTACATTCCCCAAGCAATGTAAAAGTAACAATGCACATCATCTTCCCAAAGAAGAAACTAACAGATATTGCAGCCGAGAGGCACAGCAGGCAGCTTTTGTACAAAGTAGGTTGGCTATTTAAAATGCTAGAACCAGTCCTTGCCCATTTCTCCAACCCCACCCCCAAAAGTCCTACTATAATTTAACGACTTTTTTTTTTTTGCTATCTACATAATATATAAAATATAAACTCTGTTTACTTATAACACTTACTTTTCTTGATAAATAGCTCTTTAAAATATCTACTGTACATATGTCCATGCGTTGACATTATATATATATAGCATTTATATATATGTATGTATGTCTGAAAAACAATAAATATATACTTAGTATCGACACAGCAACAAACTGAACGTATTCTGATCTTCAAAAATCAAATATAAAAGCAAACCAGGGGGAGAGAAACAGTGAGTGTTGCTTGTGAAGCACAGCGTAGCAGGGAGCTTGGATTCCTGCCCCGGCCGGGCATTCAGTACCCCACACACTGCAGCAGTTGTGGCGGTAACATCTCCTGTGCTGGGCTTGTGCCAAAAGCTCCTTCAAGTTGTAGGTTGGCCACCCTGGATGCCACGTGGAACACAGACTGAGCACGAGCTCAGTGGGAAACGAGGGAGACTCGCCTCTGGGTTTGCCATGGAATGGGAAGCAGAGAGGGGAGGGAAGTGAGTGTTACAGATGGTTTAAAAAGGAAAGGAAATAATGGACAGCACGTGGCTGGAAGGTCATCAATAACCATGGTAAACAAGGTAATAGCAGTAAGTGCTTTTAAAGATGGCTGGCACTGCTGCAAAAAAGTATCTTGATTATCTATAGCCAGCTCCGTGGAATGAACCAGTTTTCCCGCTGCCACAAATGAAACCCAGATGGCCAAATTCAGGTGTTAGAAGTGGGGTCACTGTAACACACTGTGAGGCTGCAGGTTCAGAGCTGAACCTGCCAAGGGCAGCTGAATTCACTGAGTGTCCTTAAACCGAATAGATGGGATTTTTCTAAAGTATGAACAACCAAACAGCAAAAACTAATCCAGAAAAAAGCCCCAAACAAACCCACACCCAACCCCAAACAGTTAATTTCACACAGTGCCAGAACATAATAATAGATTGATTTTTTTAAACCTTTCATTTCAAAACATCATTCTTTAAAAATAAAACTTAATCCCAAAAGAAAAAAAGGCAACTGACCTTACACAAACATGTTTTTTGTCTTGTTCAGTTTTGGATTGACCATAGCAATTCTATTTATTCATTTAACTCAAAATCCTGAATAAAAGCTATTTCAGTTTGACCTGTGTTGATGCCCTTCATTCCCCAACCCCAAGGCCTCGATGTGGCAGCTTCAAGAAAGTCATTACTTGTCTGGTCTCTGGCTTCATACGCTCATTAAGTCATGAGGTTTTGACATCAGTTCATGAATGCAGCATTATGTGCAGTCCCATTTACTTAAAACTTCTTCTTTTCATGAGCAAATGGAAGTGGGCAGTTAAAGGGAAATTATTTTTATTGGACAGATTTCATCCAGCAGCTCAAGAGAGAGGAAATTTTAAAGCAGATAAGACTGCCAAATATTATTCAGTCATACTTCATCTCTAAAATTTACAAACTTCGCTCCCATAAATAACAACTTCAACAACAACAAAAGGAAACTGCTGTCCTGAATAATCCTGCCATTTCACAACTAGTTCTAAACACCCAAAGAGCACTGCAGAGGTCAAAAGTCCAGTGCTGAGTTTCATACGTACTTAAGGGTACATCACTGGGCCACTGGAACACCACACCAATGCTGAGTATCTGCACAAAGCCAAAACTCTGCTGGGTGCTTTTAAACCCTTGTAAATACAGACCATAACAGTGAACTGACTTCATAATTTGTGGTACTTTATACTGAAGGCCATAGAAAAAAAGCCAAATACAAAAATTCCCAGCAACAAGAAATTCTGTCATCACTAATTTCTGGATCTCTGCAAAGATAACATTAAGATACTGTGTTTACCTTTACCCATTAAGTAAAATATGCCATTTTTTGGTAGATCAGTCAGTCATTTTAAATTGTCTGGGTCTTTTCCACATTTGTATAGACACGGAAATAAACAAGGTAACAGAGAAATTGAATTGTCCTTGCTCTGTGACCACAGAGAGCAGAAAAGCCTCCTTTTTGGAATGGCTGAACTTCCAGGACAACTGTTCACTTGCACAGTCACTCTTTTTGAAAGGGAAGGGAACACTAAGCACAGAGTGGGCAGTGCCTCTGACTGCCTGATGCTGGCTGGGCAGGAGTTTCTCCTGCCAAAGCAAAGGATGAACTCCTCAGCAGCCCATCCTGAGACAAAACTCATCTACACATGCCCCAGTTCTCTGCCACATTGGCTGCGTGGGAAATACAGTCTCTGCCTGGTATTTTCTAATGAAAACATTTAACTAATTGAACACATGCATCATACTAGACACAGGAAACCCCAAGCTCCTGCAGAGGTTATGCTTCCACGTAGGGCTACACTGAGATCAGCACTGATGACGTGCATGTGTCCAGCAGGAGTACGGGACAGATGCTGCTTCCCCAAGGGCAGGGTCCCTTCCCAGGCCCCCCAAACACAGAGGTGGAGCCAGGCTGCTGCTGTCCCCCTCAGGAGCTGCTGCAGCCTTCACTCACCCTCCATGTGACCAGTACATCCTCCCTGTTGGTGTGTAGGTACCAGCCTGCAGACAGCCCTTCCCCTTGCTCCCTGCTGCAGTCACCACTCTCCCTTCTGGGCACATTGTTGAGTTGTGCCCTGCTGTCATCCTACCCCTGGTGGGAGCCCCAGTGCAATTCCCACGGGAAATAACACACCATCCCTCAGCTGACTGCCCCAGCACTGGAACAGAGCCCTGCAGAGCAGCAAAGCATTCCACCTGGGCTCACCCTTTGGCTCTTTTTGTCTTTGGCAACAGACCATAACGTTCGGTATCCTACGTGCACAGGCTGATGGCAAGGCAAGGAGCCTCTCCAACAGCAGCCCTGGGAAAGAGGATTGAACATTTCTTGCAAGTTCACTTGGGGGCTACTGTAAATTCCAGCAGTAGCCATAGTTTGGCTCTTCGGCCTGCACTAATTTAGCAGCATTCATCTCAAGCCTTGTGGCACAGCATTAAAGAACAGCTTGAAAAGTGCAATTTCAAACACATGCTTTCTGGGGTAGTACTGCTTTTGAGTTCAATCAAGTACACCTCTGCTATCTCCTGCCCAAATTCTTAAACCCAGCATGAACTCCAGAGGCTACTTAGGGCAAATTCAATGCACTTTCAACTGTAGCAAAAGAACGGAGGGCTGGATGCTGCCAAGAAAGATCCCAGACTGCAAAGAAACGATTTATCAGAATAACAATACACATTCAATAAATAAACCAATCCTTTCCTCCTCTAAGACATGTGGAAGTTTAGTATGTTTACACTTGACACCGCAGCACCTTCACTTCCTAGAGAAGGGAGTAACTGCTGTACAGTCCTGAACATCTGCAGCTACTGCTGCCATCCCAGTTAGGCAACCACTTCACCTAAATCCAGCCCAAGATCTCTGTTGCCATCAGAGGAGGAGGTCTCGTTCTGCCCGTCTCTCTGGGGCCAGCACTGTGGTTGCTGTACAGGATTCAACCCACTTGCAAGCCAGGACCAAAACCAGCATCAAGTGGCTGTGTAACCAAAGCATTAGATTTTCTTCCTGCTAAGCAGCACTAGCTGCATCCCTAAGTCTGCACAGAGCATGGATGATGCCTGTCACCTAAACCTTTGCATCTGGGACAGAAAGTCTGAGCCCAACAGTACTCTGCCTGTACAGTGTGTCTCGACTGGGGACTGTTCACTGCAGGGGCAGGGAACAGGATTCCAGCATATCTTCTTCCAACTGGCATCACAAAACCCAGAAAGACACAGAAAAGAAGAAAACACAGACAGGAAAAATGGTCAATATTTGTGAATCAGAAGGAGGTGCAAAGATATGAACAGCAATTCCAGAACAATGGCCAAACCACTGAGAAGCAAGATACACAAACATTTTGGTCCACGTATGGTTCCCCTTTTAGATGATGTTTAACTATGCATGGTTAATTATCCACCAGGCTTGCATTCATGACTTGAATTGGGGCACCATTTTCAGTAAATGCCTTTAGCTTTACTTTGTGAAAATTCTCTTGATCCCCCTGGGTCTAATTTCATTTCTCAGGGGAGAGATGGGTGATCTCTTAGTCAAATTCTCTCTTCTGTGTTACTCCGTGTACTTTTCTGGGCAGGAATTGGATAGAGCATGGTATACCGTGACAATTACAATGGGAAATTCCTGTTGGCACAGACACTACCTCAGGAATTCTCAGAGAAATCCATTTTTGGGAAAAACAACCAAACTTGTCAAGGAATGCTTCCAAGAAGGAATGATGAAAGCTTGCACAAGGTCTTAGCAGAAACAGGCCTAGAGAGAGTTACTGGCACTGGCAGAACAACATGGATAGAAACAATTCTCCCTTAGGGTGTGGTTTTGCAGTATTACAATATTCCTTCATCAGTATTACACTTTGGGGACTATTTAATGAAAGGTCACACATATGCTTTTGAAAAATTAAGCACACATAAGTAATTTCAGGCTGGGAGTCAGGTTTCCTAAACTTTAGCCACCTAAAAATTTAGAAGCCAAAATTCTCTGCGCAGGAGGAGGACTGGCATGTCCAATGGGCACCTCCTTCTATATTAATCTTAGGATGAACTGAGTCAGCCTTTGGAGAGCTCTCTCTCTCTTGACCACTGTGTCCTTGCTGGTGAGGACAGGACACCCGGCTTCCAGCTGGCTAAAGTCAGATGAGATGAACCACACTATTGATCCTTCCTGTTCAAAACCACAGAGCTCTAAAACCGGGCACAGGACAGGCAAGAGCACAGAGCAATCAGAGACATTTGTAGGAAAAATCCTAAAGAAGTCCTTAGTGCTCCTAAAAACAGCAAAACTGTAAGTGGTTTAAAAAAATCTAAATTACTTTGACAGTCTTTCTAACCTAAAAGGGCCACACTAATGTGATGGCCTTGAGAAAGAGGGGTCATATTTTCTCTTTTAATTTACTGTTCATTCAAATGTTTCTCTAGTCAAAAATTAACGCAACAAACCCTGAACGGGTTTTTCTCAAGTCTAATATAATTTAGTGCTATATGCTTGTGTTCTACTTTTTTACTGTCTGAAGTCCTGGCACTGTAAACACATCAGCACTGGAGCAGCTTTATGCAGAAAAACAGTATCCCTATTTAGTGGGATAATTTATGTGCCTTTCACTATATTCTTTCAGGAAGATATTCTCAAAAGAATATATTATTTCAAGACTGCAAACTAAAATTTTAAACAGAAGAACAGGACAAACATCAAAAGAGTTTGTCCACCCCTGCACTGATGACAGGGCATGATTACTACAGTACCAGTAGCTGGCCACGTTCAGGAGGTGAGGATGGTGGGGGGGGTCCTGTGTCATTTTTTTTTTCTCTCCTTGGAAATGGACAGGAAATTTTCTCTTCCCTTTTGTTTTTCACTCACAAGTGGTGAAGGTGAGAGCTTCTGGGCTGAGGGATATGAAATGACTTGTTGGTGTGCATCTCTCAAGCGTGATTTCACAAAGGTTTAAAAGAACACTGCGCACCTAAGCATTATATGGTTTTGGGTTGCGTTTCTACTATTTTCCATGATGAATTCACTCCAAAGCGAGTCCCAGACACAGGAAATATTCGTAAGACCAGCCTGAGTTTGGCTGTGTAATAAACCCCAGCATCACTACCATGTCACACCACTTGTCATCCATGAAAGGTTTTCCACAACCCATTATAATCAGCTAATAAGTAACACTGAAGCTTACAGGTAGCTCCCAGAAGACCCACCCTCCCCAGATACCAGGGCATATGCACTGTGGTTGAGGACCGCTTTGTTTTAAAAGCCACACGTTTTCCTACCTAATCGTGCTTTTAAAAAAAAAAAACCAAACAAAACAAAATAAACAAAACCAAACACAAAAAAAAAACTAGCTAAACCAACACAGAGAAGCTCCTAACAGGCCGTATGGAAAGCGAGCTGCCGAGACTTTCCGTATCACGCAACACTTTCACACCAAGCCCTGTTAACTCTGTGTGTTGGTTAGAGGTG
>JAWWEU010000081.1:63068848-63154013 GCA_035583155.1 Acropternis orthonyx | reverse complement strand
GCGAGCTGCCGAGACTTTCCGTATCACGCAACACTTTCACACCAAGCCCTGTTAACTCTGTGTGTTGGTTAGAGGTGTAGTACTACGGCATGGTGGTGGCAGCTGTCACGGTAGGAACCATTCATGTCAGACACTACAGAGGATTTAACGACATGACAGTACCTTCACAGCCCTCTGGTAGGTAAGGAAAATCTAAAAGGATCTTCCCAACCTTTCACAGTAAACACAATTGGATGAAGCACCTGCAAGCAGGAGATGAGTCCGTGATGTATCTTTCCAATCAGCCAGCTAATACTGTTATGAAAACAGTTAAGTTTTATCAGCTCTTAAGCCTCCTATCTGTTTTGGGCATTCTGAAGGACCGTATCACTTTGGCATTTAGCTGCCAACAGATTCAATTAATCCAGATACCGTATTTCCTTCTCCTGTATCCTCAGCTGTTTCTAAGCCACCCAAGCCCTTCAGAGGAGCTGAATTACCATCTCCTTCGAGAGCTGTGAGGTTCCTATCCTTGCCTAGGAGCTCAGAGGAGCTAGCAGTACAGAGACATCCTGCTCTTCCGCATGGCTTCGCTGATCAAGTATGCCGGGCTCAGTTCTGGCTCCTCAGTCATGATTGAAATGTTCTGCCACTCCCCTAGCTGGTTTGACTTTTTAATGGTGTCCACCACGCACAGGGCATACAGACAGTCATCAAAAGTGGCAGCCATCGTAAGGGGCCTCCCGTCCCAGGTCCTCCTGTCATCCTGGTCCTCAAATGCCTGCCGCACAGCTTGGACCATCTTTATGGTGCCCCGGAGGTAGGGGGACGGGATGTCACTGAAGGCTTTCTCCGGCAGTAAGGAGTTGCTGACTGGCGTGGAGTCCTTCAGCAGCAGCTCCCGCTGGGGAGAGCTGTTGCTCTGTCCGTAGAGGTCGGTGCCCATCACGATCAGCCGCCCCGCCGAACCCACCACGATAATGTCTTGCTTGAACTCCCCCGGGATGTTGAAGTTGAGCGTCACCGTGCAGCACACGCCGCCCTCCAGCACCATCTGGAAGGTACAGAAGTCGTCGCTGGTGATCTGCCGTATCCCCTTGATGTGGTCCGTCTGCTTCACGAAGGTCTTGAGCAACCCGTGCACTTTCACGGCCTTCTGGCTGGTGAGGAAGGTCAGGAGGTCAATGATGTAGGTGCCAACCGAGTGCAAGCCCCCACCTCCCATCAGGTCGTCACAGCTCCAGTTGTACTTCTTGCCCAGCAGGCTCCCACTGTGGACCTGCACCTCGCACACCAGCAGCTCCCCCACGTAACCCTCCTGGATCAGCTGCTTCATCTTCACGAAGGCAGGCAGGAAGCGCAGGACGTTGCCCATGATGCTCATGAGCTTTGGGTAGTAATGAGCCGCACTCATCATCCTAAAGGCGTCCAGGGGAGTCGCCGTTCGGTCACAGATGACATTTTTTCCAATGCCTGAAAAACAGTTTTTAAAAAAACAAACTCATCAACAAAAATACATTGACTGAGTAATCTGAAAGCCTCGAGGCTATTCCCAAAGACTAAGCCAAGGAGAAAGATCCTTGAAAGAAGAAAACATTTCAATATGGTGTTAGAGGCACAAAGACCCGCTCTGGCGTGCTTCCAAAATGCATGTTAAGAGCTTCTTGAGCACCACAGTGAAAATGTATTCCTTTTTCAAAATGAACTCATGTCTAAAAATAGCTCGAAGGCAAGGGCCCGGACCAGATAAGAAAGCAAGCTACCTTCTGGGAGCTGGTATGAAACCAACCACCTCCCCTCAGCCATCTCATGGACATCTCTTCTGTGATATCCTGCCTGTGTGGGCTGCTGTGAGCTGAGCCTGAGCTTCAGATTCCAGTCCCCGAGGCATATGAGTGACACAAACAAGTGCATTCAGTAACTTAATGTAGGTACACTGAAAAGTCTGGCTTTATCTTCTCTACAGTCTTGTCCCTTCACCTCTTCTGCTCACACTGTTTTAAGGGGCTCTGAGGAGAGAAGTACTGGGCTTGCTGCTTGATTTAAAAGGTGGAAATTGCTTCTCTGTCCCAAAATGCTATTCTGACAATGGCACTCAGGTTTTTTTGAAGCAGCTCTGCTGAAATGTCAGCAGCACATCCACAGTGCCAAGGGAGAGTCACGATTGCTCTAAAACAGGTCAAATGTAGCTGTGACAATCTGTTCCCTCACAGAATTGTCCATATGGGCACATTGTTTACTGGAGCTTGTATGACGGTCCTCTTTTATCTAGTCATCAAGGTGTGCAACTGAATACAGTGCAGGCTAAATAATGGGTTTATTATTGATTTCTCCTGCTCAAATACTTCCATTCTGCACCCATACACATATATAGTGACAGAATCTCCAGTTTCCTTTTTAGTTGCATACAAGGATTTTTTTTTACACTTAATGAGCGATATTAGGTGAGGTATGGAACACCTTAGAGCACTAAATATGATCTTTGCCTTGAGAGCCTGGGGCTGTAGCTGGGCCTGGCACTTAAAAGAGCTGAATTTGGATCCTCCCTGATGGAATCCAGATGAATAAATCTGGCTACTTGCTAAATCACATTGTATTTTCGTTCCTGTCCTCTTCAGATAGATTAAAAAAATTCCTTTCTCTTTAAAGAGCTGTTGTGGGAATAAAATTTTACATGTTTTGGAGCTGTTTGGATGAAGTCATATAAATACAGACAGATGGCAGGGATCTATCTGAGCCCACTAACATGAATATTTAACAGCCTGCCTGGAAAAAGAAGGGGGTCACAGTCCAAACATGCAATAACCAGCTTATCCACACTGCCTATTCCCAGTCTTTGTCTGCTGCTATTTGGGTAGCTGAAACTGGAGGGAGGGCTGTCATCACTGAAGTGGCAGTCACATCACTTCTATTTACCTTCTTAACCAGGTAAGTAGAGACATACTCATTTCCCTTCTAAATTAGGCAAGAATCCTCTATTCAGTGGCCATGGTCTTCTCTTCTTACTTTTCTCCCTCATCTTTACACATGGCTGTTGATGACTGAGCTGACATCTTCAACTTAATAGCACTTCTTTTCTTGCTTCAGAATAGTTTTCTGCTGATTCTGTTTGCTATTGGAAAAGCATTCAACCACCTGCCCTACGTTCCTCTGGTAGCTCCAGCTATCATCTGATACAGATCACTAGTATAGCTGTCCTTGAGTTACACAGACTCTTTGCAGAGAGGTTTTAAGCCCGGCAAATTGGCTACCAAAATAAGGGAAACCTTAGTGAGCCAAAGCTTCCCTGCAGTCAAACCCTCCTGAAGGGTTCTTCCCCTCAGAGAACCCCAGACATTACCTGACCTGCTCACACTGATCCACGAGCATCCTTTCTGCTCCAGTTCAGCTTGCATCATTCTGCCTCACAGATGCCTGCCACACTTTATCTGAGGTGTGTCCAGGCACAGGCATCCCTGTATCCCAAAATACTCAGTTTGCCAGGAAAAGGATCTGCTTTCATGAGGAACTGCAGCCCAGGGACAATCTTTTTGCTGTGTGTTCACTGCCGTGCACGGTGGGGGTCAGTCCTTCACTGCGTGGGGCAGGGAATACTTGGGATTGTCAACGTCTGAGGTTCAAATTATGGTTATTAATATGAAAGAGAAGCCTATGGGTTGTTACATCCCTTACAGTCAAGAAAAAAATGCCATTGGGATCAGTGTAACTCAGGCACGAATGCAGAGAAAAGCAAGAGCCCTAAATATTTGTGCAGGGACAGGAAAAAGTTGGAAGCCTTACACTTAGTCCTTCCACCATTTCAACCTTTTTGGAAAGGTTGAAACCTTCTAATTACAGCAAATCCAAAATGCAAATATTCTAAGAGCCTTTCTGTCTCTGTGCATATGCTGATAATACACGCTGTGCTCTCATCCCTGTCAGGGATTTAAACAGATTTTTGCTTGATGCCCAGAAAGCTTTTATATGCTATTAGAGCTTGAGCAGTTCTTTCAGCATGACACTGCTCAGCACTCGAGTCTGTGCACACGGCAGATCTTTGTCTCCTCTGGAGCTGCAAATCTGCAAGCAGCCACATTAGCTTTCTGGGAGCAGGGAGACAACATGAAAGGTTTGCTTAATTTAATTTAGAGAAATACTCTGGGTGTGTTTATGCAACCAGAATGAGAAACAGGCCGATCAGAACACCGGTTTTCTGCTCTTTCCTCCGCTCCCTTCTCAAAAGGAGAAGGAAAAAAGGCACCTTCCCTTTAAGCCATTCTCTAAAGCAGCGTCAGGCAGAGCAGAGGGCAGTGTGGGAGGAAAACCTCCCTTCCCAACACTGAGAGTCTCAGGAAAAGGCGTGCTCTGACTGCAGGTGCTGTGGGGGGGGGGGCTTCTCTGGGAACTGACCCCCTTCTCCTCTGCACTGGGGTTACGGTCTAACCCTCTCCACTTCTCCACAAGGCTCCAGGAAAAGATGAATTGTCACTGCTTGTCATTCTATCAGTGTGTTCTGCTGTTCCGTACATCTTTGAAAACCACACGACTGGCAGCCAAAACTTCATTAATTACACAAGAGCAGGGGAGTACAGTCAGCTTGTTTCAGCAAGAAAATGCAATGTATTTGTCCACACTGATAAGCAACAGAGTTGAATACATCTCATTGTATGAGAGAACACACACCCCTCTTCCACATGCCTTCCACATGCATAAGAAATCTGGTGTACAGGGCTACAGTTCTCAATCAGGCAACTTCTGAGCATTGATTTCGTGACTTTTTGTAGAAAATGAAGAAGAAAACTATTTTAAATACGTATCATTCTTTTTGAGGGCTCTGCACATCCTTCACCCCAGTCTCCTTGCCCGGTGGTTCCAACCAGGTTGTAAGTGACATGGTGTGGGAGCGAAGATTTCTCTAGCACCTTATGTTAGAAAGTCAAATTGTAACCATGATCTAATGGCTTGTCATCCACCTCACAGTAATTATTTTTGTCAGGAAGTCATGTGATTTATTTGCAAACCTACACCTTCATTTTGAAAAAATGAAGTCCTTGTGAACTGGAGATCAGCCCAGAAGTGGCCAGTAGTAGTATTTACATTTTTTCCCACGACAATGCAGGGAAAGAGTAAGGAGCTACAGTAAGAATTTAACTCCTGATTTTGAAATGCCTGGCACTTGCAGCTCTGCATTTTACAGATGCCTCCAGCTCCTCAGCAACCAGCAGCCCAAATTTCTTTGTCCCTGGATCATCCCTGTGCTGCACAGCCCAGAAACGAGCACGGTTCCTGGGCTCACAGCACAGGGAAGGTGGGGCGGCCGTAACCAGCACAGGCTTCGTCCACTCTCAAACCTGCAATGTCGACTTTTCCTCCCCCCTCTGCTCTGGTTGTTTTCCCATTTAAAAAAAAAAGAAAAAAATCAACTAATTAAAAAAGCAAGTGTCTGCCACTGAACTGAAGTAAGACTAGTCCTCTGTTGGTTCAGTTCAAGACATGAGGCCCCTGTACAAAATTTTCTTCTCCTCCTCCTATTCACAAGCAAATCAAAAAGGGCTCTATGTGGAGTCTGGGCATATAATCAAAACCTTCACTGGCACCGGAGAGATTCATTAGTTAGCAGTTGCCACCTATTGCTCTTTGTCAGGATGAGGGAGAGAGAAAGGAAAAATAAGGTTTCGGTGGATTAAGCCAAATTAGTCAGCAGAAAAATAAATTTCTAAAACTAAAGAGGAATCTCTCAATGTCCAAGGCACAATCTGAGAGTTTCAGAAAATACAGGAGTGGTGGAAGAGCACGCTTCTCATGTTATTTCAAGTGGATGATTTAAAATACTTGTATCTGATTATAGTACCTTTTTCAAACATTTTTTTTTTTTTTAAATAAGCTAATACAAAATTACATTCCAGATGGTGACAATCCACATCACTAATACAGGTACAATAAATAAATATGGACAAATCTTTCTTTTCAGATTTTGACCACTGCTGCATTGCTGCCTTTGCATCCTGTGCAGAATCAGAGGGGAAATCATTTTTGGTGCTCAGCTTGAAAAGCATGTTGCAGTGATGTCCTGCATTATTAGTTGCTCATGGTTTTCATCCTGATGCAGTTTCACATGGTTTACAAATACAAAAAAGTATCATCTAATACATGACTGAGGAGCATCTCATTCACATTTTCCCAGCATCGTAACACTGAAAAAATAAGCAGAGATGATCAGCTACTTTTAAAAATGTGTCCAAGTCAACAAACAAAAACCAACAAGTTTAGTTACTCTGGCCATACTGACAGAAGCCCTTTCCCTAGGAGTATATAAAAAAATCATAATCAAAACAAATTACCTAAACCAAAACTCGCTACCTCTCGTTTAAATAGCTGACACCCAGCAGTTTGTTCCTCTGCGTGTGCAACTCTGTGGGTTTGCACAGAAAACTCCTCAGGAGCTACACAAGAATCATTTTCTCCCCTCAATAATAATGACCTCAGAAATCCTCGCAGCTATTTGAACTTCCATCCCTTTCTTTTGAGTTTGCAAAAGATACAGCACTTGGAGCTTTAGTTTAGCCAGACCATATAAAAACCCTTCTCAGTTATCTTACTGACTCATTACAATACCTAAACACTGAACAAAAACAGAGGTTGGTAACGAAGTTCCCTTTTCTTTCCAAGTTAATCACTCCCTAAGAAACCCAGAAGATATAAGAGATCTGAGCTGTAACTGTGCTAAACCATCGTCTGGAGAGGAGACCCACAGGCCTAAAAGCAGGTGACACCATATTTTGTTTCAGAACTGTCTTTGTGATAACCACACAGTCATGGTCCCTTTCGTATGAAGCTGCAACAAACCAGTTCAGTGTCACTTGTTATTTCCAACACATATGTACTAATGAGAGATGCACAACACTGAGAATGCCTCTTCAGAAATTGTATGCAAATACAGGAATTCAAAGGCAGGAGCAGCTCATACAGCCACTTGCAGTTATTTTAAGTTTTGATAGCTGGGGTGGCTCTCCAGTCTCTCAAAGATACAGCAATCTATAGTCAGTTTAGCCTACTACATGCACGATAAGCCACAAATCTTTGGTGCTATAAATCATGATTTTCTGATCTGCTCTTCAATCACTTCAATATTATTTGGTGAGCAATACCCCCTCTTCATTACAGCTCTGCAAAAGGCTTCTTTCTCCCTTAGCTTCAGGTGATGAGTGCAAGGAGACCTTGGTTCCTGTCTGTTAGCAGCAGGCAATGCCCTGGCCCCCAGGCACAGCTTCCAAACATCCACCTCAACAAAAAGTGCTGCTTTCCTTTGGCTCCCTTGATACAAAACTGCTGTGAGGACTAGAGGGAATATTGTGCTCGTTCATATGAAGCTCATCTGCCCGTTGGGGAATTGAAAAGGGACTGGCAGCCTGAGCAGCAGGAGGAGCCAGGTGATGTCCACAGTCCCCTCCTGGGGCTCCCCAGGGAAACCAAGGCAGCCATGGGGGTGTTTGTGGAGCCACTCCAGATGAACAAGCAGCAGCAGGGGTCCAGCAGAGAAAAGCAGGAAGGTAGCTGAGTAAATGAAGAAGGAGAGAGGAAGAGGAAACAGGCTGGGAGACACTGGAAAGGGCTGGTGCAAAAACCTAGAGGAGGTTCTCTCACTCCAGGAGCTGCAACAGCCCCCTAATGGTATCAGCAACATCCCCAGCACTGCAGGTCCATCCAGAAAGGCTCTCCTTCAGTCCAATTCTTTGTGAGCCCTGCTAGCATCTTTTCGGCAAAAGACAGCAACAATAGAGGAGAAAATTGATTTCAGAGAAAATTAGCACTCTTCTGTACCCAGAGACTGGCCAAGGAACGAGGGACAATGAGGAAAAAGCATCTGTGTTAAAACATGATCTGTGTGTGAATTAAGCTGTTGCCCAATAGCTACATTAGGCCAGAGAAATGCAATACTGGGACAGGGCTATTCTATAGGGCTGATACTATTTTCTGATGCATTACATGTGGAGATGTGAGAATCACATACTGCACAGTGATTAAAAGCTTTTGAGTCTCTCAGAAAATCGTCTAACAGACATGGATATGTGTATTTCTAATAGGAAGTGTGGGAAACCTGATAGAAGGTTGCTCTGCTCTGGGAAATGAGGACTGATGTCATAAAAACAATCACTCAGATGATTTGAAAAACCTTTTCATGCAGGACAAGGATTTTTTATTAGTATGTAGAGGGATCTCTACTATTATGAGATGCTGCTGCTGTCAATATTGTCAAACAGTAAAGATCACAGTAACAATAAAAACAATGGTTGTATTTATTGTATTCAGTGCATGAACTGTCACTCAGTTCCTTGGGTGGCATGAAAAACCCATTTATTTCAATCAATACATCTGCCAGGGAAAACTGATGGCATGACAATGTTTCTTTGAAGAGACCTTATTTAACAAAACTTTTGACAAGGAAATAAATCTGGATGATGAATGCCTAACAAGATTGGCTTTAGTCACAGCTCTAACGTTGGCCAAGACAATCTTTGTTAATCACAGATATGCATAGCTGTAGCAAAAAACCAAGTTACTACAGCACAGTGAGTCACAGCTCACGATCTGATTCATATTAACGGGCCATGTGTGTATTCCTAGTCTGCTGCAACTGTGAAGGAAAATAACAGTGACTGAAGGAACATGTTTTTCTTCTCACTGAAACAGGCAGCGAATGCACCCAGGGAATAATAACGCTGCTGCGCTGCTGACAAGGACCAGCTCCTTTGGCCATAGCAAAACAATGGCTTATACAGATTTTAGAAGCCCTACATCTCTTCTTCTGCATCAAAATATTAGGTAGTAAAAGAACACATGCACTGTTACATTTTAGATTCAACTGGGATGAGTTGCACTTCACTTATATTGGAAGAAAAATTCTATACAGTGAACACACCCCCAAAGCCGGGGTGTCTCAGTTCACACACCTGCTTTATTATCCTCACTGATGTAACCTCTTTTCAACACAACTCCTTTGAAAACAAATCTCTAAACATTCAAATACACTGAAAAAAGAAGCTGTTTGTGAGTGCCTTTGCCTTGGCTGCCCTGTAATCAGAGGCTCAACCAAACTTCCCTCGAGTGACTACCTGCACAATGAGAAGAAACCCTGCAAAGTCACCTTCCTGCTCGTGACATACGAGCATCATCTCCATCGACAGTTGAGGTGTCACTCAGCTGACCAGTGCCAGACCTGCAGTCAGGCTCGGCAGGTGACTGGGCTGTGAGCTGCTCTCAGAGGGGACAGCTCTCTGTAAAACCATCCAAACAAACGGGAAAAAAAGGAGCTGGTTTGTCCTGACATTAAAAACAGAGGGCTGCTGGGTTCTCTGCAGATAGCTCCTGAGGTGTGCCCAGGCTGGGGAAATACCACTGCTGACTCCAAGGAGATTATAATGATGCCTGCAGGAAAGGGAGTGCCACCTAAAGAGAACCAGACCGGTTCATCACAATGAGAGAAGACTGTGATGATGGTATCAGTTTTAGTAATGTATTAATATTGCTGCTTTTATTTGCACAGAGGCAGTCATGAGGGTTATGGACTGGGGCCACGTCTGTGCATATGTTACACTAGGTGTAAGTGTTGCTGTAGCATTATTCATGGCACTTGATATAGATGCAGTCCTTTTGTGCTTGACATGGGACTCACAGTCACTTCACAGAGAAGTTTTAGGTAGTCCTGCGATGAGCAGGGAGTTGGACTCGGACCTTAATGGGGTCCCTTTCAACTTGAGATACTCAGTGATTCTCTGATACATGACCTCATTTGCAAAGGCCACATGTGCTGACTCAAAGGGAACTTTTCTAGCAAGCCCATGTAAATTTTTGATTGCTTATTCTGTTAGTCTGGCTAGTTGGGGCCTTTGATTTGGCAGTATAAAGTCTCTGCATCACTGAATCCATGGGCAATGTGCTTGAGAGCAAGGAAAGCACTCCAGACTTGTGTTACTCTGTATGCCAGGACTTTGCAAGGCAAAGCAAAATTCTCTAGCCCTTTCCTAACTGGGTTAGAGTTTGATGCTTGGTTTATAGCTCACCTGGCATGTCATTCTCACCTCTTCTCTGCAGGCACTTATGCAAATAACAGCACTGGAGACTGAAATAAATTAAGCATTTGGTAATTTTTTAACTACTTAAAAACCTTTAACTGCTGGGAAATCTAAAGAAGGTGCAAATACACCCTGACAAACCAGCTACTTGCACGCCACAAGGAAATGCTTCAGGGGTCCCTGCTTGAGATTATCTGGTCAGGCATCTGAAACATGCTCAGACTTACATTCCCTGATCCCTACCTGGATGCTTCCCATGCTCTCGGGAAAAAGCAGATGGGACAATCATGCTGGTTTTCCCAAATTTCTATTGAATTTTTACACCTTCAAATTCCCATCAAAATCGTAACCCCCAAACAAGAAAAAAAAAAAAAATCAAAAAACTAGCACTATGCAGACAGATAAACCGAGAAAAGGAAAACATTCTACTTAGACCTTATTCAAGCACACACTCATTAATTTCAAGGGGATTTTAATTGCTTTAGGACTAAATAAAAAAAACCAGTGAAAATCTCTGTGTTTGGCCCTTTCTTTATTCCAACTACTCTCATTTCCTCTATTCAACTTCTAGAGCAAAACGCACACCATCAGTCCAGCGTATCACAATATGTTTCTTTTCCTCAGTAAGGAAATCACAGGGCAATCACAGCCTGGGGTCAATCTCTATTCTCCTGAGGCATTATAAACTGTATTTAAATATGTTTCTTTTTCTGTTAGCTGACAACAACTAAATGCCCATCTGTATTTAAGGCTTTGGGAGGATTAGGAAATCAGGCAGTTCAATTTCCCTTCAGCTTGCTTTCCATCACACACTTGTTTGTGCTTACTGAGTCAAGAGAAATTTCTGACTGATAATTAGTTTTCCTTATGTTTCTCTTGCCTACCCTTTCTACCCCATTAAAACTAGCAGTTGTAATCTGGTACTAAATAAAAAACTGACAAAAGATAAGCATCAGATTAATGCTGGTGAGTAATTAATACAGCCATTATTTTGGCTGACTTGTACAAGATTGAAATATTACATTGTGAGAGGGAAAGTGACAGGAAATCCAAGTCTTAAAAAAAAACCCCTACTGACCCTACAAGTAGCAGTGTCAGATCCTTATCTGTATCTTCCATGGCATCATCCTGCAGAGCAGCAAACCCTGTGCTCTCCCTCTACTTTATACTTCAGGATTGTTTTTCTTCAGTAAACATTCAGTCATAGTCAGATGTTATCTGTTTGCAGGAGAAGCACTGCGGTTTCTAGCATGATCCTTTCTCTGTGATGATTTTAGGAAGCATCAGCTTCACTACCTACTGAACCCAGACCCTGCTGCAACCGTTATTCCTAACCTGAGCTCTTTACTGGATTTTCAGCTGGGGTATTTCTACTTCCTTTCCTGCCCAGTGAAGTCTGAAGGATCATGATGAAAATGTGTGTCAGCCGTGCAGTGCTGGATGAATGGAGAATACATCTGACCTAATTTTCTGATTAGAAGTGGTTAAAATAAATTCTAGGACTGTCACATTCCCAAATACTGTACTGCCTGCAGACACCAAAGCACCCAGCTGTGGACTGGGATGCACTGCCATAACTGAGCTCATTTGATGACTGCACCCACGCACACACACAATTCTGATTTTAGTACATGATCACACAGACACACACATGTGCGAAGGACTGTGAAAGAGAGTCCCTTTCCCATACACAAACAGGTGGAGGTGAGCAGGGCCACTCCTTTCATTCAGGAGTGTCCCTTTGTGCACCTGTACAGGCTCACAGTGTAAATCACATCTTCTCTTCCACATATACAGCTGCAAAGTTGGAAAGGTCAATTTATAATTCCCAGGCAAACCCTCCTAGAGCCCACAAGGCTGTGCCTAGCAGTGGGACCAGATTTCCCAGCATGTTGTGCAGGGATGGGCAAACTCCAGGGTGCACAATGCATCTTGGAGAGAACATTCTCTCAGGGGTTTCATGCTCATTGTGTCAGCAGGTCCCCTCTCTGCTCACTGAGTGGCAGCAGCAGCAGTGCTGGAGAGGCTGGCATGACTGCTCTGCTCTCAGGAAAGGCTGCAGCAGAGAGCAGGAGAAAAGCTGTGATGCAAAAGGTGTCACAACGAAACAGGGCAGTTGGACCAACCTCCCAGCCTCACCCAAGGGGCTCAGGGCTGCCTTTTCTATCTGTTCGTTGCTGTCGTGCCATTTCACCAGGATCTGGGAGACTACAAAACCATATACACAACAATGAATCTGCAGGGCAGTATTTTTCCACCTGCCTGGGTCATCAAAGTTTGCCTAAGGCTATTTACAGATGAGACCACGGCTTGGATTCTTCATGGCTTCTTATTTCCTTTTCACAGTCTGAGTCCTCTGCTCAGACCAGGGATGGTTTTTACATCTTGCCAAGAACATCAAGGATCAAGACTACAGAACACATTGGTGAGTAAAATAAGCTAGCTTGGCCCATGTAAGAAAAATCAAGTCAGTTGAGTTAAAATCCTGATCATAATAAACCCCTTTGTTGGAATGTTGTTAAGCCAAAATACATCCTTATGGAGGACCCCCACTCCCCTGAGTTGATGTTGAGTAGTGCAACTCTATCCTAGCCATAATTAGGTCTGGTTCCTTCAGTCCAACCCTACTCCCGCTTTTAAGTTAATGAGAGTTTTGATAATGGAGTTTTCCAGGGAGTCAGCATGAGGCCCTAGCACGGTTCAAGTCAAATTTACCTCAGCTGTAATCCCATGAATTAAAGTGGTCATTGGCCTGGCTCTTCAAACCACACGGTCAATGGAACAACAGTGAATAGATGACAAGTACACTGTGGTTTAAACTAACTGTACTTTCATTAACTTCTCATCCAACAGTACTTCATAATTCCCAGGTTTTTAGAGAAACTCCTAAATAAATGATAAAGCCTCCCTCAAGGCAGTAGTCTGAGAATTGGTGTACTTTCCTGGGTGGTATTTTATATTCCTGTCAGTGAGAGCTAAGTGCTGCTAAAGAGGAGCCATAAACCCATTCTGAAAACCAGCAGCAGGACTGAATCAAGTGAATCAGCAGTTCTGACTCTGTGAGACGCTGACATTGCGCTTCCCTGGCTCCAACCCTGGCTCCATAGGAAACACCGAGGTTTGATTCATTACTCCCCAGACTGCAGAGCTTACACACGAGCCAAGGACTCAGCAGCAGCCCAACCAGCTGACTCAGATGGCCATAACTCCTCAGGTGCAACCTGCTTGGATGCCAGATTGTCCTGTCTGCAGTCAATCTGCAAACTAATCCTCCCAGAAGGGTTTCTTGGAACATGCCATTCACCCTCCCGCTGGCTAAGCGTGCACCAGACCAGACACAGCCATGGCACAGCAGCAGCTGAACTCCTATTTCACTGTGCTTTTCCCCTTGCTCGAAAGGAGACCAGGAACTTTTACCTGCCACCGAAAATCTGCTGGAAAACAGATCAACACTGAAGCGTTTCCCCATTATGTTCATTAGAGGCTGGATCTAGTCAATTATGGCAGCCCAAACTGCCGTGTTCTTCTTCAGCCTCAACGCCTCATTTGGATGCCTTTATACTGTAATCCCAGGACCCTCTTTCCATGAGCATACAATGAAGAATGAGCCCCCTATTCACACTGGGCTTTGTTTTACCACGTACACACCGGATACCTAGTCAGGAGAGATGGCTCAACAGGGGTAGTGTTCCTCTCCCTGTGCCCACCTTCTGCTGTGGGAGAAGTGCAGCCCAGGTTGCCTTACTTTATGCTGTTCTGAGCTCACTGTTTGGACCTCATCCCTTTGAAGCCCCAGGGGAATGTGAAGTAATATTCCAGGGGTAGAAACTTAGAGAGTAGAGCTCTCCTGCACTTGACCTGTGTCACAGTGGGTGAAAGAAATGGAGTTTTTATCCACCTACACTCTTGCGGGTACATATCTGACTCAATAAAGAATAAAATACCTGCAAAGTAGGTCAGCAATTCTTAGACAGCACTTGCACTTGTGTTTCCTTTCAGAAGCTGTGTAACACACTGATCTCCAAGTAAAAGGAGGGCACAAAGGACAAGGCATTTGCAAGGGAATAAGAATTGCTTTATTCCTGAACAACAGCGTGCAGCTAGAAGCCCAAAGCCCTTCAACTACTGCATTTTTCAGTCACAGATTTGTCTCAAATTCCTATGCAAAACAGCCTAAAAAGGTTTTTTTCAACCCAGTAACACTGTTTTCCCCAAAGACATGCTATTTTCCACCTGTAGCTCCTACAAAAGAAAAATGAGCAAGAACACCTGAGGAGAAATGTCATCCAGTTTTCACTCTAAGTCCTATTGAGATGCTAACTCTGATTGATCTTCTCACAGAGCACCTCTCCACACAAACATGGCAACTCAGGAGGCCCAGGGTTGGGATGCTACAGAGAAGCTTAGGCTAATTAATTGCATTTTGTTTTCTGAGTGCAGTGTTTTCCTGCCCTGCTGGATGCTCAGAGGCCAGCACTGGCTCCTCTGATTAACAGCACCTCATCATGAAATCAAAAGAAAAGCCGCAGGCTAAAGAACACTGGATTTTTGTTAGCAAGGATTTGCTCGCGGCAAATAATTATAATTGCCAATGTTAAAAGGAGATAGTGAATTAACTACAGCAGACATAAAAAAGAAATTTGGAAACAAAAGCTTTCAATAATTACAGTGCATATGTCAAATGGAAATTATGCCAATTTGCATACATCTGCAGTCACACTGTACAGTATCTCAAGTGGCTTTGTAATAACAAGCTTGTATATTTAAAATCATTTAATACAGCCCAGGGTTTTAATAACCCAGAAGGCAATTCAGTAAGTACAGACAGAAAGTTTAGCCTGGGATTTTTCATTATTTTTAGGCCATGTCTACACAGAGTTCATTATTATTTCATAATGATGCATTAAAAACATACCACCCCCAAGTACACACGCTGTTTTACTGATAAAGAGTATGTTACAGGTTTTTTGGTTCATTTCAACATGTTATCTTTATTCCAGTATGGCCAGCCACAGCACAAGCCACACCAATACAACTCTGTATGTCAGCTATCATGTCCCACATCTCACACCAGGATTAATTTCCACGCAGGACAGACGGTTCCCTGGGAGGTCTGTATTATTTGTGATGTGCTTCTGTCTGAATGAAGTTTCCAGTTAGAAGCCTCAACATGACTTTGTGTGGATGGATTTGGACACCAGTTTTGCTCTGGACTCCACCTGGTGATCACAAGCTCATGGGCCATCAGAGGACCTCTCTTGGCCAGCCACACAAGGGTGCCACTCAGGACTTGTGTGTCAAGGGGCCAATTCCAAATCCATATGCTTGTTGCTGCTTAGGAATGAGGGAAATTTATTAAAATTACCTTCTTATTTTCCCTTTCATTTATGACTCCAGCCTACTTAAACTTGAACTGAGAATCCCCATATGCCAAAAGTAGGCTCCCTGGAGCCAAGCTTTTTGACCCTTCTCTGTCATCACCTCCTTCAAACTTAACTGTGAGTTTGTACCTGCACCCAGCACAGAAGACATTGGGGGTCAGATTATCCCCTTCCAGGAACAAGGATAAACAGGTAGCCATGGTATTCCTGAAGGCTGCCACAGGTCACTCACAAGCCACACTTCAAAGCACACTCACACATCTCAAAGCACTTGACAAAGCCAAGCCAATACCACCTTCCCATTGCAGAGACAGAGGAAAGAGCAGCCAAGAAGTTTGATTTCTCCTGGTACCCGTATTGTCAAAGTGGCAAAAGCAGCAATCATATCTAACCTCTTCCTTCCTAGTAACCTTTCTGCACCTGCAGGAATGATGCCATTCTTTCAGCTTTTCCATCCCATTCTACCACAATTTACTCTTTCCTTTTTAAAAAAGCACCATATCTGCACTTTGCAGACTGTTGGAGTATCTCAACTTTCTGTGTTAAAAGCCACTGCCATTTAGGTGGAAGTGAAAGACCAAACCTCAGTGGTAGGAATGTTGGTCCGACTGCCTAAGGGCAGAGTTTCCCGAGATTTTGTGTGTAGGGAAACCACCAGGCTCTTGTTCTCCTGCATTCACCCATTTGACTGGGGGTGCTGTGCAGGCAGGCAGAGGGAAACACCAGCGCTAGGCTAGATTCATCCCTGGACATCTGCCTGTAAGGCAGCAGGTAGAATAAAACAAGGAGGGTCTGAGACACAAGCACTCCTAAAATCACGGCAGGAACACCCCCTGGCTGTGGTTATACCCATGAGCAGCAACAGGCCCATGAGGAGAGATGTCAGTCAGTCATGCAAGCCCTGCACAGAGCTAAGCTAAGGGTTAATATTTACCCCACCTAACCAGAATGAACATAGTGCCAAACTCAAGAACAGCCAGTGTCTCTGCTGGCTGAGGCTCCCCCCCTTGACTCAGTGCACCATGAGGGAGATGCCAAAACAACTATTTGGGATTTCTTGTGAGCTAAGCGTGGTCCGAACGCAGCACTGCAGGGCACTCGGCTGCCCTGGGTAACTGCTGCAGTAATGTGCTCCTCCTCCAAGCCCAAACTAACCTCAAACAATGGCCAACCACATGACAAAAATGGGTGAAATGAGAGGCTCACCCTGCCTCCAGATGCCAGTCGCGAAGCATCCCTGTCATCAGAGAGCCACTCTTGACAAGATCAGTGACTCCCCTCGGGCTCTCCCAGCAAGACTGACAGGGCAAAAGCAGAGTCAGCCTCAAACTCAAGGCACATGCCAGATGCTCACATTACCATACCCTGCACCAGGGGGTGTCCTGACCATGGGCATTTTGGTTTCCCAGGTTTATTCACCCTATAAGCAAACTCTTTACAAGTAGTAGCATGTGCTGAAGAGGTGTTTCCATTGCAGTAAGCATGTCCTACCAAACACCGCATTGCCCCATAAAGCTGTGTGTTTCTGTCGGGGACATTACAATAGCTGGCTTTGCCCCCTCAGGACAGCAGTCAAGGGAAGTGCCCAAACAAGTCAAAGTTCGTTTTCCATGACACGAACACCTGAGCTATTTTACCAAACACATCTTTACCTTCCAGGGGCACATCAACACAAACCAGCGAGCACATGTCCCTTCCCTCCCCTTCACTGAGGAAACATCACATTTTCTCAAAGAAGATCTGGGAATGTAGGGGCAAGGTCAGACAGATCTTGTAGTCTGTCTGTAGATGGATAATCCTTTGCCACAGCAAAGTACAGCTGACATACCTTGGCAGCGCTACCTGTGCACTGAGCACTGCTTGCATCACCCGCACTGCCACCTTGGAAGGGACATGACTTACTGGATCTGAGATGAGACACTGTCCTGCTGCCAGGGCTGTAGCAAGCTGCTCACATCTCCAGAAACTCACAGCACCAGGAGACAACAGACTGCTTGATCTCTAGGGGTTTCTTACACGCGCTGCAAAAACCCTGCATGCATTTTGTATGCTGCCTGCATATTTAGATTCCTTTAGTGAGTTTTTGTTCACTGCAAATGTGTTTAGTTTCAAAAATGCTTTTTTTCTAAACTGTGCAGCTTGTATTTGTCCTTGAGGCCTGACAGGACGCAAAATGTGGCAAACAGGCTGGAACAGCCCCTCTGCTGCGAGCTCCGTGTCGAGCTGCAACAGCACACGTAACAGAGAAGTTTTCCAGTTCTGTAGGGTGTCATCACAGCAATGCAGATTTCTTCACCTTGGACAAGCCTTACCTACACTGCTATGCTACAGGTGTGGCCTTCCTTTAATAAAACTATTTCTAACACTACAATATTCAAGGGTGAACAAAGCACACGCATGTGCTGATGCCAGTGCTTTTACAATACAGCAGGTTTCAGCTGGCTCAGTGACACCAAAAGGAAGCTGGGCTCCACACAAATTTGGATGGTTCCCTCCTGAGTCACATCCAGTTGGGCCACTCTTTGTTTGTTTGCAACAAAACTGGCCCTCCTAAGTCTGCAGATTGTATTTTGTTCTTCAACTCTGTGGTTCAGAGCTTCTGTTGTTGCCATCTTTGGTCTGGCTCATCTAAAATTGTCCCCCTCCACAGTGAGAATTGACAACACACAGAAATTTGGTCACCTGGTCACAATATTGTGCCTAGGGGAAGTGATGCCAATTCCAGCTCCTCTCTTGCTCCTCTGCTTCTATTTCAAAAAAGAATACATCCCTTCAGAAAGCAAACATCCCCCGTGTGCATGTTCACTGCATTACTGGAGAGTTTTCCACTGCCATACAAACTATCCTGCAAAGCACCACAAGCAGCAAATGCATCCAGAGGAAATATCAGGCTGCAATATGCACATCTGGTCCCTAGCTGAGGCAGCTGCCCAGAATATCTGAGGGTAGGCAATGAAACATCAGTTTTGGAGAACGGGAGAAGGCAAGACAGAAGGTGGCTCTCCGACTTCCAGCATTATTGTAAAAAGACAGGAAGAAGGTGACAACATTACACGGAATAAAGAAAATGAAGGAAGGAGCTGCTGGAGGGAAGTAAAAGTTCAGTTTAATATCACTGAAGAAAGCTAAAAGGATGCAAGCAAAACCTGTCATTCACAGCAAGTACCTAGCACAGGCTTAGCTTTTCCAGCACATCCTTTCCCCAGTGACAAGAACAGAGCAGCACACCTCCAGCTCTCACATGGAAGCAACTATTAGTGTGAAAACAGCCCTTCTCAGGAGGAAACAAACGAACCTTATGGACAGTCTGATTAATGACTACTCCCATACAGATATGTAACCAGCCACACTGCTGCTACCTTAGCTTAACAAAATTTTCAAGTTACGTGATTTTTTTATTCACATGTTTATGCTGTTCTGCCAGGCACAAGGTTTTTGGAGGAGATCCCATTTAGGGGACAGAGGGTGGCTGCAAAAATGAAGAGCACAGAGCTCCTCTGTCCTGTTCTCCCCTCTCACTGTAAGAAAACACAGTATCTTTCAGCTTTCTTTTCTAATTGCCAGACATACTGGTTTATTCCCTCCAGCTTAAATAGTATCTAAGAATGTTACTGCTTTCTCTACAGTGAATAGTCCAGGAAATACTGAGGGCTTCAGCCTCAAAATATCCCAAGTGCACTTCCAAAAAAAAAAAAAAAAAAACCCAAACCAACCCAAAAAACCCCCCCACAAACTTATTTCTTTATTCGCTATGATTACAGGAAAGATCTCTGCAAGAACTGTGTCCAGCTCACCTCTGGCCAGCTTTGTACAGAGATGCTCTGGAGCGCAGGTGGAGGCACTGCAGCCTTTGCTCTCCAGTATTGTGACAGGAAAAGCCTTCTGATCAGGTACCTCAGAGGTATGAATTGAGTACACTCCACTGCTCCTGGATGTTGAAACCTGAGAGTGCAGAGCATCCCTTTGATTTTTCAAGGGGGCAGATATAGGAACCTCCCCTGCACACTGCAAGGAAGTTTTAATCTCAGACCTCTCCCCCTCCACCAAGAAAAACCTGTTCACTCGGGTGTGGAAACATACAGTGGGGACATTCAGCTGGTGACAGTGGTTAAAGTCTCAACTCCACTGTCCCCTGAGCCAAAACAAAGGCATCAAACCAACATCCAACACTCTTTTGTGAAGGGTACAGGACGCAAATTCACCCCCAGCTGCCGTAACTGGCTGGGGTATAGCAGCAGGAGAGGCAAGAGGTGTGCCTGGACTACGAAAGAGGTGATCACATTAGTAAGGCAGGCACAGGCAGCCTGGCGTGGCTTTGCTGCAGGAACGTTTCCACGCAGGCTGGCACAGGGGTCTGAGTGCCAGGTATGTGTGTTGGCCACAGAACGCCAGCACGGCCCGTCTGCGAGCGCAGGAGCCCTCGGTGCTGGTTATGAAAGAAAGGCAAGAGCAATGCCACATCCAATTACATCTGAAACAACTTTGACTGTCTCCCTGAAATGACCCAGAGACGACTTCCCACCGACTGAGTTCAGCTAAGGCTTCTCAGCCATTAATCTGCAGTCCCTTTAGGGGACTGGACCTGCACTGGAAGCACTTTGTATTTCTCCCAAAGGAATTATGCAATTAAGTACTGTCTACTGTACTGGGCTTTGTCTCCCTATAAAACAATTCAATAGGATCAGGCAGTTTTAGCAAAGGGAGGCTGGGCAGCCCCTAGCTCCTCTGTGGCTATTCATTTCCCACTGCACCTCATCTGACACTGCCACTGAAGCTCACAAGGGAACATCACCCCTGCATGACACACTGGGAGAAAACATGAGTCCCAAGTGTCACAGGGGCAGGAGAGCAGGAGGGGCTGCCTTCCTCCTCCTTGGAAGAAGACCCCACTCCAGTTGCCTCACTAGGGCTTAATTTAATTTTCCACACAAATCGCTCACAGCTTCTTCTCTTCACTTCCCTCTGCAAGAACTGCTTGTCCCCACTTGCCCCTCTCCACTGTCACTTCCCGGTGGGATCAAAAGCAGTGACAGTAAGGAGAAATCAGACGCGTGCAAATGTGAATTTTGGCCGTGCACAGCGTCTGTGCAGCCAGTGGAGAAGGGCTGAAGCCTTCACTCACCACTTCAGTGCATAGATATGCGGCTGTAGGAAGGGGACAAAGCTTTCCCCCTGCATCAGAGCAGAGCACAGAGGGACTGCAGCCAACTCTCTGCCACCTGAATGCCCACAGGAGTGCGTGGGAGATTCCTGAGGAACGCCTGGGCGTGCCTTGCCCACCACCAGAAGGTGCTTCAAACACTGGTTTGTCTTGGAAGCCAGATCCTATCATGGCATACGAGCTCTCTGGCATAGAATTAAATATCACTGATGTAATGCTCGGCTTCTGGGCAGGTTTTAATTAGATGAAACCCAAATCTCCTAATAAATCATTACACTGGGCCATTTTTCATGCTGGACCATTAAGACCAGTGAAGTTGGCTGCTCTGCTGCAAAAGCTGTATTTCACTTCCATGACTGACACTAGAGACAGAACATAGCATCTTGAAACCACAGATCCTAGAAACTGTTTCAACTTACAATTAAATAATTTTTACAGTATCTGGTCTAAGATTTTGGGGGTTTTTTTCCATCTATTTTGTCAGGAGGGTTTGCTTGGTTTGGGGCATTGTGTTGGTTTTTCTTGGGGTTTGTTTGGTTGTTTTTTGTTTGTTTTTTTTAACATGTCTATCCTATTGAGAACATTTGGGATAAAATATTTCTGCACCTATTACTGAGTTATGTGGCAGATTTTATAGTAAAGTTTTACTCATTCAAATTCTTAAGGTTTAGCCAGTAAAAATATGAATCAGAGAATAAAGAAACTAACAGAGTAAGACAGGAGAAGGGAAAAAGCTCCCATTTCATAACAGCTTGTGAACAACCTGCAAACCGGCTTGAGCACGAGAAAGCTTCAGAGGTTCAAGTCTCCATATTTTTTTGTCCTAAGACAGACTGAGATGGCACTGGTTAAGACTCACTTTTAGGCTAACTTCATAAGGAAACAAAGCTCATGGGATCACACTTTGTGTACATCTGTGCACGGGCGAATGTTTGCCCACCTGACTCCAGATGATTTTTTTTACATGTTCAGTAATTCCACATTAAAAAAAAAGGTGAAAAGCAGGTTTCATTAGCTCTGCTTTTCACAGAACTGTCTGAATCCAGCTCAAGGATACAGCACAACTGCCCATGACTAAAAAGGCCGTGACTGCTCAGCAGGGCATGCCTTCACCTTTGCAGATATAATGTACCACAGACACAATGAGCCCTGATGATAAAGTGGACATCTCAGGACACACAAAAAAGGGAGCAAGGGGGACAGGACATGACAGGACAGGGACACATGACTGCTGTTCCACTCTTTTCTAGATGCAGTTGTTCTGACAGGGAAGGGATTTAGAGTCAGGAAAACAAAAACTGTGCTAACACATGGCCTTTCCCTGACCCATCCTGAGCAATGCAAGAAGGGCTTAAGAGTATCCCAGCCAGCAAAGCTTGTTAGAGGAAGTCAGCGAGCAGTGTCTAGCTGCAGGGAGCTGAACCATCATCTGGACACGATAGTCAAGCACTGCTCACAGACATGGTGGGAAGCCAAGCCTGGTAAGATGAAAAGAAACAATTGGCAACCTCTGTATGCTGGCAAGGGAACCCACACCATCGGCCAGTACGAGACACTGACCCTTGAGCTAAAGAGGAAAAAGTGTCACTAAATATTTAAAGAAGGACTTCAAAAAGAGTCCCAGTTACATAAAACAAAATCAATGTTATTTAACAGCAACTTCTTTCAGCTTGACCTAAATCTTCTTTCAGAAACTCGTCTCCTTCTACATCGCTGCATTAGGAATACAATACACAATAACACAAAAAACGATCCCCAGAAGCCAAATAATAGGGCTGATTTATGCAATTACAGGGTCCTGGCAGGCCACAGAGGGTTTCAATCTGTGACCAGATGTCAAAATGTGAGATCTGTGAGCATTCAGTCAGAGAAGCAGGAGGCTATCTCAGGGCTCAGAGTTCACAGTCACCAGCCCCCTGCCCCAGATAAAGACTCAGTCCTGTTATAACACAACAGAGTGAAACAGGAAACCTAGAAGAGGTGCAGGTACAGTCTGAGATCTGCTCAGGTCATAATGTACAACAGCCTTAATGACAAGAGGAGTCTAAGGTGTCTGGTAACGTACATTGGCGTGTGGTTTTGAGTGAGATGCAAAGGGGAAGGAGTTAAAAAACAAAGGGCTTCCTTCAACACACACAGCAGATTGCCAGCTCACCTGGCATGCCACAGGGTTTTGTTTTGCAAGGGGGAGCTCTCTAGGGGAAGACAAAGTGCAAAACATCTAACGGCGAGACACCAGAGAAAGATCTGACACGCACCACATGCAGCTTCAACACAGCCCCAGCTGTGCCAGCGCCACAACATCTGCCAGCCTCTTCCAAGGCACCTCCTGAAACGCACACATCGTGTGCATCTTGTAGGGAAAAAAGCTCTTCCCTTCTCATCACACAGCACAGGGTGGAGATGTGCCACCAGGAGCATCCTTCGGAGGAAGTGGGGAAGTGTCACATCCCCAGGTGAGTGAGGAAGGAAGGCAGGACCACTGTGGGGGTGAAGGACAGCACAACAAGCAAACTGCCTGGTGGGAAGTGGCGTGTTTGTATCAGCACTGCAAGCCAGCAGAGCAGGTTTCTGTGGAAAAGGACCTAAGTCTTAACTTCATCCCCCAGTTTCTTCAATAAGTGCAGGCACAGAGGATTGGGAAAATGTTTTCAGTAGTTCCTGTTATCCTGAATCATGCCTTGCTGGGGTTAGAGCTGTGCAAATACGCAACTCTGAGTCTTTGGGTGACTTCTACAATCGACCAGGAAATTTTTAACACAATAATTTTTGTGATGAAAGTAGAGCAGGGTAAGGCAAGCAAAAACCCACTCACTGTTCCACACTGGATCTCACACTAAAAGGAACAGACTGTGGAGAGACTATGCTGTTGAATTTTATTCTCTTAGTCCCCAAAACCAGCACTCAAATCAGAAGAGGAAAGAACAGAAGAAAAAAAGAAAAAAAAAAAAAAAAGAAGGCATTCGTCCACTCCCAACACCTGGGTGGAGGCAGAGGATTTGTGATCAGACAGTGCACATACAGAAATATGTATATCCATGAAAGACTTCAAGTGTACCAAAGCTGGAAATGGAGCCAAGATTGCCACAAAAGCTGCTTATGCTTTTGGCTTTATAAATTTTATAAAGCTAGCTATTTAGGAAGAGGATAGAAGTTCTCTATTTTGATTTCCCATCAAAAGAAGCTACTGTCACTTCATTTAGGTCACCTCTGCCTACAGAGGGTCACATTTCCCTTTTGCATAACTTAGTTACTTATAAAATCTCTGGGCACTTTCACCTTTACCAACCACAACATCCTGTGAAACAGCAGATAATCATTAATGGCTTGTACAGCCTGTGAAACGAGGTACAGAGAGACTACAAGCCCTGGATTCATTTCTGCTCCTTTCTATCATCACAAAGCTAAGCATCCAGTCTAAAATAATAACCTGGCATTTCTCAACAAACATAAACACAGTACCAAGAGGCCTGTTTACCCTGCCTAATTTAGGCACACATTTTAGGATGGTGCCTGTTTTTCCACCACCTATGGAGCATCTTGGTAACCAGTTAAGACTAGATACGTAACTTTTAGACCAGATGTTTAAACAGAGATCATCTAAAGTTAATTGAGACAGGCCTCCACTATAAAGGAGGCAGAAAAGTTAATTTGCATCTCCCAGATCTCAGGGTAATGGGCAAACTATTGGAACGACCCTTCCTACACTGCATTATTTCTTAGGGCCTCCTTTGGCACATTTGTGCCTGCTAACAGAGGACACTTGTCAGAGAAGCACTGTTGGAAGTCACACACACCGGGGGCTTTTTTTTAAAAACACAGGTTTTTTCACTCAGGCTGAACAGCCAAGCAGATGCCTGTGTCCCAAAGCACACAGCATTCCCAACAGCCCCTCCTGCCCTGGGGGATCACTGCGGGGCTCAGCAGTGTTGGGGTGCTACAAAGCTGACAGCTCAGACTTGCAGGGGTTCTGTAGGATGCTCACTTGGACAGCTGGAAGGCAGATGTCTGGCAAGTCTAAGAATAAAGAGAGATTAGCAGTTCAAGCTCAAGCCCAAAAAAAGAACTTAAAAATGCTAATCCATGTGAAACAGCAAATTCCCATGTCTTTGCCAATGTTTTAATTTGAGTTAGCCAAGCCAAGCTAAAAACACAGCTCAGCAGGCACAGAAAGATGCTCGCTGTAAGTGGAGGCCACGAAAAAGGCATCTGGTCTGAGCCACCACATGACTTGCCTCTCTGACTTGGGGTGGTTCAAGAAGAAATCTGAAGGATGGATCAGGCAGAGCATGCAATGGGGATTTCATTAACTGGGGAAGTGATGTTGTGGCAGAGCGAGCTGAAGGCAAGGACAGCACTGCAGTCAGGCTCTGGTGTTCCCTCCGCTCTGCAGCATCCCCACATCTCACTTACTATCAACAGGCAGCTGCTGCAGAAATTGAAGAGATGCCGAAATGACAACTCTATTAAAGGGGGCAGATGGTCCTATGAGCAAATGTTGCACCAAGGACTGGGTAGGTATCATCAAACACATTTCTCAATGACTAAAAAATGACAGCTGATGTCCCGAGAGATGAAATTTCAAAGTGTTACTACACCGTGTAGCCAGGGGCCAGGAATATTCTTGAATATGACCTGACTTAAAAATATAATGAGGCTGATCCAAACGCATCAGTATGGTTAGAATTCCTTGCTAGCAGCTTTTATGGCAGTCATGGTTGAAATGTGCCATTTTGGGAAGGCAGCCAAACTGCTTATACATGGGAGTACAGCTGCACTGTACAGCTTTTTGGATGGATTATCATTCATAATGCAGTGGGAAACGGCAGAAAAATGAAGGAAAGAGATGCCAAAGTAAACCATATTTAGCCTAGAAAATGTGCTGCTCTGTTTAGAACACTGGAAATCAGATTCGTAAGACAAAGTTCAATGGGCAAAACATTGACTGTAAATCAGTTTTCCTGTTACCTTCACAGAAAATGAAATTCAAATCAATGTATATTGTCACTTTGCCCTATGCACAAAGGACTGTGAAAGCCATTTTCTCCCTGCCCATTAGTAAATCAAACCTGATGTACTCACAGACATCCTCGGAGTGTGGGTCAATAAGGCAAAACTTCACAGCTGATCTCTGAGAAGAGCAGTGGTCTCTAAGGCTTTCAAGAAACCATCTACCAAAACCAAGGCACAACTCACCAGATTCAAAGCATAAAAACAACATTCAGGGGATGTAGGGGTTAAAAGTCACATGAAGCTGACAACACAGCAAGAACATGGGATGTTCTCCTTCACTGTTGCAGTGGGCAATGCCAAAAAACCACTAGTCCTTACCACACATAGTCACCCCATCAAGGTTAACCCTCCATCTGCAGAGAACAAAGCTTGGCAAAAATAATTCTCACTACAAAACAGATCACCAGATTTAAGCTTGACCATATGGCTAAGGACTTCTGGGATCCTTCAGATCCATTCCTAATCCTAAGATTGTGTAAAATACTACCTCAGTCTAGCTACCAGCTATGTACACAAAGGGGTAATTCCTGCAGTCATTCCACAGCATTAAGAGAACCTTTACTCTGCCTTTCTAAGGCACTGACACTAACATCAGAAAAACACAACAAAGCTCAAAAAAAACCCTTGCCTACATATGCACAGATGTGTGTGCACACTTAAGCATCGTGGGGGTTCAGAGGCCACAATGGTGCTTACTGCCACGAACAGTTCCTGCAAATCCATGGGATTGTTCTTGGCAACACTGCAGCTGGAAATGCTTGCCGGGTTGGGACCATGTGGCAAGCCATTCCGTTCACAAAGCATGACACAGTGCTGTGTTATTTTGACTCGCCCTACCTCTGCTTTCTGCAAAGTGCCATGCAAGCTCACAGTACTCAGTATCAAATAGAAAATACTAACAGCAGTTTGTAATAGTGGCTTGCAAATGTATTTCCATCTCTGTGCCCCGTGAATATTCAAACTGGCACCTGTAATGGTTCTTGTGTGCGATGAAATCTGTAGGTCTTTGGTTCCATCTTCCAAATTTAATCTACTCCAAGCCTACAGGCCTCCCCCAAGCACTGGGGGCATTTCTGGTTTCTGCACTTGAAGAAGGACAGAGTGGACAGAGAAAAGGCACCCAGACAGGCAACTGCAATGCTTAAGGAGCCACTTTACCAAGAGAGACTGAAAAGTCCACAAGCCTTCAGCTTAAAAAGTCTCATGGGGGGTGTGATCAAGATTTACAAAATTATGAAGTCTGTGGACAAAGTGCTCATAACCCTGTTTTTAACTAAATTCGGCATTAATAGATGTGGGAGGCATTCACTGAAACGGACTCATTTAAAGTTAATGAAAGAAGATACACTTTCGAGTGAGATGGTAGCGAATTTCTGGAATTTGTTGGCACAGTGATGACCTGCAATGTCTGCCACAGGCAGACAGCATCAGCAGGTTCTAACAGGGATTAGACAAACCCAGGGACAATAGGTCCATAAACAAACAGCACAGGATGTCCCTCCTAACAATCCCAATACAAGAGTGGTGGATTCAGGAGAGTGCAAGGGAGCAGGGCTGGGCTCCTGCGCTCCTCCTGATCAGCACATCATTCGAGCATTGTTGGAGAAGAATCCAGGGCCAGATATGCACATTAGTGTGACCCAGTGGGTATTTATCTCATCTTTTTATGCTTGACTGCTAGGTGACTGCTAGTTTCAGGGACTTAATTTGGGACTGATTTCCACAGTGTCCATTACCTCACTTGCAGCTCTGAGTGCTGTACCAGTCCAGAAACGGGCATCCAAAAAAGGCAGCAGCCAATAGTCATAAAGCCCAGTGAATAGGAGGGCTATGTACATTTTCTCCCTTTCCCCTCTCCCAGGGGAATTAACTCCCCAGCACATAAGCACTCTTTAATACAACCATGTATTTGTAGTTGTTTCACTTTCACAGCATTAATAATCCTGGTGAACTCCGTTCATGGATCTCCCTGACAGGCTGATGCCCTTCCCTCTTCACCCTGGGAATCCCAGCTCCCCCATTTCTCCAGCAAGGCTTTTGTTATTCTGCACAGAGACCGGCTTATAATGCAGCAGCCTGATTAAAGTTCAGCACTACCCTTGAGCAGTCCACATGACAGCCCAGCTTCATGGCAACACATGTTCTCCATGGAAGCATCAGGATGACATCAGAAACACTCATTACCAACATGCCTGCCGGGGCTGGAGCTCACACGCTGCGAGCAAAAAGAGCAGAAGGACATTGAGATGGGACTTCAACAGATGTCAGAGGATGTGGAGGGGTAGTTGCCTTGCTGACTCCATCAGGGTTGTTTTTCTGTTGTGATAATTCTCTGGCACACAAAGAACCTTGTACATGCACTGTATGAACCCAGCATTTCCCACCCTATAAAGGAGCTACTTCACGTTTAGTGGTCATCCAGTAATGCCTGACACCAGTGGCAGGAAGAACTTAGCTGGCTTTTCTTTTAACTTTTACCTGCATCTAATCTTTCAGCACACTGTTAAGGGCACAGAAATAGGTCAGAGGGACTCCAGTTGATGGTAAAAGACCAAACTGAGTTAAAATATTAGGGGGGGAGATCAAATTTTAGTCTTACTTCTTGTTTTTTTGTCAATGTCGTGAAATAGGATCTTGAAACTTCAGCTTCATGTGTCATTTAGTCATATGAACATTATTCATGTGAAACACTGTTCATGATGACAAACTTCACTGTCAGATCCAGCAAAATCCTAAGCCTCAGGAAAGAACAGGACAGACTTCTGAGTCACCAGTGAAAAGAGCGTGACCTACAAAACTTCAGAAGTCTGATTCATCCTAGTCTGGGGCATCAGAAACCTCCATGGATTATTGGCTCGAAGCTCTGTTAAAGAAACCTCTCATCGTTTTGGGGAAGAGAGGTTATTTAAAGTGGTGCCAGCAGCTGTTGTGTGGGAACATTCCTAAAACCAGGACGGTCCTGCCCTGAAGTCAGGAAAGTTTGTAACTTGCTACATAGCTCAAACACTCTTGAAGCATCTCAAGTCCATTTGCAAAGCCAGTAGGATTTCTCGTAAAGCAACTGATACTTCATGGAGTTTGGCACTTCCATGACCCAAACCATGGTCAAGTCCATTTCTCTACTGTCTCCTTGATCACATCACTGTACCTTCCCTGGTCTCACACTGGAAAAGGTAACAAGAATTTGGCCATTCCCTTCAAGAGCAAGTTAAAATACATACACTATTTGTAATTAGCCCCTTAGGATCCCCAAGCTCCTTGGGCACCAGGAAAACACCAGTGACTTCCTTGGGATTACTCTTGATTTACACAAAAGAGTCAAGGCCTACTCTGGCTTCATGCTGTCTGTAAAAAAATTACCCAGTTATTACAAGAAAATAAAGTGAAAAGAGGGGACAGGGCATATGTTTACACTTAAAAGGTTTTTTTTTCTATAAGGCAGAAAAACATCAGGGTTTCCAAAATACATCCACGGGAGGTCTCCTTGCAGAAAACACAGTTAATTTTATCCTACCTAGTAAGTAAGGCAGAACAACAAAGGGGCTTTCCACTGCCTCTCCCACTGCTGTTGCTGGAGCCTTTCTCTACCACCACCACACCCCCACCCTCCTGGTGTGCCTACACAGCAAGGAAAGGTCTAACTGGGCTTCACAGAGCCACCTCCACACAGACTCTGAACTCACCAGCTGAAGAACTTACAGCAGGCTTCATCACAGGGTTACAAGCCCTGCTTAGGGGTTTGGATGTGTCTCTACTACCTGCTGCCCTGAGCTGAGTAAGCCCACACTACTATGTCTTTATTGATGTTACCCCACCTGCCCTGACCGTACTAGGGCTAGCACAGATGCAATCCCCAGTCACACAGCACCAGCCCATCCTGTCCAGGGAACCAGCACTGCACCTGCTCGTGGCTTGCCTGAAAAACCCTGCCCCAGCTGGCATCTTCCTCCACCAGCAGACCCCTGGCAGGACTCCTGATTTTAGAAACTCCACCACGCAGGGAAGTTTCCACATCTGCCTGAAGAAGTGGTGGCTCGCTACTGTCATCATCGTCGATGGCTGAAACCTCCTGTGCTGTGCTTGGGGGCAGGAGAGGGGGAAAGAAAACACGAAAGACTAAACCAAATTTTCCCCCCCTTGCTTTGTTCCTCTCCATTTGCTGTTTCTACGTCTCAGCCCCACTGCACGTGTTACCAGCCTGTCTCCCGAAAGTTTAAACAGGGTTTTCACACAGCAGCACTGGCAAGAAAGCCATCTTAAAAGCAACACAGAAATATGACAAAGAAAACTGTGAGCCAGCTGACGAGGGAGCTGCTTGCTTGCTCCATGTTTTCAGGGTGGACTCCCGTATGTCAACACAGCACACTTATAATCGTCGGTAACCCAAAAACAGCAGCCCAGGACAAGGTTTTTAACTTGTTTTTTTTCCAACCTAACCCCACGGAGATTGTGCCCCTTCGGTAACAAGGTGAGAAAACCTCTCCATCCCTTTTGGAGCACTGTCAAGAGTGTCAAGAGAGCCACCACCCTCTCACACCAAGCAAAGGTTGTCACCAACCACTTTTCCCGCCTCACAGCTCCTCCAGTCCCTCATTCCTGCTCCCAGAATACATCTTCCAGACAGAATCAGAAGTGATTTACATCCCCAACAGGAAGCCTGCGTCCTTCCAGGCACTACTGGCCCTGTTCCCTTTGTTTAAACAAAAGATTTTTTTTCCCCAAAAAAGCTGCGAGGAGAAAGGGGCTCTTCAGCTGTTTTCTTCTGTGGCTTTCTCCCAGCGGTCTCTTGCTGGAAGCTGAGAAATACAGGCAGAAGATATTTCCTGATGATTTAGCACGTACTGTCTGCACGGATATGGGGTGATAAGTAGTTTAGGAGTGCTTTGCTCCTGCTGAATGTGCTGCCCCAAAAATGCCCCAGTGATAAAGCCATGCCCCAACAATGGCTGGAAAGTTTCCTAATACCTCTTTCTTCCAACATCAGGATATATGTTTCTGTGCTGAACTTGAAGCAATTTTGTTTAACTTACAATTTCCTCCTGGCCTGTGTTTGTGCCCAATAAGGTCATAAGCTCTCAGAGGAAGGAATATATATATTTACACCCTTCAAATACCCTTGGTTTGGCCTTGAAAGGTGCCTAAGGATGGTACAGGAAAATAAATAACAAACTTGTTTAGATCACTGACCTGAATCTGGCCTGGTCTGTGGCAAATCTCCCTGCTCCTTTTACAGCCAGGGGAGGTAAAAGAATTAATGTCACTCAAGGCTAAAACGCTTTACAAAAGAAACCCTAATCCAGGGCTGACCACATCATATGCTTCCACATCCTGCCAGTCCCTGTGTCCTACAAAAGCTTCCAAAGAACAAACAAACACCAAAAGAAACAGGGATAACTGTGAGAGTCCTGAATACTCCTGTTCCCTGAGCTGCTGCCTCCTTTTATGAGGGATGTCCAAGGGAAACAGAGAAAGTACGTACCAGGGGAATGCCACATGCTAAACTGCAGAAGCTGTAAGTGCAGCCTGATTTAGCTTAACGAGACAGAAGAAATTAACACCATCCTCTCTCCTCAAATCCCTTCTGAACACAGATCAGGCACTGGGGTAAAGCAGCCACTGGTCACGGCATCACCTGGGGCAGAGGGCAGGGCACCAGCAAGGAGACAGCAACACTTCTTCCCTGTGAGACAGAGCTGAGCACACCAATGCTGAATTGACACTGACCCTGATTTCCCTGTGTGATTACCACAGCAGAGTATTTTCTTGGCAATTCACAAGCAGCATTTCCAGTCTCTCTGCACCTGAAGTGCTAAGCTGCTGCCTCACGTACAAAAGATCTTTTCAGGGAGCACAAAATTACCCTGGAGTGGGTAACCTGAAGGCTGGGGAGGACAACATTGTCACTGCAATGCCCAGGTAACACACAAGTACTGGTAAGGCTTCTGCAAACAAGAAGAGGGAACTGCAGGCAGGCACTGCTGCTTGCTTTTCCCCAATTTGTTTCCTCCTGGATCTCAGAGAAGTCAAATCACTATGCCTAGTAACAACCCTAGAGCCTTTTTGTTCCAGGGGAAGAACATATTAGTTTTACTGTGCCAAATTCTGGTTTGGACAAATTACCATTTACCTACAAACTTCCCCACAATGACAGCAAGAGTGCAACTGCCTCCCTTGGCTCAGTGAGCTCAGGCAAGATTTCTTTGTGCTGCTTGACAAGAGGGGCACCTTTCAGCACTGAAAAGCCAGCACTTCAGAAATTGGTGATTGAGCCCCTACTGTCTGTGGGGGGAAAAGAAAAATAATCAGAGATCAGAAATGCCCTCAGAAATCAGAATATATGCTTCACAAAACATGTATTTGCCAGATCCAAATGAATTATGAGAGGCATTCAAACTGAAGGCAATTCACCAGGATTGTAACCGCAGGATGGAGTCGGTTCTTGGTAGAAAGGACAAGAGGAAATGGCCTCAAGTTGCACCAGGGTAGGCTTAGACTGGAAATTAGGATAAAATTTTATCACCAATAGGGCAAGTGCTGGGACAGGCAGCCCAGGGAAATGGTTGAGTCACCATCCCTGGAGGTGTTCAAAAAACGTGCAGATGTGGCACTTGGGGACACAGTTCAGTGGTGGCAAGTGCTGAGTTAATGGTTGGGCTCAGTGATCTTAAACATCTTTTCCAAACTGAATGATTCCATGACTCTGAAGACTTAAGCAGCACCTGCCAGCTGACTTTCCCACAAATATTTGTCCTTACATCTGCAAGCTAAGGTGCCATTATCTGGCCATATAATTAGAATTCTGAGTACAATCCTCTAGTACAGAGAAAAGTCCTTGGGCATTAGTTTTCTCCAGTCCTTCTGATTAGAAGACTTGGATTTGATGGTGTATGTCCCTCTGCCCAGCTCATCACCTAGACTCACAGCACCACTCCTCCCAGGCACAAGTTGTTGGGGCCCTCTGCCTTCATTTGGAATCCAGTGCCTGAGGAGACTGCAAGGCATGCTGGACTGAAAAGGTACTCCTTTTCTGAGATTTATAGGTGGATTGAGAGCTGTGTTTTTCACCCAAGTTTTCTCCTTGAAGCTTCAGGCTTCTTTGGGGCTTTTTTTAGAGGAAGATTTAATTCTTTCAAAATACCAGCCAAAAATCTGGTAGTTAAGTGCTATTTAGAAAACTCTGAAAAGCCAGATACAAAGAGAGGTCTTGGCATTCCTATTTGAAAAGCATATGACAAGGAAACATGCTCTCTGGTCACCTGGCATGCCTTTCCCCCCCACCACCACCCCCAGTGGCTCAAACACCAGTATTTTTGTGAAAAGGCAACAGAGTAGAAAAGCATTCCGGATATCAACAGGCAAACAAGCATGCTGATTTAGTTTAGCCTGATGATTTTGTGCCAGAATTGGAAGTCCTTTTTAACCTTCTCCTTTTACAAGTGAAAAATGGTTTCCACAGCCTTCCTTGATTAAAAGTCCAGCGTGGAGCAAGGCATTGCTCCCCAGGCTCTGGGCAGTAGCGCTGTGTGCCACGCAGTGATCAGATCCCTCCAGATTATCAGTTCCCCTGGCCATCTGGCAAATTAGAGGCATGTTCTTTCTGTATTTCTACATCCAAAAACTGGAAGGGGACCATCCCTTCAGTCTGAAGTGGTGTCTATGTACAGTGATTACTGTTTGCCTTCTGAGGCTGAACTGCACTAAAAGAAGAGGCAGCAAGACCCCTAACAAGAGAAGAATTAAGGTAGGTATAGAATTAGGTAACCTGGAAGGGTTAGGTTAGGTGTTAGGAGATTTGCTCACTGACATAACACTTCATTAGTTCTTTTGATCTAGTGAATGCTATTGACTCTTGTACAGGGCCCAAACACTTGCTCATATTTTATTCTATCTGTAATACCACTTATCCTATGTCTTTTTTAGGTGAGAGGGAAAGCTATAACATTGGAAGTCAACACTTTCAGGAGTGACCATCAATTTTTGATATTCTGCATCTAAGAGCCAACCATGGAAGCCTGCAGCACAGTTGCTTCAGGAGTTTTGAGTGATGCAATGACTGCACATGGTCAGCAATCACCAAGATCAGGCCCAAAGGATCCCTTTCTTCTTCCTCACCATTCCCTTCAAAGGAAATGCTACTGCCAGTGGAGCTTAGCATGTGAAAGTGGGAAGTTACCAGAAATGCCACGACCAGAAGGTGCCTGGGGACTGCACCTTCCTCCAGGTGAAAGGCACTCACATGTCCCATTGATGGGCAGCATTTTCTAAGACTAAGGATCAACAGAAGGACAAACAGAGAGAATCATCTGTGCAAGGCCAGCCCATACATAATGAACTGCTGACCTCCAGACTTACACTTGAACTCAAGACCACACTTCTCTTTTTTACTGATGACAATGAGGCCACCCTGTTATTACTGCCAGGGATGTATGATACAGCATATCCTCTCTGATTCTCCAGGGTCCTAAATGACTCAATCACTTCAGTTTGTAAGTGCAGAGACTTTCTATGACTATATTTAGTTTTAGAGAGGGTCTGGAAAAGTGATGTCACCACTGGAATGAGGAAGTACTTATCCCACAACTGGAAACACATGATGATGATGCAAAGGTACTATTTGGAGAGCTCTATTTATATGGTTGTTTCCTGAATCTTAACATGACTCAGAGAATCTCAGGATGTTACATGGTGCCACCACCAGAGTCTGTAGGAATCACTGCCAAAGTGCTGCAAAAGTTTGGCTAACATCAAGTTACCACGGCTCTCTAGAGCAAGGCTGAGCAATGGATTCTGAAATTTAATAACTTGACCAGTTTGTTACCAATGGATTTAAAACTGCATTATTAGTGGTAGACCAGTGATAGAATTACATGGGAAATAGCCAACAACTGCAGTATAATAAATATGCAAGGGCAGTTGGTGTAGAGTGAAATTTGATTTCACTAATTGCTACTTGATATAATTATTCGGCTCTTACGGATCAATAACTGCTTTCCCAAAGCCAAGTACTACTGCTTCTTGACAGGTTGGGAATTTCTGTGATAATCAGTTGTTTAGGAATACTTTCTGTAAGGTTTACAAAGGCAGAGGAGATCCAGATGCTGAACAAGCTCCCAGGAGCCAATCTTGTGAACTCAGCCTGAATGGTTTCCAAAAGGAAGCCTTTCTGCTCACACAAGAACAGGTCTCCGGTAAAGAGAACAGCATTCAATCATTTCCCTTTCTTTGTACCTTTAAAAAACAAACTAGAACACAATTCTCTGTACTCTAAGAGAAAATAGCCAGAAGCCCTATGACTACAACCAATCTGGTGTTGCAGGCTGAGGAAGAACAGGGCAAAGGTTACTAGAAAGAGGAAGGAAAATAAGAATCAAAATGTCATATCTACAAGTGCCAGTCATCGCACTTGAGTTACACCCAGCCTGTTAGAAAAACAGCAGTAAGGCTTTAGCATTCCTCATTTGCTATTAATACACCTAACAGATCATCATCACTCTTGCAAAGACAAGGCAAAATCCAGCCTAGAACACAGGATCACCTAAGATGAGAGGCTCCTTGTGCAGAACAACCTTGTGCATGATCCTCTAGCCTTGTTTCTGGAGCTTAACCACACCTGTCACAACTGGCCTACACTATATTCTGCATTACTCCATGCACCAGCACAGGAATCAAGCAGTGCACAAACTGTTATCCCATCAAAATGGCAGTAGCTTTATTTGCTTTGCATAGAACTAGACAAACATGTCTAGACAAACAGAATAGTGAATTCAAGCCATGTTATAGTTCATATTTGACTGACAGGTTATTCACTTCTTGGAAGGTTTAATGTTTAATGAAATCACTGGGTAACAAAACAGTGGTACATTTCTCGGTTCTTAAGGGCAGAAATTCACACTGATTACAGCTGAAATCTTTCACAGAATTAGAAAAAAAAACCTGCACCCTCCCCTAATGGAGCAGTAGTGCTGGCACTGAGCAATTAATCATTGTGTAAGGTTTTTGTCGCATTACTCTCACACGCAATGTCAATTTAATTGTTGGTGCCAAGATCAGAGCGCTTATATAACCACTGATTGCTTATATTCTTTATCACACAAACATTATAAAGTATTAATCATATAGCATTCAGCATCACTAATGTGACCTTATAGTACTATAACAGTACTAATATAATTGCTCAGGTTGTCTCTCAGCACATGTAAAAGCCATAATTTTATGAGTCTGTCCAAAACTGATTTCTCCTGCTTTACTCATGCTCTCCTTAACACCCTCTCCCATGTTCTGTGGTCCTGTTACACACAACACCCTGACCAGCTTTTCCTCCCGCTCTGCATCTCATTTCTGGCTCATTTTATCTGCAGTTTCAACTGTATCTGAACTAATGACACACAGAAATGCTCAACTATTTCAGCCCCCAGTAAAAGCTTGGCCTGTCTTTTGGACAGCCCATCCACAACATCGAGGCTTCAGCTCAAGCACAACACGGTAAAAGGGATTGTTTCACTTTGAATCAAATTTTGCCTCCTCTTGCTTTTCATCCCGAGGACAACACAGCTCATCCCTGTACCATTAGCTGTCATCTTGGATGTGTGCAGCATTTAGGTCTAGAAACCTGGATTATGCTGAAGGTTTTTCTGAGAGCTTATCCTAATAGCTTCTCCTGATTTCCTCAGCTCCACAGGAGGACACTTTTCTTCTGGACCAGAACATGCCTCTCTGAAGTTTCACTTGAAATGGGTTTTAAGCAAAAGAGAAAAAACGTTCCCAAGCAGAGCTACCTGCGAGCAGAAAACTCACTTTAAATTCACATCTCATTTTAGCCTATGTTAACACAGAGGGGCAGACAGCAAATCCGGAAGGTATTTTTTAACACGGTGTTTGTACAGTTCTTCCTTTCTCAGGCATCCAGTACCAAACATCTTGGTGACCCCAATATCATTTCCTCCAGTCCTGATAAAGAGAAGGTTTCTCTCTTCCACCCAAAGGGTTTTGGCAAAGATCAAGCCTGTCACTCTCACCAGCCCTTTCTGAGATGCATTCTTGCATCAACCTTATCTTTGGTTTCAAGCCTTTCCATCTCTTACCCTCACCACTTCTATCATTCCTCACTAGCTACTGAGGCATCGATTCCTGCTTCTAATCACCCTGTGAAGCCTTCCACTATCACCCAGCTATCAGATTTCAGAGCAAGCATTTTCGTGCTTTCCTTCACCCTGCCTTTCCTACTGCTCCTGCTTGTCTCCTTCATCTTTTTCTGTGTCAACTTTTCAGTGCCACGTGTATCAGAACTGACATCTGGCTTGGGAAAAACATCATGCCCTTGTCTTCTCTGCACTCCCCTATGTACCATCCATATCCATCTGTTCCATGTTGATTCCTGTTAAGATGGAAAGCTCATCAGACAGAATCAGCTTCCTGCTCTGCGCTGATGCAGTGCCTAGCACAGTACAGTCCTGCTTGTGTGCCAGATTATGGCCTATGGTATTATAAAATGCAACATGACAACATGTCTTGTGTCTCTGTTCCATTAATTAATGGTAACACAGTGCAGGTCTATCTATGGTCATGTGCATCTCCACTTGTTTGGATGCAAGTAGTCTGTGTACCAAAACAGCTATGAGGTAGAAGCAAGCAAGCAAAATACACCACTGCTTTTGCTATTTGAATGTAAATCCGAAATTTTAAGGTAAGATAAATATTTTAGAGTAGAAGTATCCTAATTTAGTTTAGTAGCCACCCACAGAAATGAGGAAACAATTAGTCTAAACCCTTGAGTAATTCTTAAAACACTTCCAAAGCATTCACAGATTCCCCTGTTGTGGAAACAGTTTTATCTGTATCATGGTTTATTTTAGCATTAGCTTATTCCACTCTTCTTAAAGGCAGAAACAATACACTGGTGTAAACCATCTTTATAGCTATACAGCTGCAGCAGTATTGCTTCAGGCAGTATAACTATTTCAGGTTTCACAGCAGCTTAATGAGTAAAAGCCAAGCCTAAATTTAGCCTATTCAAACTCATTTACAGCATTATCACATGAAATCACCACTGTGAATGTGCTTAATCAAGAAGGTCTATGTGGGTATTCCCACCTTTATTCTACCTTAAGTTTTGTCCCCGTTTTAAAAGTGAGCAGTTGTAACACAATCTGGAATCACAGAATCATAGAATGGTTTGAGCTGGAAAGGATCTTAAAGACCACCTAGTTCAACTCCCCTGCCATGGGCAGGGACACCTTCACTATCCCAGGTTGCTCAGAGCCCCATCCAACCTGGCCTTGGACACTTCCAGGGATGGGGCAGCCACCACTTCTCTGGGCAACCTGTGCCAGGGCCTCACCACCCTCACAGCAAAGAATTTCTTCCTGATTTCTAACCTAAACCCACTCTCTGTCAGTTTAAAGCCATTTCCCCCTGTCCTATCACTACCTGCCTTTGTCAGAAGTCCCCCTCCAAATGATGGGAGTCAGTGGCAACAGCATCTCACTGCTGCTCTCTGCCCAGGTCATGTCTGCACTGCAAGGAGAATGTGACAGCCACACATGCTCAGTGAGTTTTACCCCAGCAGCAACAGCAATGAAATCACAGCAGCATGGACTCTCACAGACCAAAGGATGCCTGGTGACTTCACACAGGGTGTGCTGATGCCTGCACTCCTGAAGCCTCACTGTTGCTGACTGTCATATGCAGGGCACCATCTCTGTATTTGGGGACAGCTTTCAGTGCCAGGGCAGAAAAATGTGACTTTCACCCTGGTTTTGTTCTTGCACTCCCACCACCTTGACTTGAGAGCCTGGGCCTTCTGCTGCTATGGTCCGGAAAGCCTGGGACATGAGAGCCATTTCTCCAGCCCTGAGGAAAGTCTTCTGTGTTGTCTTCTTTGCCTTCTGTGTGTTTTGAAAGGATGGCACCACATTCAATCGTGGTCAAATCTACAGTACAAGAAGGTCCTAAAACCAGGCGATGGCACAAGTCAAAAGCATATCCAGTCATCAATGAGAACTTTTTGCTTGTTCAGACACATGAACCACGCACAGATTAACCAGCTCTGTCTGACGGTGCAAGATATTTTTAATCCAGCCTCTAGGTGACTTGGCAGCACTGGCAAAAGCCTGCATGGCAAAACTCTCAGTTACACTTTTCCGGCACGCACCAGTGAAGTGGAAAGAGCTTTAGCATGGTTCACTGCCCAGGATGCAAAATTAAACTAAGGAACAGAAAGTCTGCTGAAGTTTAGAATGTCTCTCTCACTCATTAAGGCTTCTGTAACACTCAAAAAAACCCTCAAAATGCAAAAATAACAACAATAAAAAACCCAACCTGCAACACAAAGGTTTCTGTGCTTGAAAGCTCGGGGTTTTTTCCCCCAGCTTCATCAGTTCATCAGATACAAGACAGTGTGCCTTTCTATATACCTCAGATCGCTTTTGAGCACACTGTCAATAAAACAAAGCATTTGCAGTAAAACAGCTTAAAATTTACTCAAAGGACGCATGCAATTCTTAAAGGGCAATGATCTTCCTTTTTGTATCCACATGCACATGCTTATTTGTATTTTCTGAAGAAATATCACGAAGTTATTCCTTTGTCATAAAAACACTCTTTTGTTAGACAAATTGGCCACGTTGTAGTTCAGAATCACTCCTTTGATTCATCATGAAGCCCTCAGGAACCTACGTCTGAAATGAAAGGGCCAATATACATATTATTAAGCATCTAATTGCTGAGTTTAACCAGGAAAGAATAAGCATTTATTTGCTGAAGTTCACTAGAACTTGGGAGACACCATGCCTGTGACGGTCTATCCACTGCGTGGAGACAAGATGGATTGCGTAATTCCATTTGAACTAAGCAATAACAGGAAGGGCAATAAATACTGAAATGATCTAAAAAAAAAAAAACCTGGGCTCTGCCAAAGTCTTTCACGTGTCTCCTGGAGCGCAGACAGCAGCAGAAATGGGGAGGCTTCACTCCTTCAGAGTACCAAGCACCCAATGATGACCTTGTCCCTGTGCCAAGAGTTCAGCCAGCTGACAGAGTTAAGCTTGCAATGCTCACTGAAAGATTCCCTGTAAATTGGAATGTATTATCGAATGCCAAGAGAACAATCCCCTTCAGAGATGTTATAAGCCTGACTTTTAAGAGTCCAGAGGTCACTTCACTACATTCCCTTAAGTCTAAAATGGCTTTAAAATATTTATATACCTACTACTGGAGCATTTTAAAGTCTTTTTACAATAGGAAGAAGTGCAGTAGCATAAATGAGATCCATATCCTCCTATTCTACCAGTGAAATCACTGGGCATTTTATGCAAAAACAGATAATAAGGAGTCTAAGAACAAAACATTCAATTGCAAGCAGCCCTCGCTATTGGTACTGGTGGAGCCTTCAGCCTCAGTGATCACAAATTTCAAGGTATACCATTTGTTAGGGTTTGTGTATCCCAGCAGAGGCCCAGCAGAAGGCAACGATAACATGTCTGTCTGTCTCTGACAAGAAAAACACCTGGAGTTCCCCACTGGAAGAAACTATTCATGGGCATCAAAAGGCAGCTTAGGGTTTCGTAAAATGCCAAGGGCTTAAACTTGCACGCCCAAATTGCCAAAGCCAAAGGTACAGCCACACCATTTTACCAAACACACATAAAACCCGGATTACTCTGATGAGCTCCATTTTTGTGGTGCCTTCACATGAGTTTTATGGCAAGCCACTTGCCTACAAAGAACCATTGACAAAGGCTCAGAACTCTGCTGTCTTTTTCTCCCAGCTCTGATCTGTGTTATTTATCTGCTGGCCAGATAAATATCAGTTTAAATATCAGTTTGTTATTAGTATTTCTTCCGCAGGTTTATGTGCAGCTTTTTGTGATTATTTCACAGCAATCAACATGAACAGCAGCAGGATTCTGCCATCTGAAGCCTCTGCCATGCACATCTGTAACTCTGACAAGCACCCACCTCTTCTGAAGGGACACTTTCTTCAGCTGACTTTGCAGTGGTGTTTACCCCCAGTCTTCAAGTCAGGAGTGACTCTCAGACTACACACCCTGGGAAATAAATCCATGTAAATGCCAAGATTGCTCACAACAAAGCAATAGCCACTGTTTCAGTCCAAGATGTTGGTAACACACACATCTTTTGAGCTCCAGAGGCACATAAATTGGCAGGACTATCAGAGGAATTAAATTAAGTAAATTAATTCTGCTATCCCATCACCACTGCCTCCAGTTTGTAATTCAGCCCAGTTCACACAGCCAATCCAGCAGTATCCCTTATTTTACAGTAATATTAGCACAGCAATACCCTCTCTATTGCCCTTGCCTACACAGGCCCCAGCACATTTTAATTGCACTGCAACCTAAGCAGGCATCACTGAACACCTAAATGTGGATGTCCCATCACTGGAAGTGTTCAAGGCCAGGTAGGAAGGTGCTTTGAGCGAACTGATACAGTGGAATTGTCCCTGCCATGGCAGGAGGGTTGGATTAGGTGATCTTTAAAAGGTCCATTCCAACGCAAGCCATTCTGTGAGTCTACAGAATAGGAGCAGCTCTCCACATACTGATGGATGCACGGCAAAATTCTACAAAGCAAATCTGGATGTCTAGCATACACAAGGTGAAAACAGGAAAACCTAGCAAGCTGTCAGGCAAGGCTGAGAACTTGTGAGCATTATGAAGTTTCAAATTCTGTGCTCATTACTTTAAATGCTAGATTTGTTTTCTAGCCTGACATTTCCATGCTTGGGTCCACATCAATCATCAAGTTAAAAAAAGAAACAATCAACCAACCCACAACAACAACAACAAAAAAATTGTCATTTATCTTAGAACAAAAGGTCTCTTTTTACCACCTCGTGAAAATGTACTCATTTCCACCATCCCAAAACTGCTGGTTTGCTCCAAGGCAAACGCACTTCTGAAAATCAGGCTGTTTTTTGTGGTTCAACAAGTCCATTGTTTCCAAAAGTAAATAGCCATTATCCTTAATGATTCCGTAATCACTCCCCTTCCTTAAACCAAGGGCTTTGAAGGTGATAGGGGAAAGGCTGCTTGGTTCAGATAGCCTCGGTGGGAAAGAGCAGCCAGCTTTTGTGCTGTTGTATTTGCAGGAAGACTTGCACTTGTTTTTATTATAGATAGGTTTTGTTTTGTTTCCCAAAGAGAGGAATTGTAGGAATTCAGCAGGGAATAAAGAATTACCATAACACCCTACAACAGAGTAGGAAGGTTGCCATGCAACTTCCAATGGCTCTTCAAATGCCACCAATGGCAGCCTGAAGATTGCAAAAGGAACCAGAGCTCAGGAAAACGAGTGGAGTTTAAGGAGATGTGCCCTGGGAGGGCTTCCAGATATTAAAATTTCTTGCTCTAGCTCCCTTTGCACAGACACACATTCAATTTCCCCAAGAGGAGTCCCAGCTCCAGGCAAAAAGCTGTGCTTTTAGTAATGCAGACTCACCTTTTCACTGCCCCTGGTCTGACACGTCTGAATGCAGGAAAATAATTCATACTGTCCATGTGGTCAAGAGAGCTTTTTAACTTGTAAAGTCACTTGTAAAACCAGCTCTTGAGAGAATATATACTGCATCTGACTTTAAAATGCAGATTATTTTTCCTGCCCTCAGTGCCTTTCAGTCACCCAAAAGATATTAAATCCAGCAGATTTAACAGCAGCAAAACTGAGCATTGGGTTCTCCACTCCCACTGCAGTTGGGGTCAACAGAGTTAAGCACTGCTGACTGCTTCTGAAAATCTCATCCAAAGGACCCAGTCCAAAGCAGGCTAATTCCCTGGACAACTAACTCATTTAGACTTTACAGACTTTGGCTTCAGCCCAGGTTACATTAGCATCCCACAGAGCGGTGTGTTTTAACAATTTACCATCCAACCGCTCTCACGAGTTCTCAGCATCTCTGACTAAGCCACAGTAAAACATGTTGTTTAACATTATTTTAATAGTGCCTATGGTACATTTGAGGCTTGATTTTTTTTCAGAGGAGCAGCCACTAAACCAAACTGCTGCCTACTATGGACTACTTAAAAGACCAAGGTTTTCACTTACAAGGAGAGCTTGTAAGCACCAAACAGGTAAGCCCATGCACTCTCACAGGCTTTACATTAGTACAGCTCAATCTGTCCACAGAACACAGGCAATTCAGTTAATAAAAAGTAGGCATACATCACACCAGTCACTAAGAGCCTTGTGGCATGGCACACTTCTGTCACAGGTTAGCAAGTGATGCTTATTCAGGAGCTTGAGGGTAAATATTGTATATTAAACTACAAACACATGCCTGAAAGAACTATCAGATGACCAGCAACTTCATTACATTTCTTGATGTGGGTGAAATGTGTTGCAGAGAAGAATAACCAAAGCATGGTTGGCATTGGTGCAATCCTGCTCTACTAAAAAAGTAAAGGGTTTCTCCACCATAACAAGCATTCGGATTTAAAATTTTCCTAAGGAGGCACTGAAGAACTTCAATAAAACGGCATTCATTCTAAGAATTATTTTTTTTTCCTGATTTCAAAACTAGTTGGTATTCAGTGATGTTCAGAGTTCAGCACCGTTTGTCACACGACTCAGGGTCTGGTTTCAGAAGCTGTCAAGTCTGACTGACCCAAGGGAGACACAGCTTTGCTGACAGGTGCCAGAGAGGCATTAAGCTGACATATTTACAAAGGCTGTAAATTATACATGAGTTCCTGTATGAACCAGACAGGTTTAATGTGCCACATGTATTACATTTGGGTCTCATAACACAACAACTGCATTTTACCATTCTGTGAATTTAAAGCTGGTGGAAGCATGAGACTGACATCCCCCAGAGACTTACATCTGCTCCTGAACAGAACAGCAGCTACAATTTCTCCCACAGCACTCACATCACTGCATCCCATCCAGAAGGGGCCAAATACTCTAAAGTATGGGGGTTTCAACTTCCAGAGTCCTGCAGCCCTCTGCCACCCTTGTCAGAGGAAGACTGAGGGCGCTGACATGGGATGGGTAACCTAACCTGATTATATGATGAGATTGGTCCCCCACATCATGTTAGAGACAGTACAGACTGTCCTGTGAAATTCAGCACAGCAACCAAGGGGGGTTCTTTTGAGGGAATCTCTGCCACCATGAGGTATCAACTACCACCTTACACGTATATTATAATGTGCTGGTACAACCTGGGGAGTACACCTACACATCCCCAGGGTCTAATGCTACCATGCTAACATTTAACATGATTCCATCCACTCTAGCAGTACCTCTGTAACACCCACAACATGTACACTAACAAGACCTCTGTGTTCAGTAGGCCGTGTCCACCTCCAGGTTTCCTGACATAGCAAAATCCTTGAGTTTCTAAATGCAGAGCTGACACACCCCTCTCAGTGCATCTAGTACTAAAGCAAGCTTTCCAAAAGGCCACTGTCTCCCCCGCGAGACTGTTCTGATGTGAAATTTCATCTTCAGCTCAGGGATACAGAACAAATGTTCCTGTAAAGCATATGCTTTTTTTTTTTTTTTTAACTGGCTGCATCTGATCATCACCCTTTTCTGCCAGCTCTCAGATGCTGCTAGAACATCATCCACTTGAATGGCAAGAGCTGCCGGCAGGCTTGCAATGAATAGACTGAGCTGAAGAGCTGAAAAAGAAAAAAAATCACAGCTACTGTCTACCTGTCTCACATGGTTGTGGTCAACAGGCTGCCTTCGAGCAGGGCAGTGTGAGAGCGCACCACATCCTGCACACCACAGGGAAAATACAGCCCCCTTGGTAACAGCCACTCCAAAAGGTCTGAGAAAACACACTATAGTTTCCTTGTGCATGCTTCTCTGATTCATGCAGCTCCAAAACAGTGACTGCTTACATAACCAGCATTGGTTCTGCAGGCCTTAAACGGTTCAGATCCTCTCATGGGTCATCTGACCACACACCAGAAGATGAACTGCAACCGCAGCATCACGAAAGCAGCTTTTTGCTTTTTACTGCACCACTGGGATATGGCTTAAGTTGGAAACCAGTCTGGGGGATTATCCATCTCCAAGGTTTTCTGTCACAGTGGTCTAAACCCCAGCCCACTTTAACGGCATCTGAATGCAGTTCAAAAGATTATGCAAGCCATTAGTAAACTGAGATAATTTCATCAATCACACTGAAAGACAGGTATGACACACTAGTGCAGAAATCTCTAATACATGCAGATGTGAATTCAAAGAACAAGACATCAAGGATTGAAGGGAACTCATTAAGGTATTAAGAGCTGGAGTTACATGGAAATAATGTGACTGAATTAACAAAGGACAATATAGCCTGACTACAAAGGTACCTCTTCCAGCAGACAGATCAACGTGATGGAATCCCCACCAGGGAAAATATTTAAGATTAGATATATCACAAGAATATGCTGTGGAGAAAAGTCTGTTCTGCCCAGGGGATTGCTTAGGTGACCTCAACAGCTTTGTCTGTCTCAAACAGCTATGAACATAGAACACAGTAAGAGAGCTTGTCTGTGAGAGACAAACCCAAACCTGAAGAGTTGTTTCCACGATGAATCCATAGCAGCTTATTCCAAAGATGTAATATGACCTGTTCTTCCAGTATGCCATGATTATGCCAGCTCTCTCTCTGAACACTTATTTCTTTGTAATGAACTGTGACTATTACAAGAAAGGGCAGTCCTGAGACTAAGAACATTATCACACATCTGTACCAGCTAAAATATCCTCCGCTACACACTAACACTAAATAAAATTTGGTAGAATGGGTTCAAGTGACAACATTAATCTGGTCTCTGTCTGATGACACTATTTTAGTAGGTTTTTCTCATGGCACATTAACATTACAGCTACTGTAGCTCAGTGCTTAGATGGTAAGGTAAGCAGTGGAGGGTGAGGGAGGAAGAAAATGTCACTTTACCATTGTTGCTGGATTAAAATCCGAGAGGAGAGCAGCTACCCAAGAAGTAGACAGATGTGGAGCTTGCGAGACTGACAAACACAGCATGAAGGAAATGGCAATAAGCCACCATCTTTTCTTGGGGCCACTTCAACTGCTCAAACTCCATGTTTCTGTGTCTACTTAACTCCCTTGCAACAAGAGGCTTCAAGAAGAAACCACACACAACACCCAGTTCTCCCCCAAACACATCCCACGTGAGCATCACAGCCATGGGTGCAAACATGGGCAGCCCTCTCTGCCCTCCGGTCAGCTGAGCTGGAACATCTCACACCAGATCCAGCGTCATAAGCCTGTTACTGGATTTTCTGAATTCCTGCTGGGTGAGGTATGCTTTCTACAAGGTTATGATTCAGAAACACCCTGAAGGGAGGGCACGTTCAACAGCTTCTAATGAAAATTACTGTCCCTTTGTTTCCTGCAAGTGAGATGCAGGAGGAACAAGGAGGAGATAGGTGATGTCAGCACACAGGTACTCTGGTACCCAGGCAGTCTTTCCCTCCTGCACCACTTCTGTGTACCTCAGACTTCTGATCCCCACTGACTGCTGTCAAACACAGCATTAACAAGTCGTGAGTGAATTCGTATGGGCTGCCTGGAACTGCTCCTAAGCAATAGTGCAAACCAGCCTAATTGTATCAGCAATTCCTGCTCCCCTGCTCTCTCACCACTCCACTCTGCGAAGAGCAGACCCTTCCCAGAGGGCCAGTCAACCAGGTGAAGGAAGCAAGCACATTTCTGCATGTCTCAGTCTGCTGAAGGAGGGCAAAGGCTCAGTTAGCTCATGAATAATGCACCATCTGTTTATGCAACTCCAGGGACCCACTTCAAATCAGCTTGTGGTCTCTGGAACTACATTCACTATACTTGGCCAGTCTCTTTGGTAGGGAAAGCAAAAAAGCTGCTTTCAAAATTTTCTCTGCTTACTTGAAGCTTTCACTCCTCTCTGCCATACATAACCCAGAAGAAAGGAGACGTGATTTTTCTGGTCACTCCAGTTTCATGCTGGTACTGCTTGCCTGACTTCAGCAGATTTACTCCTCATGTATACTGCTGTGACACAGTGAGGTTCAAAGATGGCTTAACAGCACACAGGGATGTACCAGCCATTCAGAAACGAGTCAGGAGGAGATCAAGCTGCATGTAGTGTCATCAATGCCTTCTAAGCAGATGGTTAAGCATGAAGTATCACAATAAGGGCTAAAACAGCCTTTTCTTCCATGTTGTAGACATGGAATCTGAAATAATGAACAAGCAGCGCAAGAGAGAGAGGTGGAACTCATCGGGGGTGAAATTACAAGATATTCTTCCACCCTGGAAAAAAAAAAAAATCTTTTAAAATACTGGCTCTCAGCCCAGAGGTTTGACCCCAGGGGATATGATGTCAGTAAACCAATGCAACAGCAGAAGCAAACCTTGAAATGCAATGTTAACTCCTCCTTGTAAAGCTCATTTAACCCAAAATATTTCACATGAGAAAAACTTGCATAATAAGAAGCCAAGGAGGAGGAAAAAACATAGCTCAGCTAAACAAAGTCATGCAAACTGCAGACATACCCATGTTAGGAAAAGACTAAGATGTTCACTGGGCCAAGTCAAGCAAGTCACAGTGACAGCTCCCTTAGCTCTCCCTTTCAAGCCCAGTGTTTAAAAATGTGCCAGTGTAGGCTGTAAACAGAGTGAGAGATGGACAACAATTAGCTACAACTAACAAGCAAAACATTCTCAACATTTTTTAATCCAAGGACCTTTAAGCTTTTCTGAAGGAAAATCAAAACAAACAAACAAACAAAAAACCCCAAGCAAACAAAAAAAGGGAGCTGTCTTGTATCTTGGTTCTGCATTTGTGTCATTTGCAGTCATATAAGCATTAAGCTAAGCCTGAAATGCTAATTTATTGCATCTTTCCCCCTTGCAGACTGACTGCCTGCACTTGGAGGAAGGTGTGTATCTGCAGACTGTTATCTCACAGCCCTGAGGTTGAGCAGCACTGCTGCACTGTACCCTTAACTCCTCCTAAGATGAAGCATCACTCACATCCTCACAGCTGCGTTTCTGCTGCTGTTTTCTGGTTGAAGCCATACCCTTTAATTCACAAAGCAGAAATTCTGCCCCAGGAAAGGAGAAAGCAGAGAATTTCTGTCACACATTCCCACTCTGGAGGCTGGTAATAAGCAAGGGCTTCAAGAAGGATTCATTAGGCCCAAATATCCTTCTTTCTCCCCTCTCCTCCCCCTGCAGACACCAACCCTGCTCACAAAGCCGAGGAATAATCTTAAGCCTTGTCTGACCCAGAAGAAACAACCCTAAACAGATAAAAGCACCACTTAAGTTTGCTCTCCTTCTCCACCTGAGCCTGGCAGAGCCACAGGCTACTCTGAGGACATCCAGAAGCAATTTGCTGCCTAAAAGCCACTGGCTGGGGACTCCTGGGGCAGTCTGGAGTATAATACTCAAGTACAGTGTGCTCTAGGAGAGCATCTCAAAAACATAAACAGCCGCAGGGATGCTGTTACCAGCATCACTGGGGCATTTAACTCCATTCAAAACACAACAGCAGGTAAGTTTGAGCCCACCTGGCCTGAATGCTTGCTGCACAATTGGAATACCCTGCAGGTGAACCACTGCACGGGTCAGGGTAATCCATATGCATCTTTACAGGCCATTGCCAAGAGGAGCTGAGTGGCCTCAGCAAAACAAGGCAGACGGCAGGGCTGTGACACAGAGCTGCAACCAAGAGCAAGCCTTGATGGAGGTTTGACCAGCATGTCCCAGCACGGGAGAAAAGCTTTGTCCTGAAGGCCCTCCTCACAAAATAAATAAAGAAAAATCAAAGCCCAGATTTTTAAACGGACTTTCTTACCCATTTTCCACACACAGGTTGAATTCAGGCTAGGTGGCTGGCTACAGCGTTTTTCAGAAGCCAAGGAAGATAGTTCACTTCGGCTTCTTAGGAAGGAGACAGCTCACATACCTGAAAGTACATGAGGCTATGCCACACACAGACACATCACAGGTCACCGCAAACAGACCTTACTGTGTTTGGCAAAAACTTCTGAATGACTCAACAAGGCTCTTATCAAATGCCTCAGGGATTATTGATGCTGAAACACCCATTCATCGCCTCTGTTTAATAAACAAAAACCTCTAAGTGTGCTTAACTTCTCTCTGCCTTCCTGTTCTTCTCAAGGAAGGCTAACTTTCCATCCTTCACCAGCACAGTGATGTTACCAGTAGCATGCTGCATGTGGTGCCCAAGGCATTTTCTGCCTGCCCAGAACAGTCCTTGGTAGCTCAGTGTGGAGTCAGCAGTGCCAGACAGGTTGCTTTATTTCTCCACTCAAGAGTCTTGATCTTTGAAGTTCACCTCCACAGGGAGGGAGCCTTTACAGAATCTTTATCTGGAAAGTTCAAGACAGCTTGAAGAAAGGACAGTAAAGGTAATGCACTGCTCTGTTTAACCTTTTTCATCACCAAAGCATACAGCGAGCATTCAACCCAGGAAGGGTTCATTAATTCACTGCACCTCAGTGCTGGAGATGTGACAGTTCTCACCGAAGCCAGCGATGTTCTCCTCCCTCCCAACATCCCTCCCAGTTCACCCTTTGCCAGCGCAATGCAAACCTCTCTCCAGGTCCCACCCCAGCCCTCTCCACCCAGCTGGACCTCCCAGCCAGGGACACTCCCCATCCCACAGCACATCCCAGGGCCCACTGGTGCATGGAAGCTGGGGAACACAGCCTGTGGCTGGCAAGAGGGAGGGCAGACAAGGGAGTTTGAGAGTCACAGCTACAACCGCCACCTACACTCTCCTTCCCCTTCGCTGTTTGCAAGCCTGGTCCCAGAAGCACAGCGTGCTACATTAAATGCTCACTCCCTCCTGCCCTGGCTCTCTTCCATTCCCTCCCCTGCCAGCCTTTACTCAGCTGGCTTCCTCAGGCCAAATGTGTCAGCATGAAGGGTGTCTTCCCATTTTCTGTTTTCATCTACTTCTCCCTTTTCTAACAAGGGAGGTGTCTCACACTCAGTCCTGAGAGCAGCCCCTCCCCTCTTATGATCAGACTGAAACACATCCTCCTCTCTGAGGCAAATGTTATCTGATGGTTTGGAGCAATGTGTTTTCAAAGACAAGAAATGCCAAAGAGCTGCTGCTTCACACAAGGCTGGGCATGGCTTGCCACACTGCTGTGACATTCAGGGACCTTCCAGCAAGCCTCAGTCTCCTGCGAAGGGGACACAAGGAAGACTTAAGTGGTTTATTCCCCTAATCCAGGACTTGAACCTCAACAGCCCATGCTACTCCCTGTCCCCCATAAGTCTCCCTTTTTTTTTTTTTTTGGCACTGTTTCCAAACAAAGGTAACAAGCCAAACACAAGCTGTCAAACCTAAGAAAGGCAGCCATGCAGAAGGAAATACAATATTCTCCAATCTGGCTAAAGTTTGCTGCTGCTGTGCAGACAGCTGTGGCAGCACGGCCCAATCATGCCCCACTGCACATTTCCATCACAAATTCTGTTCTGTTTATCCCACTCCCTGTATTCACAGCTTTTTTACTGCTCTGAGGTAAAACCTGGCAGAAAGGCGTATGCCACAAAACAAGCACTACGCTAAAAACAAAGTATTTGTTTAAAAAAAAAAAAAATAAAAATTGGCCACTTCTTTCAATCTCCCGGAAATGTTGAGACAATGCAAGAGAGGGGGTTTGGCTTTCCATTTCTTGTAATGCTGTTTTCAGTAGAAAACCAGTTTCTTTGGAGTCTTGGACAAAACTGAGATTAGCTCAGTTAGTTAGAACACGATGCTTAAAACACCCAGGTCGTGGGTTTGACCCCTGTATGGGTGATTCACTTAAGATTTGGACTTGATAACCCTTGTGGGTCCCTTCCAACTCAGAATATTCTGTGACAACAACAACCCTGAGACAAAAACCAACTTCAAACAGATGACTTTTTGCCAATAGAACATTGGAGGGCTTTCAAGCCTTTAGGTTTCAGGCATGTGGAAGTTCAATTATGGTCATGCCTGACACACTCCTAATACCGGTCAAACTCTCCTGGGCCAGACCTGGGAGAGTTTTAATAACCAAAAGTTTCAACAGAGACAGTGCTGTGGATCTTTTAGCACATGGCCTGGAATGCAAATCTGCCTGAGTTTTCCCAGTCAGCCTCCCACCAAGTGAAAAGACAGCTCTGCACTGATGGTTGACAAACCAACTGCAGATAACCCTCTTCCCACTCTGTAACCCAAAACACCCACTGCAGTCCATGAGAACAACAGCATGCAACGTGCCTGAGGTGAGGGCTGGCAGGACCTTACACACCCACTTCCCTCCTGCCCCCCCAAATCCAAAGCGCGTCTCACTTTCTGCAAGAGCTCTGCAACCTAATGCTGCCTCTGATCACTCACTGCTGTTGATATGCTCCAAATCAATGGGAACTTTAATCCTACCAAAATAAATATTTGTCTCTAAATACCTTGTTCTGTCTTAGAGCCCCGTGTTTCCACTATCTTGCACCCTGTGAAGCAATTTACAATTGCTTGAGCTTTCCAAGGAAGAAGAAACAAGATCCAAGACTGACGATTCATGGCATTTTCAATGATATATTCTCCAGTTACTCTATTTAAAGCACGTAAGGCATACTGTTCCCCACATCATCCCTGGCATTTTAATTAATATCCTAACTACTGTCCATATCAATTCATCTCTCACAGCCTTGTAATTACAGGTTTAGAGACTGGGACAGCATAGCTGCATTAAATCAGAACAGAGGCTCATGGTACGCAGTTCTCCAAACAGGGCCACAGAACCTAATTTTCTGACTTCTCTTCCTCTCCGGCCATATTTCTAAATCTTATCCCCAATCAAGAAACTACACCCACTGTTGGCTACAAGAAAATTGAAGCAGCACAATTACCCACCCTAATTTCGCTAGTTTTAGTTTCAGGCCCTAACAGGTTTTACAGTGCCAGGTGAGCCCAGGAATAAAAGAACAGATGGTGAGAAAAAGATGGAGAGACTGACAAGGTAATCTTATTACTAGAGATATGTATTCCGTGAACAAAAATTACAAATTAGTATCTTTTTATTTACTAGCATGACTGGAAGAATATGATACTCTCAGTTTTCCCCGCACTAATAGTTGCAGCAACTTCACAGGTCTGTGCCCCAACACACGCCCATCTAAAGTTTGTTCTAGAGATTTTTGACCCACGATCAAAGAATATATAGATATATTTACACTCATTATAATCACAAGAGTATAATCCATATGACCTGTTTGCTTCCTCTGGACTTCCCAGCTGTAAGCACCACATAATCCACATGGAATTCAGGCTAGTGCACTAAGACCAGACAGACAGTTTATAAAAACCTAGATGCATCCATCATCCTGGTCCAGAGCTGCAGTGCAAACACCTGACACTTGCAACCAAGACACTTTTATCAGTGTAGGTATTATCTGCTAGGAGGACTCTGAAAAAACTCAGTCCTCTCAAATAGAGGTCCAAAGCCATGTTCTGTCAGTGCCTTGGTAAAATAAATACTCTTCAGGAGTAAAATACCAATTTCCTGTACTTCTGTGTTGTTAATTCTTTGATGCATCCTTTCCAGTAAAGAAAGAGAGATTTGAGACTAATTCCTCCCCCAAATAAGGAAATGCCTCAAAATCCAGTCCTTGTCCATCACACCAAAGAGCTCACAAGACCGATTAATATCACACTTGTTGCATTACATTTAAGACTCTTCCAAGGGAACCTTAAATGATTTGCCAAAACCCAATTCAGAGATTAGAGCATCATCCCATGATTTTCTTTCGAGCACCAAGGAAAGGAAACGTTTCCAAATGCGCTGCCGACTTGGTGAAATGCACTAGAATGCAGATGTACCCAGAAAGGGACAGACATCATTCATGGCTCCATCCAGTGTAAATTCTCTGTAAGCACAACACCACCAAGGTGGTACCTGCAGCTCCAGCAACTACCAGCACCCTACTCTCTTTCACCCAGCACTATCAGATGATGAAAGAGGCCGTAGGCAAGCCCTCTACAGGCTGAGAAAATGCCCAGACATTACATTACCTATCTTCTTGGATACTTCATCTGAGCACCTCCTACCAGCAGCTGCAAATCTGAACTTGCTCACAGCAACATAAGCTGATGCTCAGGGTTGTACTCGCAACCAACACTGCACACGTGCATGCTATTGTCTGTCTTCCAAAACAGCAGCCCCTCCAGTCAGTCCTGCCTGTTTGCTAAAGAAAGGGGTCTCCCAGTGCACAGAGGGCCATAAGGAATACTAAAGAGAAACTCTATACTTCAGTAAAAACAAATACACAAGTGTCGCAGCTGCTGAGCCATCACTGCTCACAGCAAGCTGTCTTATTAAGATTTTTTGTAGAATCTGTTAAGTAAAGTTCCAACCCTGGAAAAATGATTACTGACATTAATAACACAAAACATTCAGTGCCAGATCCAGTCCTCAAACTCGATACCGATCACTCAATCCAAGCCATGAACCTTTCCTGGAGAAGGGAACTCCTCCACTAATCCTGACAATTCCTTCACAAGCTGCTTCATACACCTTAAAAAGGGACACAAACAAGAAGAGCAGTAGAGCTCATTTCCAGCTGTGAATCCCACCCTGGTTTTAGAGCACCTGCACAACCATTCAGGGAGAAGCCTGACCAGAGTGACAGTGACAGGTCCTCTTCCAGCAGCTCAGGTGCACTTCTCATGATGATCATCCACTCAAGAGCGCTCAGCTGCGACAAATCCCACAGGGAAAGGGAAGAGCAGGTACCAGAGGATTCAGCTTCTGTCCCTGCCATCAGTTTCCCCCCAAAACTTCAGCAAGTCTCTAAGAGACTCTGTGTGCTTTGTGCTTCCTAAGCCTCAGATTGCAGTTTGGGGGAATCCTGAAAGATGAAATGAGCACCAGAGAGGCAGGCCAATGCGATCTAGCTGAACACCAACAACCTACATTACAGAGAAGGAAAGCTCAGGACAGAAGTCCTCAGGCTTATTCTCATTATGCCCCTCTTGCTCAGAGGAAATAGGAATCTCATCAAACACACACCAAGGAGAAGTGGAACAATTTCATTCCCACCTGACATGTAAAGGGTCAGGTCCCTCTGCACACAGATGGCAGCAGGTGTGGCCTCAGCAGCTGCCAGAACATCTGTGCACATCAGGCCTTGTGAAGGATCACCCTCGCCAATGTGAACAAATCTGCAATTTCAAACAACAACAACCACAGTACTACCACAATAAAATTTATATGAAGAGCTGCCAGACAGCACTATAATCAAAGGCATAAGTCTGCTAGCTAGCATCAAATCTCAGAAGTAAACATATCAGCACTTCTGAGACAGAAGTGGGATGGCTTGTGAACACAGACTTTCCTCATTTTAGGCACACAATGCATCAAAGTGTTTTCTCCTAATGCTAGGTAGTGGAGTCCAGTAAAGATTATATCCAGAATTACATTTCAGGGTCATGGTTCTCTCAAGCTATGCCAGTAGTCACAGACCATGTCCACATGTGCTTTGGCTAGTTCAGCAAAGGTGTCACCCCTGCAAAGCAAGCATCTCATGACACAGATTTTGAAACAGAATTATTCAGCAACATGAACAATGCCTGTTAACCAGGGATTTAAAATTCAGGACACCTTCTCATGTATTTGGATAATGCTGTATCCACAAACTAGTCTCAGGGAGTAATGCTTAGCACTCTGCCTGAGAAACAAGTCTTTATCAAAGCATCTCATACTGTTTAACCACGAAGCATCTTTCCCAACACTAAACCGTCGAGTACCTTCCAGGCAAGCAGCAAATCACAAAGAGTTCTGCAAGCTCTGTCATGCTCATTTAGAGATAGATTTTTGTAGGCTATGGCTAAGGTTTCTAAGCACCTGTGCTCCAAATACTTTCCATCTTATTTTTTATTCCTGCAGACCTGTAACGTGTTATGGCAGCGTAAGCACAACCATACTGAGCTACGGAATTGCACAGATGTCTTTGCATTTTTTTGATGAACTGCTACAAAAGCAGTTTGCAAGCAAATTCCTACTTAGGCGAATTACTGTGCCTGGCAAATACTCCCTGTAAGGAATCAGTGATTTTTGTCTTCAAGGAGACTACTGAAGTAAGCAAAGGCTTGCAGAACTGTGTCCCAAGACTCCCACCAATCATTTCCTAAATTGACAGAGATGCCTTTGCTGAGAGGACAAAGACCTGCAAGACCAGGCTCCTCTCCCAGAGGTGCAGTTAGCTTTTCTTTCGGGCCACAACATGCTCTCAGTAATACCATCATAAATTTCAACTATTTCCCTTGATCCAGCAGAGCTTTAATTGCATTTACAGCGGAGCAAGCAAGATCAGAACCCAAGCTTTTACATACAACTTTTCAGGCACATTTTTGGAATTTATTTTAACACACACAAGCTTAGCTGTAAGCGTTTCAGATATTCTCTCAGCTATTCTCTCTCCCCTTTCCTATCCCCACATGAAACAGTAATAGTTGCATTGTCTTTTATGGGCTGAGGAAGTGAAGGAAGGGGAGGGACTTCCAGGAATTTTTAATTTATGTATTTTTCACCTTAATGCTGTTTTGCTATTGTTTATACGTATATGAAGCTTTATGTATGGACACCAAGAGAAAGAATTTGGAGGGCTCAGACTAGCCCTTGGTTCCACATTTTTAAGCAACAGCACTGTAGCACAGCAAGGATAATTACTATTTTATAGTGCTCTCTCCTCCTTGCTTGACTCTATTTGGATTTTGAAAAGCTCTCTATATTAAGGCTTCTCATTAGCCATGTGAAGCCCAGTACCCTAGAAACAGTATTTAATTCAACCATGACCTCCCTTCTGGGCATTTCCTTGGCAGAACATGGCCAGATGGAAGAGCTGAAGACTGCCAAACATTCACTGCAAGGAAATGCCAAAACAAGGGTCCTTATTGCTGATAAAAGCCATGGAAACATCAGAACGCAAAACAAAGTTGCTACCTTTTTTTTCACCTCCATCTGCTTCACTAAAGCTGTGATTGCTGCTGTGATGGAACTGAAGGCAGAGATTTTCACCCTGAGATTAAACTCCAGCACAGCAGTGAATGACAAAAGCAATTTTACTCCCTGTGTTAGATCATTATGTTTATTCTCACATTACTACCAAGCAAGTTCCCTACACCGTGCTCTCATTTTCTGTGCCCTTCACCATGCTCATACTTAGGCCTGATGAAAAATAGCTTTCATCATTAGCCCTGGCTGGACTAAAACAAAGGATGCTATGATCTCTTCCAAAGGAGAAAAGGGGGTAAACTCTTACCCTCCACAATCCCCTGTAACTCCTGCTACTCTGTGAGTCAAACCTGGTTTTATGCAATCCTGGATGCCAGTTCCACCATCTGGAAGTGCTATATGAGGCATCCACAGCACTCAGGGATAATTATGCTTACCCTTGCCAGGTGCATGAGCCTTGTCTGGCACGGGTGGCCAGCGCTGGCTGTGCAGCGCACCAAGGCTTCATCCTCCCCTGCTCTCCACCACCACCTTTTTAGCCCAGTCAGCTCCTGAAGAAGAATTCAGACCAACTCAAGAGTGCCCCAAGAGCCAAGCAGGACTCCTCAGAGTGTCCACAACACCTAACCACCCCAATGAATGCATCGCCCACCTTTTATGCAGAGCACAGCTGTACCAACACATCTGGAGCTGGACCATACTGGTACCACAGATACATTTCTACCAGCTGAACATAAACATGCAACCAGCAATTTACATCTGCACAGGAGAGGGGAATAACCTGTACCAAATACAGATGCCATTGTGCCTGCTGGGAGTCACACCAGCTGGACTTCTAATGGCCACACAGCATTACTGCATTACAGAAATCATACCCCTTGCAGTCATAATTATAGGGGCACAAAAATCTGTGTGCAGACCAGGTCTTAAAGCAATTTAGGGAACCTACACAAGGGACTGTTGCTCTTTAATTAGACAGCCATTTAAACAAATTTGTTTAAATCAAGACTGAAGACCTGAAATATATATTTTTTAAGGAGTGTGGCTTTGTCACCTGCATGCATGCTGACCTTGCAAGTTAAGTCACTGACTTTGACAGCTCACTCGTAGGAATTCGGAGTTTGTTACATGAATAATAAACAAAAAGCAGTAGGGTAAATGCTTCTGCTTCAGTGGTTTGAGGACACCAGAACAATTCCAAGCAACTCCAAATAACGTTGTGGCAAACAGATATTAACAGTGAAAGGTGCTGTTGCATTGCAGTGGCCTGTGAAAAACACCCATCTTGGCCACCCTAGAAATTTAATTCCATTTTCATCCTCAGTGCTTTGCCACGACTATTACTCAACAGGCAAAATGTACTCCATGGACAAAGTAAAGCACAGTGAGTTCCAGTATGCTTCAACACAATTTACCTAGCTGTCAAACAAAAGCTGACAGAACAACGTATTTAGTGTCTTGCAGAGCTCTTTCCCTGCCTCCATCAGGGGCTGTGCTCAACTACCCATGTCAGGAGTCATACAGCAAACCTCTGTCACATACTCTCAAACTCAGACATGAGAGGGCTTTAAGAAAAAAAAAAAAAAACAGGAAAAAAAGAAACAAAAGAGAAAAAAGGGGCAACAGTGGAAAGCTTGAAAATCTAGTCATTTTACTTGCCCAACATATTTTCCCCTTCTCTGCACTTTTCTACATAGTCTTCCTTAATCTATTATTTAATGATCTTCCAGAATATGGAACAACAGAAGCAGGTGTCCACTGCCCGTCAAGAAGGAAGACACAAAGCTATGCAAGAAAGAATAATAGAAATAATAAAACATTCTGCTGTTTCCCATGTTATGACTGCAGTAATTTACTCCAAAAGTTAAATAATTACAATACTAAGCCTGGGCACAGCTCTAATGGTATAAACACACACCTTTTATCAAGACCTCTCAAATTCTCACAGAATAAAGCCATGCTACACGTTTTCTCTTTGTGCAATAGCACAGTTGTGCCATTTTAACAAAAAAAGAAAAAAACAGTTGCACAAGATGTTGTCTATGTGATACCCACTTTACCAACTGTGTCAGCAAGAGAAATACAAAGGGTGATCCTCATCAGCACCCCTGAGTCGTGTTAAAAGAAAGTCAGACTTCTTTTTAAAGCATCACCCGCTGACTATGGGCTCTGCCTAACAAAGCATGACAGACCAAAGGCAAACACTGGCAGGGGTCAGCACGGCCCTCATTTCCTTCCCTCCTGCCCTGCCAAAGGTGCCAGCCCCAGAGCAGATGGATGGAGGGTCTCTGTGCTCCAGCACCACGTTCTGTCATTTAACTCACAGGCAGAAATGGGGCTGCTGAGGGCTTGGGCGGGCATTTTTTGTCCAGCCAAGTCACCTGCAGGACAGGTTAACCTCTGACAGAGGATGGTAACTTCCTAAACTTGAGAGATGCTGCTTTCCACATCTCTAAAGCCTCCAGTTGACTGGGCATAAACTAGATGTGTAACCACCCTGAGGAAGTTCAGCCCATCCTGCTTCAGCTGCCCAGGCTGGTCCAGAGGCAGCATTTTGGGATATTCCCAAGGCCAAGCACTCTGTTTAAAAACAAGACAGAGGAAACTGCAGCAACACAAACTGACCTGACTGAACACAGGGCTGCAGTGGTGATCTTCATGCCTAACCCTGTTTGATACAACCACTCCAATCACAACTGGTTGTTCCTTAATGTAGGCAAATTTGGGTGTGTCATCATGCCCTGAGCTCAGTGTCCCAGTATCCTAACTCTGGTCCATACTGGGCTCCTGGTGGTTACTTTCAGACAGAAGAGAACAACTGGGAAAAATAAAAACACACCTTTGATTTGAAGGCCAGAAAGGGAAGAATGCGTGAGGGTTTGTCTGTTGTTTTTATTCTTATTATTTGTTAATTTTTAAACCTGAACAGTGGTCTTTGCCTTAACTGTCTGGGAGGCCAAATCCCACAGTATCTCTGTAGGAGTTTTACAGGGATAATACTGGGATTAAAGGTCTGCAGTACTGACAGAAAAAGGTCACTTGAAGAGCTAGGTGCCATTTTCTGTGGTACACTCATCACTCAAGTAGGAAGACAACATGCAGCCAATTGCCAGCAGAGTCTTTGGACTGACTTTCTAACAAATGTTTTTAAAAAAAAGGCATCATAGCCTTTGGTAGCCCCACTGATTAAAGACAGACAGCACTTCATCTGACTTCTTTTGCAATAAGATGACCATAATTCACATTTAATATGCTGCAAAGTCATCTGCCTTTCAAGTACAGGAGCATGTTCTGCTGAAAGTCACTGCTGTTAGGTCAAATTTGAACTCAATATTACAGGACAGAAATTACCTTGCTATTAGTAATAAATAATCATGATAATATTTTCCTTTAATAGAGCATCTCTTCCCAAAGGATCCCAGTGCTTTATAAACTCTGGACCAAGTTTTATCCACTGCTACAACCCTCTGCTTGATTTGCATGGGTGCAGAGGTATGTAGAAATTAATTAGAGATTGCATCAGACCTGTGAATTACCTGACTGCAGCTTGATGTTCCTCCCACATCAGGGGTAGATCCAGCAATAACACTTGCAGTGCTTTAACAAGGAGTTCTCACAAACATATTGTGGACAGCAGGCCTACACTGCATGCCTGTGTGATGCCAGTGCTTCCTGGGAAGGAGTGAGAAGGTAAAGCATCCCAGCAGTACTATTTATGTTCCTCTCTAAATAAAGATGCTCCCTCACGACCACAATCAAGTATAGAAGAAGCACCAATCAGCAAAAAAATTTAAGCGCTCCTTAAGAGGAGCAACTTCTGGGGAGCTGGAAAAATCATATTCTGTATAGTCCCCAGGTAGAAGAGACTCCTACTGTCCACTGCTACAATATAAACATTTTTAAAAGTAGTATTATCTAGACTGCAAACACGTGCAATGAATACTCAGCACACAGCTCAGTGTTCCTGTCCTTAACTTAGGATGAAAGAGTAAGTACAACCACTGTAAACAGAATTAAGGGTAACATCTCCAGAGATACACTTTAAAAACATCTGGTACTTCACTCTTCCTAAAAGCACTTCCCCAGAAACATTTATGTGAACCTCAGGAGTAAGTTCTCTTTAGCCAAGTTGATCTGACCCAAGCACCAACAAGACCAGGCACGTAGAAACATCTGTGCCTTCAGCCTCAAGATGAAATGTCACCAAGGCCTTCTCAGCACCACCCACAGTAAATCACTCCACCTGGTATGGCAGATGTTTAGTCACACAGGGCAACAGGTTCAGTCCGGATCTGAAGAATGTCATATTTAATCGACTAAGGGGGAGGGATTACACTGGGAAAAGTCGTGTTGACAGTTCTGAACTAGACAGAGGGTCATATCATACTGCCTGTTCTTGCAGCCCTTCTGATGCTGAGCACAAAGAGGCACTCTGGTGACATACTTTGTCCCTGTATGCAAACACATCTCCCATGCCTGATCAGGTCTGGGATAGGACTGAACTGCCAATGCACAAGGGCAGGGGAAAAGTGGACCACTTCTAGCAAACATGCCAAATTTCTCAGTTCAGTGAGGAAGGAAAACACCCATATTCAACAATAGGACTGTTCTCTATGCTTACCTAAACATTCAGCCATTGATCTTTTTTGACCACCAAGCAGCAAGTCAGTCAGGACATGAGTTTTGTATTATTCTACAAGGGAACAAATACAAAGCAATAAACAAAAGAGCTCCTAAGTGACCAGAACAGACCAGAGGTAGGAAGGGGTCAATCTGATTCATTTTGTAGATACAAGCAAGGAATTTTATTCCTTTCACACAGAGGTGACAGAGGCCATCAGCATATTTCACATAAAATGCCATGGGTTTTATTCGTGTTTTTGGTCATTGGTCAAACCAGACTGGTTTCCAAGCCTCTCTTAAACTCAGTCTGTTCCAGAGATTTGCCCAACATTGGTCTCACTCCTAAGAAAACTACCATACAGAGTCGGACCCAGCTCAGGAACCTGTTTCTAACAGAGACAAGCAGCAGAATCTTGGAGGAAAAGTTAACAGGTCAAGCTTAAGGATTTACTTCTCCCATTTGCTCCCCTCAACAGCTGCCAGGAAGCCACAGTGTGGGGACTTCCTCAGCTGGGGCATGTATTCACACATTTCTGTTTCAACCGCAGCTGATGGGCCACCTTGCCAAAAACACATTTCAAGCAGCAATACCTCGACATGTCAGGCGTTATCAGTGAGAACAGAACAAGCGAGCCCTTCCCACTGAGTGGCCCAAGCCAAACACAGCTGCAGGGACACCTGTCTCGCCCCACCTTTACCTCCAGAGTCCACAGCAGAAACAGGCCAAAGGTGGGTTTAACATGCTGCAAATTCACAGCTCTAGACGGGTGATGGAAGCACCACCACCTGCTTCCTCAGGCTTTTACTTTTTAGTAATGAAACCTCACCAAACGAGAACACAGCTTTGGGCAGCAAGACAATTTAAAATGAAACACAGGTACAAAAGACAAGTTGGTCCCTGTCTCTTGCCAGGCCAGATATGCATCCTGTCATAGGGAAGCCAGACCTGCACGTATTGACAAGGAACTCATGTCTTCCTCAGCCTCTTCTGCAATGCAGGGCATCATGCTCAGACCTCCTGAAGCCTCCATCTATGAGTAAAACCTCTGGAATTCCTGTTTATGTCCTATCACAAGCTGCTACATAATACTTCTTGTGTGACATTTCAAGAGTAAGTAATGCTTTTCCATCTTCTGCCTTCCTCAGTCTATGCAACATTGTCCCTGCTTACTAGAGGCTTCTGAACCTCCCCACCTGAAGAACTGCACTCCCTTCCTCTAACCAAAAAATAAAGCAAAATAAACACTCCAGGGCACAGCAGTTCCCAAGCCATGAAGCACAGGCAGGATCAGGAGATGGAGCTGCCAGGAGGGAGCTATTCCTCTCACCAGCCCATGAACCACAGCTCCACTTCCCTGTTTGCACCTATATGAACATGCAAGAACTGTCATAGTTACAGATCCAGTGCCGATATTAAAAAAAAAAAAAAAAAGAAAAAGAAAGTTACCTCTGAAATAACTGGGAGAAGAGTCATTCATTGTACAAGATACATTTCTAGAAATATTAATCTTTTAAGTAATACACTAAAAAAAATTATCCTATGTTGCACAGTATCACCTTGTAATCTGTTTAATCACTGTTTAATGACTATTCCATGCATTTTTACACAAACTTTGCTATCCCTGCAAGAGACAAATAAAGACCATTGGGAAACTGGAGAAAAACCTTACTGACTAGAGGGTAAAAGGAACTGAGAATGGTGACACACTAATAAACAGTAAGAAAACCTTTTTTCCTGCTCCAGTCTGTTGCTAGCAGATTACATCACTGAGTTATCAGTAACATCTCAGCTACATCGATTCATAGAATCAGTCATAAATTCTGCCCATGCTTGGGAACAGACTTTTTTTTCCTTCTTTAGATGCAAATATTCAGAGAAGGACAAAACATATTAATACTTGATGATGCTAGACATGTGTGTCTGGCCCTCTGTGAAAAAGCACACCAGTTGTATTTCTCTGTTATTTCAGAAATTTTGTTCTGCCAGGTGCCTTGTGTCTGCCTGCAACCTCGTGGGACTCTCAGAGCACAGACAGGCTGGGTCACTGCCCTGGGCAACACCTGCAGGAAAGAGTGTCACAGGAAAACTGACACAATTGTCACTAAATTAATGTGTGTCAAACGTGAAACCTTGTTACTGTCCTTCATGGAAGTGTTGTGGTATATGTATTTCTACACCACAAATTAATTTCCACCCCGTTCTGGCAAGCAAGTCAGGCTTCTGATGCAAGTGCTGTACCTTCAGGAAAAAGTCTAAAGTACAATATAAAAGAAAAGCAAACGCTCTGACTTTAAAGACAAGCATTTCTGAGCACAGAAAGTAACACCGAGCAAAGCTTCCACATTGTACTCGAGGCAGGATTTTTCTTCTTTAGGCACTGCCTTAATTTCCTTAATTGCTTAATTTTAAAGGTCGAAAACACTACCCGGCTGCGGCATTAGCATCATTTGAATGGTGACTAATTCTAATGAGCACGCTGGCAGCAGCGGAACGCCACGGCACGGCACACACACACACACACACACACTGACGATGCCGAGAGCGATAGCAATCAGCCTGCAGAGCTGCAGCCCCGGAGCCCAGCCCGCCACCCCGGCTCCCGGAGCCGGGGCAGCCCATCCTCACCCTTCCCCACCTCTATCTGTAGGGGCAAAAATCGGGACTCCTTCACCCCGGAGGTGCTCCCGCTGAAGCCCGCGGGGAGAGCCCGAGGGCACAGAGCCCCAGGCGCCGGAGCTGGGAGGGTAAAGCCCGGCCTTGAGCTCGCACAGAAGGCGAGAGGGGCCCGCTCCGGCACGCCTGAAACCAGAGAGCCTCGCCACGGTGTGTGCCTACTTTTACAGTCCCTCCTTCCCTTTGTACGTGAGCTTCGCCCAGCCTCGGCTGCCACAGCGCTTCCTCCGCTGTCACCGCTTCCTGCCTCCCTCCCTCCCGCCCCCGTTCCCGGCCGGGTCCCGGGGGCGCCCGCAGCCCCCCGAGCCCCCCGGGGTACCCGCACGGCGGGAGTGATGCTCGGGTTCCCCGCCGGGATCACGGTTTCCTCCTGCTTTACCGCCACTTTCTCCTTATTTTACCCCGCGACGCGGGTGACACCTGCTCCCTACCCGCGGGTGCGGGGCCCCGGCTCGCCCGAGCATCCCGGCGGGGCGCGGTGCCCGCCGCCAGCGAACCCCCGGGGGATGCAGGATGGGTGTCACAGCGCGCTGCCGCAGCGCCATCCCCTCGGCCTGCACCCTCTCCCGGGAAAGGGGGGCACGGCAAAGCCAAGGGAAAACTCCGCGCCGAGGGGACCCCGTTCCGCCCCCCCCCCGCGGCGCCCCCCGCACTCACCCAGGGTCTTCACGGCGACCTGCCGGGTGAGCGGCGGCGGGAGGTTGACGCAGACCAGGTCCACGTCCTGGTGCAGCAGCACCTCGTCGATGCGGCTGGTGTAGAAGGGGACGCTCATCTCCTTGGCCAGCTCCTCCGCCTCCTCGGGCGTGCGGCCCCACAGCGCCTTCACGGCGAAGCCCTCCGCCTTCAGCAGCGGCACGATCACCCGCGCCGTCAGCCCGGTGCCGAACACCCCCACGCCGGGCAGCATGGCGGCGCCGAGCCCAGCCCAGCCCAGCCGAGCCCAGCCGAGCCGAGCCGAGCCCAGCCGCTCCCTCCTCCTCCTCCTCCTCCTCCTTCTCCTCTCAGCGGGGCGGGCGAGGCAGCCCCCGCCGGGCAGCGCTCAGCCGGCCCGCCATGCCCGCAGCATCAGCCCCGCACCCGGGGGCCGGCGGTGCGGGCTCCGCGCCCCTGCCATGCCCGCCGCCGGGGGCGGCGCCTTCGCTGTCACCTCCCGGGGGCTCCCGCACCGCCCCCGCCGCGCCATTGGCGCCCGCCCGCACCGGGGCGGGGTGGGGGTGGCCCCGGGGATAACCCGCGCCCCCGGGAAAGGTGCGGGACTAGGCGGGATGGGGTGGGCAGGCCGGCCGCCGTGGGCATCGCCCTGCGGTCCGTCTGTCCCAGGGCACGGCGGGGGAGGGAGCTGCCCCGAGCCCCCCCCCGCACCCCGCCCGCGCATCCCACCGCACCCACGGCACCCCCCGCGGGATGCCCAGCCAGTATTCCCACACCCCACCCCGTGCCGGGCTGCTGGTCATTCGTTCCGCTTACAATTATCGCGTCTCTTCAGCTTTACTGGGACATCCGTTCTTTTCTTCTTTTCCTTTTTTCTTTTCCTTTTTTTTTTTTTTTTCTTTTCTTTTTCCCCCCATCAATACGAGAATCCCTTTCTCCATGGGTCTATTTACACAGTTCCACAACCATACATTTGCTAAGGCGGCTTAGGAAACTTTAGCTCCTGCTGCCCAGTCCATGACATTTGTCCAGGCTCTCTGCATGCCTGGCAGAAGCCCAGGCAGAGCAGCAAAGAGCCCGGGCACAGAAAGTTCAATTTATTTGGGGCAGGGATCCTGCCTCCTCTGCAGACATGATACCTGGTGCTGTGCTCTAGGTCTTGTCTCAGGGACGCCTGGTTTGCTGAAGGTACGTCAGGGGTTTCATCAGCAGGTACAGAACATGGAACACATAGAATGGGTTTGGTTAGAAAGGACCTTAAAGATCATTTAGTTCCAACCCCCCTGCCATGGACAGAGACACTTTCCACTAGACCAGGTTGCTCAAAGCCCCATCCAACGTGGCCCTGAACACTTCCAGGGATGGGATATCCCCCACTTCTCTCAGCAACCTGTTCCAGTGCCTCCCCACCTCCACAGTATAGAATTTCTTCCTAATACCTAATCTAAACCTACTTATCACATATGTCCTTGTAGAAACTCCCTTCTGAGAAGAGCAAACCTCACAGAACCACTGCAGTGCCCCGTGCCAGGTCCTGCTCCTCATTCCACCTTTGCCCCTGTGTGGGATGAACGCTGGGCATCCCAAGCTGTGCTCCTGCCAACCTGGAGCCTGCCACAAGGGCCAGGAGCAGCCAAGGACTGCAGTGCCCCTCGCTCTCACCCGGGTCTGTGCAGAGCTGCTTCCCACAGAGGTGATGCTCTGCCCTGGCTCTGCACAGAGCAGCTGGTCTGGGAGCAGAGTCTGTCTCATTCCTTGGAAGAAAAATCATGAAACTTCTTGCTTCATTTTCCATATGTTGTCTTTTTAACCAGTTCCTAAGAGAAAGGAAGAGAATGGTAAGGAAGGAAAGGGAAGGAAGGTCTGAGAAGAGAATAAAGAGAAAAGGAAAGAAAAGACAACAGAAATTAAAAATCTTTCCTATATGAGACTCCTGGAAATGTGCCAAGGACAATGTTGCAAACATAATCCACCAGTGTTCAAAACATTAGGTTTAGAAGCCAGCACTCTCCTCCCACACTCTCTAAAGAGGTGGGGTGGTGTCTTTTTCTTGCCACCATCTCCCAGCAAACACTTCTTTATTACAAAAAGCAGAGACACTGAAAGGATTGCTGCAAGTTAAACATGTTTTCTTTCCCTGTGCTATTAACACTCAATGAAGGAGATGCAGTCTCTTTGGCTTCTGACAATTGAAACGCAATCCAGATCCATTTGTCAAACAGGCACAGGAGTAGTAGCTTTCTTTAAAATACAAAGATTGCTTTGGGACTGTCCATCAGACATTCAAACCTGTTTATATGGGATGATCCCAGGATAAGCAATTTGGAATATCTGTCTTGTCTTATTTGCTTGTGTGTGCATAATAAAAAGCCCCAAGAAAGTAGCCAGGTTACAGAGTAAATATGTGAAGGTTGAAGAGAAATAGATGCTGTGTGACTATTTTGTCATTATATAGCTTTTATTATTTTAGTAGGCACAAGCTACTTTATGAAGATCTGTGTAAAGTCACCATTTAGAGAAATATTCAGTAAGACATTCAAACTGGGAATTAAGGACTGGGGAATGAAATTATGCATTCTGCTACATCCATTGTTCCCCTAAAAAGAATTTTTCCTTGCTTTACTTTTAATTTTTTTTTCAAGTTTTTCAATTTCTCAAGTTGGGTCAACATAAGTTTGCAGAGTTGGAGTGGGCCAATGGTGCCCTCAGCGCTGCAGTAGCCAAGTCAGCCTCTGAGCAGCCTGAATTATCACATCTGCAGCAGCGCTGTGTTCCCCCTCATTTGTTGCAGGGGCTTTTGGGGGCACACTCTGTACTGTGTACTGGAGTGGGGTCAAATCTTTCTCAGTTAATTGTGCAATAAATAATTAAACCGGGCCACCATGCCACACCTGAGCACCCAGAAGCACTGAGGGAAGCCAGCGAAGGACCATTGGCCTTGCAGGGCCAAACATGACTGCAAACATGAGTGAAAGCAGAATCTCTGCACAAATCCACATCACTAGTGCTGCCAGTTACTTCTGATTTGAAGTGCCATCAAATCTGGGCCACATTTTTTTGTGCAAAACAAAAAAGGTTAAGAAAACAACAAAAGTGCCTCACTTTGAAGGATGTATCTAACCAAGGTCCCTTGCGTTGAGTGTGTTGAACTAGGAAGCCTCTGGTACTCTGTATATTAAACCTTTACACTTCTAAACCTGTCAGTCTTGTCAAGAGACCTGGCATCTTGTTCTGAATGTTATTAGAGGCTTCCCTCAAGGAAAATACATGCACAGATTTCTCTCACAGAGACAGAAATTTTGTCTTTTGTTGATTAATTTTTCTGAAAACAGACGTTATTAGAATAAAGTTGCACACAGAGAAAAAAAGCAAATGAAGATGTAAAAGTCTTATCCATCCTTTTTCTGTATCTAAATTCTGTAAAGAAACTGGCAGGAAACTAGTAAAAGTGTTGCAGTCACAATTGTGTTCCATTGACATATTTAGGTTGAGTTTCGTGGCTCTGGGTCATTATACTGTGCAATGTACATATTAGGTATATTACCAACTTTATGTGAGAAATCCCAGCTCAGTAGCACTTCTACAGAATTCTGATACAATTGTTTGCAAAGATTTAAAACTGCCTTCTCAGCTGAATTTCATATATCATGTGAAGTTCTCTCTGTACAACTCTATTTTCTTCTTAAATAAGTGTTGAAAATACAAAAGTCAAGAATCCTTGTGGGGTTTATTTTTATTTAATTATTTTAAATTATTTAATAATAATTAATAATGTAAAATACCTTCCATTTAAATTGATTTTATTTGATTACTTTAAAAAGTGTTATTTAGCTTTTATATTTAGTTTTAGCGTTATTAAGTTGAAAGTACAAGATATAAAAGAATCAATCAAGCATACATGACATGAAGATATGCATAATCTATCAGCCTAAGTCAAACACAGAAGGTTGGTTGTTTCCCAGATACAGATAGCACTTACTCAATAAACATCCTCAGTTTACTTTCCAAATGGGTGAAGGTGTCATCCCACATATTGCAGAGCTTTCTATTGTAGGGCCTGCTCAACTCACCACAAAGATAAAATCCACCTGAGAAGAGTACCAGAGTCCCACACTGTTTCTTTCTTACTTCCCTGTACTTAAAAGAAAATCTGGTCTTTTCCAGATTTTTTAAACATTTATCCAGTCAGACTCCACAGCTGTGTGTCAAAAACCTCTCATATGTCCATCTGAACAGCAGGGGAAAGAGCTGAATAATACATGGCTTCAGTGAAATCCTCAAATGGAGCTTGCTGTCTCTCCAGATATGTCTCAATTTCCAGGATTTTAAGATTAATTAGCTCATTTCCTTTTACATAGATCAGTGTCTTTAAACATGAAACAGCTGTGAGTTTTCATTAACCAGTCGATTCCTTCTGGGGTATGAGGTTAGTGAACACCATTACTGGGCTTCTTCTACAACTCTGAGGCTTGAAATTATTTGCATGGAAATAATAGAGCTTCAGAGACTAGGGAAAAGTGGTGATTCAGACCCGTCTGGTTCTCCCACTAAGCTGTACTGACTCATCCTCAGCTTTATCGTGCAGCAGCAGAAAGGATGTGTGAGCTGAGTTGCTCAAGTCCTTTTTTACATCTAATGACACACAACTGGCAGTTTCTCAGGCTGCCAGGAATTTGTTCTTGAGAAGAGTCAGTTTGCTTTAGTGTCTCTCTGAATGCATTTCCACCCAGACAATCCACAGAAGTCCTTGCTCTGAGATCTGAAGGCAAGAATTGCTTTAACTTTTGTAGTATTAAATGGTCCAACGTGCAACAGAGCGAACTAGAGTAGACTACATTGCCAGCAAAGGGTTCATAATACATTCAGCTCTCCTCTGTTCTGATGAATAGGAATTGTGGCCATATCTGGGGTCTCTGAGCCTGTTCAGCATGAGTTCTACATTTTTCATTCCCAGTTTCCAGAGCCTTTTTCCAGAAGATACATATGCCAGGTGTGGATGGGCTGTGAGGAAGATACTGAGGCTTCAAGAAACTACATCACTAACCAGATACTTCTGGAGGCATTGCTGCTCTGTTCACTAAGGTACAGAGGAGGAGATATATATTTTATATATATATATAAAATTACAGTTTCCACTCTTTGGCAATCTACAACATCCTACGAAGACAAGTATTCTCACGTTTCATGCAGAGAAACTAAGGCTCAGAAAAAATGAGTGCAATGCTCTCTGTTAGGTCTTTTTGGGTGCTTTAGGGCAACCAGGCACACAAAATGGGACACTCAGCTGGCAAACCCAGTTTTGGCCTGGCTGGCTTTCCTAAGCTCCTGTTTGTTCCAGTTCAATAACATGAGAAAGCAGGTAGAGAATCTGTTAGTAAAGATGTAGGTGGCATCACCTAATGAAAGTAGGGAACAGGCGCACAGCATGGGTGCAACCAGGACTCATGATGGGGTAATATGTGCCTAAACCTCACATCAGGCATTCCCTCCTGGCAGAAATGGGTGTATTGAGCAGACAGCAACCATGCAAAGCACTGCATCAGCTGTATTGCATGCTGATGAAACCCCTGACGTGCCTTCAGCAAACCAGGCGTCCCTGAGACAGACCTAGAGCACAGCACCAGGTATCGTGTCTGCAGAGGAGGCAGGATCCCTGCCCCAAATAAATTGAACTTTCTGTGCCCAGGCTCTTTGCTGCTCTGCCTGGGCTTCTGCCAGGCATGCAGAGAGCCTGGACAAATGTCATGGACTGGGCAGCAGGAGCTAAAGTTTCCTAAGCCGCCTTAGCAAATGTATGGTTGTGGAACTGTGTAAATAGACCCATGGAGAAAGGGATTCTCGTATGGATGCTGTGCTGGGGGAAAAAAAAACCAAACAGCATGAATGAGTCATATAGAAATTCTTCATTCTGAAAACTGGTTTTGAGCCTAAGTGTTAGCTTGTGTCATATCACGCTTGTTAAGTGCTGTGCAAATAGCTGTTATGTCCTGCCGAAGTCGTTATTATTTTAGCAATATTACATTGCACATTGCTTGCAGGGCAGCTGAGATGTTATTTTGGGATGAAAACAGCGGAGAATCATCACTTTATTAGTCATGCAGGAGTGCATGAAAGCAAGCACATATGATTTCTAGACTCTGCCCGTGAAAGGGTTCAGTTTGATAGGATGCCTGTCATCCAGTCCCACCGACTTGGCTATTCAGCTTCATCTAGTGATCCCAAACCTGCTCTTGGCTTATAGTGGGAGGGGTTTCACTCCCCCCACACCCACCCTGAGGGTCAGGTACTTGAAAGAAATGGGAAGCCTGACTGCCAGTGAAGGCTGAGGCTAAGAACCCATTGAGCATCTCTGCCCTCTCCGTGGCAGTGGACACCAGTTCACCCTTCTTGCTTGTAAGGGGGAGTTACACTCTCCTTCACCTTTCTTTTCTGACCCAAGTACTTACAGAATCTCTACTTTTTATGCTTCATGTCCCTTGCAAAGTCCTGTTCCAGCTTTGCCTTGGCTTTCCTGACACCAGCCCTGCATATGCAAACAATATCCCTGTACTCTCCCCAGGTCACCTGTCCCTGCTTCCACTGGCTAGGCATTTCTTTCTTACCCTTCAGTTTGAGGAGCAGTTCCTTGCTCAGCCATGCCATTTCCTGGCCTTCCTCACTTGATTCCCTACACACCAGGATAGAGAGCTCTCGTGCTTAAGGAAAGTGGTCAGGGAATGTAACTCAAGACTGCTCCTCTCTGAGTCAGTCATCTCCCTCCTCAACTGTCCTCTCCCTGAAGGCAGCTGGGATTTCAATGTGACTTGAAAGAAATCTTAATGGAGACAGGTTTTAAAGGAAAATGTATCTATTGCATGAATAATTTTTAATTGTCAGGTATGTTAAATACTGTAGACTTGGACAGCCTTTCAGGATGCTGAAATCTGTTTCATTTCGCAATGGAAAACCTGTTGCTGTTTAACAAAGGCTCAGTGATTCAGGCAGAGTAGGCAGGAATTTCTGTCTACCTGTTGAAACAAGCCCATATCCTCTGCACACTGAAAAGATACTGAATCCCAGGAGTATCTCTTTCTTGGGAATAGATAACCCAGCTAATTGCCTCTGGAGAGTGCTCTCTTCTAATGCAGCCTTGTGTCCTACTACTGGTCTTTACACATACATTTTTAAAATGATATTTAGTACAGAAACTTGTACTGCATTACCTATCAAGCATCCTGCTGGCCCGAAGGAGGATCCTCTGATCCTAAGCAGCCTCCCTCATTTGTTTCCATTTCAATTTTGAATTTATGGCACGTGCAGTCGGAGCTCTGGATTGGTACCGTGATCCTTTTTAACCTGAACAAATAAATGCAAGCTAATGAGTCTTTCTTTTTTATGCATTGAGGAAAAAAGAAGAGGAGAAGACAGTTAGTTAGGTCTACACTAGCAGTGTAGCACAGGCTGGGTTAGTGCAGTTTGCTTTCAGACATTTTCAGACATTGGTTTGCCCCTGCACAGCCATTGCTCCCTTAAAATCATGCTCTTTAAGACTCTAACACTGTTAAATCTCAGGCCTTGGAGCTGTCAGCTGTACTGATGTGATCCTGTTGAAGCCTGGCCTGCATTCCCTGCTCTGTGACCTTGTTTCATTAAATCAATAATGGCCAATCGTGTGTTCTTTAATGGCACAAGGGGTAAATTCAGCCCAGTCCAGTTTCTAGGCTACTGGCTCTCTGCAGTTTCTCCTTTATCTGCAATAGTAAGTCCATTATTTTTTTATTATTATTATTTCTGGAGGTTCTTTCTTCAGTCCAGGCAAGTGTTGAACCTGTACAATGTCTGTAGTGAAGAAGGTGAGCATTGTCATCTTCAGGCAGGCAATAGTGTCTCCAGGTCAGGGCAGGGAGGCCAGTCCATCCCTGGGGTCCCCATCAGGTGAGGAGAGCATGCTGCCAAGTGCTTCAGGGGTAATTGGAAACTTGCAGCACTGGTTTTCCTTATAACAAAGAAACTACCAGATCCTTTTTTTAATTCTCTGTCTCCTCAGAGCTAAAGGTGTTTCTTGGCTTTTTCAAAGCTGGAGACTTCCTTTTTGAAATTTTAAATGCTTCCCCTTCCTCTCCTGCCTTGCCCTGTGTCTGTCATCATTCAGAACAGGTCCTGCTGTGGTGTGCCCAAAGCAACACAGTAAAAGTCAATGACTTCTGGTATCCAGGCCTGAATCATCACCTTCAAAATGAATAGGAGAGAGCAGCTCTCTCAGGAAACTTGCAGGCAAACAGACACCGATTTTAATGAGGTTATATTTTTGAGATGATCTTTGAAATCATAACTGCTAGAGACTGACTCCCACCTCAAGATAAACAGATAATATCCACACCAGAATTCCCTTTCAATATTTAAGCAATGCTTAACCTTCCTCTTGAAATTAAGTCTTTCAAAGGAACTTTATTTAAGAGGAGAATGTTTATTCAAAAATATTTTAATAGCTCAGATACTATATATATCATCATCAGGCTCCAGGCATTAATCACTAGGAATAAAATGGATGCTTAGCATTTTAGTAACTGGTGCAGCAACAGCAGTTTATGAAATAAAGCCTCCTGAAAGGACTTCTTGATTTCACCTCAGAGTGAGGCTGCAGCAGGGAGCTTCCCATTGCCACATGTTTCACCTGTAATGCACAGGATGGTGTCCCAGCTGTGTATGTGCCTTTCTGATGCTTAAGGACACATCACCCTTCAAGGCAGGACACATGACCAGAAGTGGATGAATGAGGATTGCTCAGTAGTAGGAGAATAATTTTTAATTGTTTTTTTTTAAATATTAATAAGGTTACACAATAGCACTCAGCACTCCTAATATTAGAAAATCACAGCAACAAAGAAAGTAGGGCAGCTTTATCAAGGACAGTATGGAATCACAAACCTAATGCAGTACACGTCGGGCTGTGTCCCACATACACCCACAGTACCCTATGTGGGACACTGTCAGATGTGTGGCTGTGCTCCTGTTGTTCTACCAAAAGACAAAGGAGGGTGCTGGATACAGCAATGCAATCACTGGCAGTGTTCAGGTTAATATCTCTGTCACATGCATCATTTTTATAATTTACCATGAAAAGCTAGGCTGGCTTTAATCACATTTGCAAAGGGTTTTACAAAGCCACGTTAGAGCATTTACCCTCAGATTCCAGATTTAACCAGATTTTATTACGCAGAGAAATAGTTTTCAATGTAGTGAACTTTGCGATAGGGCAAGGCTCAGAGGCAAGTCAAAAGTAAGCATGAAGCACTTGAAATCACACACATCTCAAAAGGAGAGATGCTCAAGTTTTCTTTCATTCCTTTCACACTTGAAAAAATGCAGGCGTTTCAGATCCCAGCTGAGGGAAGGAGACTCTCTGATTTGAGTGTTGCAATTTGATGTTCTCATCCTTGCTTTGTTTTTATCATTTCAGATATGTGAACAAAGGATCTCTGTGATGTTCATCTGGCATAGAAAATGGCCCAGAATTAAGCTGTGACTCATCTTCATAACAATTAAGGAGGAGGAAATATCAACTCCTTTCTCACAGAAAATGCCCTAAGCCCAGATTCCAAGCAGTCTCACGTGGGTGCAAATCCTGCTCTTCTCTGTGTTACGCTCCCTAAATGAGCACAGTCACAAGGCTTTACAATTCTGCAGTCATGCCTTGCAGTCAAAGGCAGACAAACCTGCCTTGAGTCAGCTCCCCCACACCACACTTGCAGTGGAGCTAACCAGGAGATAAAAAGTTTCAGCAGCACCCAATGCCATCTCCTACTTCTCTTCATCCCCCAGGCAGTGCATCATACAGTGGTATTTGATCTGAATATTGATGGGCTGCTGGAGTGCTACACTCAGCATGCTTATTTTGGGAAAAAACAAAACAAAATGAAACACAATGCCAAAAAAAAGCAACAGATACCAAATGCAATGGCAAGCAGTCTTGGAATAATTCAGAGACAGCAGGGAATGTGGTGACCTGCATGCTCAGTAACATGGCAGAAGGACTGGGCTGCCCTTGGAAACGCCCCGCAGCTCAAATCCTGCCTGTTCCTGGATGAAGGCATGACTGCAGTGCGTGGTTTGGTGGGATTTTGGAACTCTCCCACAGGCACCCACGGGAGCTGTGCTGCATTTGGGCCGCCCTGGTTTAGTACAAAGTGCAGGCAGGATGTGCAATGCTGGAGTGACTCTGAGAGTCAGACAGAAAGGAGGGAGGAAGCGGGCGAGTGCCAGGTAAGAAGCACCACAGTAAAGGGCATCTCTGTCCCTGGGCTGAACTGATGCATGAAGGCTGCTTTGCTTTTCATCCCTTGACTTCCCAGGATGCCAAACCCCAGTTCCCTGCTTTTCTTCCCTCAGATGCAGCACGTCCCATTTTCCTGCATGCCCTAGAAGCCTCACCTGGTGGGGACTTGCCACTCCATGGAAATCTCGGGCTCTCCCAAACAGTTTTGGTCAGGCCTGTCTGGTTGCTTTCAGAGGTATCGCTCCACCACCAAAGAGCTGTGGGAAACACAAATGGGACAAGGGCAGAGAGATGAGCGTTTGGAGAGGTGAAAGGCCAGGGGGCAAACACAAGTGCCCTGCTCCTCAGAAAGGCAATAGAGAGAACTGGGAGACAAGTCCATTTGCTGGGAGCTGTTTGTGAGGGAGGTGAACCCAAAGGGCTGCCAGCAGTGACAGGGTGAGCAGGGTGCCTCCTCTCTCCTCTCGTTCCACAGCAGAGGCAAAAACTCGCTACCTCCTGTTGTGAAAAATAAGCTGGGTGGAGTGATTCGTATGCATGGGGTTTAAGCAATCTATTTCATTTGTCACTTCAGGAAGAAAACAAGTGACCTTGGCTAAAGTTATCAGGTTTTATTCCTGTTTGGCATTTGTATTTAATCATTTTTCCCAAGAGCAGTTGATGCTTAGTAGTTGGAAACCACTGAGATTTCTTCCATAGTGCCTGAAGTCTTTTGCTATATTTCATACCTTCTTGTTTTTCTGACTCAGAATGGGATATGTATATGTTCAAATACTTAACCAACTGAAATTTTTATTCAAATGCTTCATGTTTACCTTTTATTACATTAGAAAAGGACAAATTATATTTTCTACTTACTAGGTAATTCAGTTTTCTTTCTTAGGAGTTATGTTGAATTGCGTTTGGATAGAAATTATGCTGTAATAACATACAAAAATGCAGCATTGGTTTCCATTAGCAAATAAAGCAATATCAAATGATTTGAATATGAAAGAAGAAGGTGTCAAAACATGTTTTGTATCTAAAGTTGACTGTATTATTATACAAAGAAAACTGATGCTCATGAAATAACTGTTAAGCAGTGCTTTAAACAGCCTGGAATGAGTAGATCTTAGTCCTGATGTCTCAGTCGATCCATACACTGGTGGGCAGGAAAAAGGAATATACTGCTTTTTAAATCTGTAATTAATTTCTCAGATCTAATGACAGATGGCTGACCAAGCTACACTGAAGAAACTGAAATAAAGGAAATACACTTTCTTTACTTGCAATAAAGGCTGCAAGTGAAAAAAAAAAAGCATGCTTATCACTGCAATAAGCTGTTGTCTCAGGAGTTTACATGATGCCTTGGCTCCCCATTTCAGTGCTCTGCCTTTCTTTAGAGTCTTGTTAGCAATCATGTCACTAAAACACTGAGTTTTTACCTTGAGCAAGGGCTGGGCTTCAGGTCTCCCCAACTCCTCACAAGCAGAAGCCTTCCCTTGTCACCGGCGAGATCACAGTTGGCTTAGGAAAGATGGAAATACTCCACAGGGAGTGGGAGGGCTCTGCTGGGAGGGAGAGGCTGAGAGCTGCTGGGAGCCTGAATGCAAGAACAACATCCCAAAAGGTCAGAGATGGGATTTCACTTTCCCTCAGGGCAGCTGGGGGGGTTTGAATGTGATTCTTCTACAACCTGAACAAATGCCTTAACTAGAGAGTTCATGCCTAAGGGGGAAAATACCATCACCTTCAGATTTGCTGTGAGGGAGATGGGATGAACTTCGACCCCAGTGCAGAACAGGTTGGGAAGCACCAGTTTGGGCACAACGGTGACAAAGCCATGCACTGAAAGTGATGCTCCTCAAATCCTCAGCAACGTACATCTTTTGGGAAACAAATCAAAAGGCTATTCTATGCAGACACCACAGCAGCTGTTCTTTGCAGCCAGATAAAATTAGGGATGCTCAGTACTTGTACTTTCCCCATTCTGTGTGTTCATGCTGCCTTTGGCAATAATTTCATTTTGGTTTTATGTAGTGGCACTTCCCACAGATCACCTTCTGATGTCTTCCAGACTAGAGGTTAAAAAGCTTTGACCCTGAGGACTCAACAGTTGGAAAGCTAACTGTGCAGAAAGGTTGGGAGCACGGAAAGATAAAACTGGATTTTGTGACTGCCAAAAATATTACACTCTCCTAAATCTAGCATAGAGTATTTCCTCATGTCACAATCAGCACATCCCAAAACAGAAACCAGATCCCCCGTGTTCCAGCCCAAAAACTCTCCACTGGGCCGTGGTCTGCATTAATTTTGCATTCCCACATCTGGTAGAAGAGCACGCTTTGTTTTAAAGCCTTACTTTCCCAGTGAAACCTTCATTAACACCAAGAAGCTTGCAGGGTGTCCTTAACACCACTGACTGACTCCCAAATTCGCTCCTCCTGAATTAAACTTGTCTCACAGACAGCATATGGTGATCATTCGCAGGAAAGAGGTTTCTCTGGCTTTTTGTAGCACACTGATTAGAACCACCCTGTTTCCACCAGGGGAAGCAGATGATTCATACCATGGGACCTTCTCTTCCACACAGATCATATGCACTGGCTGCCTTCCTCTGCTGGAGGGAACTCAGATTCTTTCTGGCCAGGCAGTCCAACCTCCCAAGAGATCCCTCTGAGGTCAAGGAGGTTTCCAGAGGTGTCAGTCAGGCCACGCTCAGTGCCTGACACTCTGGAGTGCTTCTGAATTAGACCTCAGCACTGGATGAAGCAAGATATGTGCCTGCAGATTTGGACTATGCACACCAAGATTCTGAGGACTAGATTTCCAGAAACCAAGTTTTCTGGTCTGTTATCACATGACAATTGAGCTCCACTGGAAAACGTTCTCAGCCTTTCTGCTGTGCTTGCTTTCTTTATTAAATACAGAAGTTGCTGCATGCTCATAAACCTCCAGGGGAGAAGGAGTACCACTGAGTTTTAAAGAGCTTTAAAAGCATAAAATGGCCTAATTTCCTCTCATGACTCTCAAAACTCTCTCCTAATTTCCCGTCAAACAGCTGCCACATTAATCAATTTGCAGCTTGCATGGCAAAACTGTGATCTTGCCAGTTTCTTGCCTGTAACTCTTTAGTGCTCCTTCAACCTCTGAAAGCCTGGTTCAAATGCATCATTTTTTCAACATTCACATTCAAGGCTGGGAGAAGTTTGCCTTGTCCAATATACCAGTAGAGAAAAATCTTCTCAGAAGGACAAGAGCTATAAGCCACATACAGGCTTTACCTTTTAATCACCCAAACCTGATGGATTGCCTGAGGCAAAACAGAAATTATTGGTGCAGGAATGCCTGCTCAATATGTGGAAGAAATTTCTGTGCTCTCCACAGAAGACACAAGGGAAGGGGAGAGACAAAAGCGAATAGAGAAGCAGAATTTGTTGCCTTATAAAAGGAAGATGAAGGTGTTCAAAAGAAATGTCAAGTTAGACAGGGAAAGAAGGGAGCTTTAAAAAAACTCTGTTTAGAAGAGATCCCTAAAAGAGACAACATAAAATAAGCATCAAACTGTACAGTCACTTGGATCACTGGCTTGGCATTTGCTTATTTTTTGTTAGTAGGGAGCAAAACTTAGAACAGATTTTGTCAGAAACCAAGTGTTTGGAGCATCTTGTCTCTCTCCAGGAATTTACTGTTGCTTCGGAGTTTCACAAGTAGCTCTTCCAGTTACCCAAATAGTAATGGAAAAATGCTAAAGGAGTCTGCCTCCCCCCTTTCCCCTTTTTAATTGCTCCCTGGAAACTTTTCACACTATCCATCACACAAGTCCTGTCAAACCTCCCTTCCAAACAAAGCTGCACTCCCTGAAATTCCCCGAGGAAAGAGGCGAGTATAATGTTTGCTGCCAGTGAGCTGGACTGCAGAGTAAGCTCCTCTCCCTGAATTATCCATCCCTCCTTCCTTTGATCTGCACCGAGCTCCCCTCGGCACCTGCACAAAGGAGCCAGAGATAAACTCACACTTGGTAAGCACTATCCTTCCTTCCCCCCACAAAATCAAAACCCAGTTTTTTGCCATAGCAGAGGCTCCTGAGAGGCAGAGGGGACCAGGGCTCGTACCTTTCACGAGCAGGTTGGGCACTGGCAGCAGGAGCCACATCTCCTGCCTGGGGGTACCTGTGAGCCCACACAGCCGTGGCCCTGCCATGCTTTCTGCCCACCCATCCGAGGAATAGCTCATGAAGCCCAGAAATGTCCCAAACCCCCAGCAGAGGTTTAGCCATGCAGCTCTTGCCTTGGCTGTGAAGCTGAAAACAGCGTGTTTTCCTGGCAGGAAGCTCATACACACATAACCAAACTTTCCCTGGGGAGAAGTGAGCCCAGAGGGTACCAGCAGTCAGATAAGTACAGGAGGAGAGGAGCCACAGATAAGGTGCCTGGGTGTCCTCTGTTGCCTTTGCATGGACACTGTGACAAATCAGCATTTGATTTTTAGGTTTTTACTTTTATCCAGGATCATCTTCCTGGTCGTCTGGCAGACCATTTGGTGTTTCTGCAAGGGAGCCACATCTGGAAATTTCGGGCTTCCCTGGAGGGCAGAAGCTGCCCAGGCATTCACTGGATGCTAAGGAAGCACAGCCTTGCCCATGCCCGGGCACGGCATCACCACGTGGCTGTGCCACAGGTCCAGGGCTTGCAGATGGCATTGCACATCCCCAGCACACAAACACCATGCTCATGGCTTTCCAGAAACCTGGGGGCTCCTGGGCCTGCATTCTGTCACACATGTGGGCGTCTCTGCACCCAAAATCTCCTCAGGAGAAACATGATCACCCTCAGCATGAGAGGTTCGTCTGCAGAAGGGCTTGTCTGTCCTATTGAATGACCCCTCTGCACATCCTCCTGTCCATAACTCATCTGGTGTGCAGGCTGTGCTCCAACGGGCTGCATATGACACCTCTTTTCAGCCAAGCTAGTGGGGAGCTCTCTTGATCTTTGCTTATCTCTGACTGCTTCTTCACCTATTTGTTATATATATATTAGTGCCACAGAAATGATTTTTAAGTCCCCATAGGGCACATCACGACAAATGATGCTTTTCATCAGCAGGTTCCAAAGCACTTTATGAAGGAGTCTGGAATCTTTATCTCTGATTCACATATGGGGACACTGATGCACAGTAAGGTGGACAGTCTACAGTCAATCTCAGCACAGAAACAAATTCTACTCCATACAAGTCCAATATTGTATAAACAGGGGCCCCTGGGTTTGGTTATTGGGGTTTTAAGCCCCTGTTTAACTCTTACATTCATATACCTGGTGTATCTTACACCTTTTGCCTCCTTAGTTGCAGAAGCCCTGTGTTGTGCACCTCACCCTTTCCTTCAGGGCAAAACAGACAGGAGCCAGCTGACAGCAAACTAACTGCTTCTTTCTAGCACACATGTGATTTCTGATCAAAAGCCAGCAGCTTGGCTGGCAGGAAAAGACTGAAAAATATCGTTGCAATTAATGTGGAGAAACTTGAAGCTACAACACCACCAGCAATTCTGCAGAACGAAGCGTAAGAGTGCAAAAAGACTAAGTGATGCTTTGCAAACCATATGGGTGGGTTTTTTTCCAGGGAATACTGGCTAATTTTTAACAGATTGGCTGGATTGGCAAATTCCTGAGTTTTTATGGCAGGGTATGGAATGACAGAAAGTCTGTTGGACAGGGCATCTCTGGCGAAAAAAGGAAAGGGGTTTCAGCAGGTGGACATCAGAACCACAGAGGGTTTAATACTGCTGGTTTAATGCAGAAAAAAACCTCTATCATGGCAACCTGCCTGGGTTGGGGTTGCAGAGTCTCGCTCAAATTCAGAAGCACAGGAGCGAGATCAATACAGAGCAGAGTACCAATTTGCAGCCCTGGTTTTCAAGGGCATCCTTCATTTGTCCTCTAAAATTTCATTTGTCTCTGTCACAGCTCAATAGACAGCACTGAAATTTCCCCTGTAAGTTATGAAGCAGATTGCAGATAGCTGGAGAAGTGACACCGTTGTACATTAGAAATCTGTGTTAATCAGACACAGAAAAACAACTTCCAAGTTTAAATATGTATAGTTCCTAGATCAGAGATTCCCTTGAGAAACAAACATGATTTGTTAATCTTCTGTAATGGAAAGGGGGGCTGCAGTTTGCACGGTTCTTTTGGATGTTTTTTTTTTTCCATCTTCTGTAATGGAGCACTTCGGAGGAGCAAAGTGTGATTACCTTGAACTGCACAAGTATTCACAGTGATGGCAAAAATAATGAGGGATAATGACTGCAAGTATTTCACAACCTGGTCACTGCCAGAAGCACCGCAGGAAATTCACTTTGCTTCAGGACTGGCTGCTCTAGGGTTCTTTTATGTAGCCTACCAGAGAGATTTCACCTAAGCACTGGCCTCCTCTAAACAACCACCTTTCCCTTCCTCTCACCTAATAAGCACATCAGTTCAGGTCACTCTGGCAGGGGAAAAATGCATTCCCAGACACTATTTTCCCAAGGGAAGTGAGGAACTTCCCAACCAGGGATGGGTGACACAACAGAAGGCTTCAGGAAGGTGGTAACACTAATTGACCTGTATTCATTTAATTAATATTAATTAATTACTCTGGTGAGAGCAGCCTGCTGTCAGCTGTACCTCCTCCCTGTGAGGGACTGAATCCACAGTGTTTACTCTGAATAGGGACAAAAAAATCCGTTGTCCTGAGCAGGGGTGGCCGAGGTGACCAGGGTGACACCAGAGGCAGGGTGACACCCCAAGAAGCAGCACAGTGCTGCTGGCCAGGGGCACCCATCCATCTATCCCCCATGTATCTTCCCTGGGAATGCTCTAGAGATGAGTTTCAATCTCCATTTCCAATTCTCAATTCCCATGCAAGGGAAACTTCAGAGGAAACTTTCCTGACAGAGAGGAAAAGGGACATTGATTCCAAGATTTCAGGATCCCAGCCTGCTCCGATTTGCACTCCTTCACTTGGGGTGCTTGGGTGAAGGGTGCCTTGGACCACCTTGTCTTCAAGGAGAGGATCCCTAAGTGCATTTCCTTTAAAAAAATTTTTTGAGCAGATTAGAGAATATTACTTTACCCTGGCCTTGGTATTAAATTAAGCCTGAATCAGTATTGCCCCCAGAGGCACCTAAAGGAAAGCTTATTGCTTCTGTTTTCTCTGCTTCCATAAATTTCAGAGCAACTTAAGGAGAAATTAACACAAAAACAGCTTCTCCTTACAGTTGTCCTCTGTTGGGAAATGCTTGGATTTCTGAGAGGCCTTTAGGCAAGATCTGCAGATAGATTTGCTACTGACCACAGTCAGGTCTCTCTGTTGAAAAATGAGAAACTAAAAGGTGGAAGGACAGAAACTCATGTGTGTGAGGTGGCACAGCATGGCTCAGGTCAGCAACACTGAGCTCTGCCACTCCTCAGGGTAATATCTGAGACTGTGTTCCAGGGAATCTTTGCAGCACTTCAGATGCTTCACTCTCCCTTTTTTGTTAGTTAACCATTTGTCTTATTTTCCCTCCCTTATTCCTAAGGGTGCTGCATCTATTTCCCCTCAGATTCAATGGAAACAGGGGCATACCTCATCTTCACATTTTCTGGATGAAGTGGAAGTGCAGTATCACTGTACCTCTGGGCAATGCCACAACTGAATTTAAATGTTCATCTGCATATGAAATCAGTGTTTGATAAAGAATGAGAGACTAATGAAGACAGCAGGACTCTGAGCAGGCACAGGTCTCGCATGCTGTTGCCACCTTGGATTTTAAACGTGTCAATTAAAGATTTTGTACTGAGTTTGCATGGCAAGGTTTTGGTAGCTGAGAGACCACAGGGGTGGCTTCTATGATAAGCTGCCAGAAGCTTCCCCCATGTCCAGAGGAGACAAAGCCAGCAGGCTCCAAGATGGACCCACTGCTGGTCAAAGTCAAGCCCATCAGCGACAGCAGTGGCACCTCTGGGGAGGGTATTTAAGAAGGGGAAAGAAGTTACTGCACAACAGCAATTGCAGATGAAGAGAGGACTGAGAACGTGTGAGAGAAACAGCCCTGCAGATGCTGTCAGTGAAGGAGAGGAGGGAGGTGCTGCAGGTGTCAGAGCAGAGATTCCCCTGCAGCCCGTGGGGAAGATGATGGTGAGGCAGGATGTCCCCCTGCTCCATGGTGGAGCAGAGATCCACCTGCAGCCCATGGAGGACCAGGTGGACACACCTGAAGGAGGCTGTGACCCCGTGGGAAACCCATGCTGGAGCAGGCTGCTGGCAGGACCTGTGGAGAGAGGAGCCCACCCTGGAGCAGGTTTGCTGGCAGGGCTTGTGTCCCTGTGGGGGACCCACACTGGAGCAGCTTGTTCCTGAAGGACTGCACCCCATGGAAAGGACCCTCACCAGAGCAGTTCGTGAGGAACTGCAGACCATGTGAAGGACTCACCCTGCAGGAATTCAGGGAGGTCTGTCTCCCCTGAGAGGGACCCCAGGCTGTAGCAGGGAAGGAGCACGAGGAGTCCTCCCCCTGAAGAGGAAGGAGTGCAGAGACAACATGTGAGGAACTAACTTCAACCCTCATTCCACATCACCCTGTGCCACTGTGGGAAGGAGGCAGAGAAAATCGGGGGTGAAATTGAGCCCTGGGAGAAGCAAGGAGTGGGGAGAACATGTTTTTAAGATTTAGTTTTACTTCTCATTATCCTACTCTGATTTGATTGGCAATAAATCAGTTTTCCCCACATCCAATCTGCTTTACTCATGACAATAATTGGTGAGTGATCTCTCCTTGTCCTTATGTCCTTTTCTTATATTTTGTCTTCCCTGTCCAGCTAAGGAGGGGAGTGATAAGAGCAGCTTCAGTGGGCACCTGGAGCACAGCCAGGGTCAACCCATCACAGATTTGAATGAGGTCAACTGCAGTGACCCAGCTAAACAAGATGCAATTAACAGTAGGCTGACCTCTCTTACCCTTCCGCCTCTCAAACCTCTTCTTCTGTGTACACTTAATGCTCCTGGGGCTAAAAAAAGAGAAAAACTTGAGATTAGCACTAATTAGGTCTCACTTAACACGGTTACTTAAATAGTTAACTCCTCTCTTTCCTGATGTTTATTAAAACATATGCACCACTCCCTGTTTATGGGTGATAAGGGGAGATTTGAATGTATTTAACAATTCTTTTAGCAGGTCTTTTGGTGCATTGTTACAGAGGCGCTGACTAAAGCATGCAGAGTGTCTGTAGGTAACACCATACAATTAATGCTTACATGGCAAGGAATCCTCTGGAGGGAAGACCTCACTCTGACGGGCATCCGGTGGGATATAGTCTATAAATCAAGTATGTCTAACAAAATCTATGGATCTTTTCTGCCTCTATGCAACACATCTCTCACTAGAGAAGTTGGTACTCTGGTCATTGACAGTCAAGAGGAACAGGAATAATTGTAGGCTGCTGCCACCTCTGTCTCAGAAAGTCACAATGCCTTTTAGCATTGGGAATATTTGCTTGCTTGACAGTATGGGAATGGGATATACAGAAGCAAATGTTATTTACTATTTGGGTTTTATCACTGTTATATCACTGTTACACCACTTTTAATCACTGTTATACATACATAAGCCAACAAAATGCTTTATTAAAAGTGTAAATAAACCTCCTGTGCAATCATGGTACTGTGCACAAGCAGGAATGTTCGTGCTGATTGAACACCTGGCTGTGAGAAGGATGGAGCTGCAGTTGGGTCTGTGTTGATCAGGGACTCTCTGTGCTGCCCGAGAAACTGCCTGCCACACTGCCTACTGTTCTTCACATAAATAAGTGAATTCATACAAAAATAAATTCATACAGAAGTTATTTATAGGAGTAAGTTGAACAGAGTGTCCCTATTTCTTTGGCAGGGATGAGACAGCGGTGGCACACGGAGGAGAAACCTGGCTCGGGGCCCTGGGCTGATGTAAACGCTGCAGGGCTGCCAGGTGAGGTCGTGTCTGGGAACTGAAGGTGTTGCCGAGCTCAGGACAAACAATGCAGAGGGGAGCTTCCAGCACACTGCTAAACACCGGGGATATGTGAAAACACAGGGCCACAAAGATCATTTCCCCAACAGCTTTATGGATTAGAATAGTCCCAGAAGATTTTGGGATTGTCATTCCATAGCGGTTGTCATGATTTTTGAGGTCTTAACCCCATCATAAAAAATATCCCATACCTCCTGGTTTAGGCTTCGCTTTTAACTTGAGTAAGTGGACCGACCTTCCTCTCGCCTCAGAATATTGCAGGTCATGTCACGATACCACACACCAGCAGCAACCTCAGCGGAGGGAAATTTCAGCCCAGAATTTAAAAGCGTTTACTTCGCTCCTGCTGCTTTTCGTCTATTTTCTCTCCGACTGGCGTGTATTTTCCTGCCCTGCTGACTGCGGTGCCGCATACTAATGGTGCAATCCTTGGCCCGTCCCCAGGGGAAGTGGCACACAGGTTTGTTGTGGAACTGAGGGGCCGGAAGGAATTCCAGCGCGTCCAAAAACTCTCCTACTTGATGGGATGCCTTCAGGTAACAGCTCACCATTTGATCCCAGCCATTTCCTATTGTCACACCACTGCTGAAAGAGCGCTGCCTCCAAAGAAACACATCCAACACCCCTCGCTATACATATACCTCAACATCTTACAGAAATACAACGTTTATGTATTTCTTAAAGTGCTTAGAGAAGAAGGGCTGTCCTGCTAAATCCCCTCTTGCTGTGAGTCAGGCTGACACCCCGCAGATGTTGTTCCTTGCCGTAAATAGGTGAGAAAGACGGGGCTGATCTCCCACCCAACACAGGTAAGTGATTTCCTCCGGCGGGGTGTGTAAGAAGAGGGGCAAAAGGGTTTTATTTTTCATTCCTCCCGCGACTGTTATCAGCTCTTTAGCAGCACTGGCCGGCGGCTGCACGGTGTGCCCGGTGAGAAAAGCCTTTTGCCCCGGGGTCATCCCCTTTCAAATCCTCAGGTCAGCGCAGGGGTGACAAAGGAGCGACACTCCCTTTGGGCTGCGGGAGCCGAGCCTTTGCGTTCCAGCGTTGGGGGTTCCAGGTGGGACAAACCCTCAGTGAGCAGCAGGTTGATGGTTATTTATCCCTGTCCCCGTGTCTCGGGGTGGGGTGTCCTCCTCCCCCGGCATCGCAGCGGCGCTGCCGCCCTCTCTCGGCTCCGCAGCGCCTTCCGAAACATCCCCATCCCCAGCGCTGCCAGCCACGGACTGAGCGGCAAACGAGGGAGAGAAAACAGGGAAGGGACAGGGAGGAAAACACCACGGGGAAAAAGGGAGAAGGAGAAAAAGGAGGGGAAACGGGGAAATAAAGGGGGGGGGGGGGGGGAAGAGGGAAAAATAAAATTGAAACCCCCTTGTGCGTGGGCCCTTTAATCG
>JAWWEU010000081.1:63034148-63068838 GCA_035583155.1 Acropternis orthonyx | reverse complement strand
AGGCTTAATTCCTCCAGCGGAAAGGCCTGTTAAGTGTCTTTATGTTCATAAAAGATTGAAAAATAAAAAAGAGGGAATAGAAACGGGAAAGAGGCAAAAAAGGAAAATAGAAGAAACTGAAAAGAAGAAAGAAAATATGTAAGAAATTGAAAAGAAAAAGGGAAAAAGAAAATGGAAAGGAAAAGAAAAAAAAAGAAAAAGAGAGGAAGACTGTTTTTCACTGAGAGGGTGGTCAAGCAGTGCAACAAGCTCCCAAGGAAGCAGCCATGGTCCCAAGTCTGTTGGTGTTCTATAAGCACTTGGACAATCCTCTTAGACATACGGTTTCACTTCTAGGTTGCCCTATGTGGAGTCAGAAGTTGGACCAAATGATCCTCATGGGTTGCTTCCAACTCAGGATATTGTATAATTCTAAGTATTAGTACTAAAACTCAGTTCCACTTAGTTATAGTACTTGCAGGGTGGGATCTCAAAATACGATAGCAATATATTAGCAAATGCTAACATTTAATGAAATGAAAGAAGGAAAATAGACTTTTGTTGTACCATATTTTTTTCTCATAAGGTATTTTCTAAAAGAGTATTGACTTAAAACAAGGACAGACTGTGTTAACTATCAGCAACAGAACCACCAATTCCTGCTTCTGGGGCAGGGAATATGTTATGCCACACAGGGTGTAAGACAGCAGTGTAAAAGTCAGACAGGGAAGGGATACAGAAAACATTATCTCCATTTCACAGTTCAGAGGAGAAGTACAAAAAGGCTAAAGAGAACACCCAAAGTCACTTGTCCACTGGACTGAGGTGGGGATGTGGCACAAAACTGTAAGTGAAGCAGTGTGGCAGCGTTTCAAGGAAGCAGAAGAGAGGTGGGCAGCCTCTGTGCCATTATTGACACAACATTTTCCCATTTTTACCTGTAGGGATTCTGGAGGAACTTCTCCCCCCCCACCCCGCCCTGTCGTAAGTGCATGGAGGTTCTCCTGACCTTTTTCCCTCCCACCCATTTTTCCAGGTGATTAAACTGTGCAGTCAGGAAGCATGACTACAATGCCAAGAAGCCAGCAATTTTAACACCACAGAGGGATAACTGTGTAATACTTCAGGCAGCATCAGTTTCACCCCAGAACGACCCTCAGCCGGTGATGACGAAGTGCCAACAGCTCCCAGCACAATGACTGACAGAACTGGGACATGGCAAATTGCACTTTCGAAGCCTGAAGCAGGACAAGAGTTGGGGGATTCGCTCTGCATTAAAAACAGCCTCCTACCATATTTTTAGAACAAGGGATAAAGTAGGACAGCACATGACTACTTACCTTCTAAACCATTTCAGCTGAAACATTTTACACCCACCTCTCATTCTCCTTTGCTAGTTTGTAAGAAGCCAGTTGTCTGTACTACCTAGTGTAATGTTACTTATATTCTTACACTATCCTACAGGTCTGTACTAAATGAAAGAGATTTTGGCACTTGCAAATGTCACATTAATTGGAAGAACAGCCTAGGGTGTGACATCTATCAAGGAGTGAACAAAAAGACTGCTTTTCCTCCCCTTAATTCAGTGATGCAATTGAGCCTCAGGACATTATTGCTGTGCTAAAGGTCTCAGTGTTGTACACCTGTAAGGACTAAAGCACATTTGAGGCACTCCAGTGTCCCACCCCAAAATATTTGCTTACCTTCCCACTAATCGGGTGTCCTGTTAACATTCCAAGCCTGTCCATGCCTGGTGCTGCCCCTGTGTCAGCAGCTGGGGCACCACAGGTAAGATCCTAAATTGGAGAGAACCTAGGGTTAGCCAGAAGTAAAAATAAAGTATAGGTGAAATTTGGGTTGTCCCACTGGATTTTCCCCCTGGGCAGAGAGGAATATGTGTTCCATCTCTCAGCTTCAGGATGTTTCTGCATTTTTGCCAGTTACTATTCAGCTTTAAAGGAAGACTGAAAAAATAGTTGTTCCTTTTCCCAGAAGTCGCAGGAACTTTGCAATCTTTTCTCAGCTGTGGTGTGGCTTCCTCAGGTAAGACTCTCCATGTGGGATATCCCAGGGCCTGAGGCAAACAGCTCTCTCCTGGGAAGGGAACTTGACCCCATTCAGCACAGGAGCTGAAGGGAGCCCAACATCTCTCACTTTCCAGGACTTTAAGGTAAGCAACTGCTACTACAAAGACAGACAGGCTTTATACATCCCCCTTACAAAGTTTAGGGCAAACTCCTATTTTCAAGAGATCATTTACCTACCAAAACAAATAGGAAATTCCCTCCTCTAGTCCTGAGCCTTCCAAGAAAGGGGTGAAATACCTGACATTTCCTCTTGCCACCCAGCTTCTACCAGGCACGTGGGTGTGGCTCTTCACCCTGGAAATAAGGATTTGAGAACCCTAACTCTCATTTTCTCATTTCTATAACGTATTTAAGTTCTGGAGGCACGGTTAAACTCTGAGTTGTTGAATTCTGGTGGCCCAGTCTGTGAACTGTAAAATGAGTTTCTGTTACCGCACCTTATTAAGAAGTCTGTACTCAGTTCTCAGGCACCACAGCAGGACCAGGAACCCTCCTGACTCCAAGGTTTCCTGGCAAAGACAGACCTGAAGAGGCACAGCCACTTCCCGAAGAGATATAAATAAAATGCTGATACATTCTTTTGTCAGGCAAGCCTGTAAGGTCAGAATTGCAGTGTTAAGCTCTTTGTCTAGATCACATTCAGCTGCTCATTTAGCCTAGCACAGATCTTGCTTAATTAATCCACCCAGTAAGTTCCTTCCCAACAACTGCATTAATGCAGTGTTAATGAAGACCCCTAATTTAATCTTTTGCCCCCACATTAATAAAGTGATTTTTAAAAATCACTGGAAGAGAGCACTTGGATACAAACAGTTCACTGTAAAGACTTCCACTGAGAAGAAAACAAGGTGCAAAAAAACAGCCCCACAGAAATGACACAAAAACACGCCAAATGAAGGTTTATAATAGATTTTACTTGTAGAAAAGCAACGTTTTAGCATCATTTCACAATAAAAATGTAAGATCTGTTTGGTGTTACACAGACTCGGTGCATCAACTTAGAATGCAACTGGTAAAGCATGCTGTAAAATACCAAGTACAAAAGGTTTGAGATACCCTTTTGTATTTAGGCAATTACTCCTGGTGCCCCTTTGTGGATATTTTCTTAATTACAGGTTCCCTCTGTTTCATATATGTCAGCAGTTATTTTCGAATATAAAAACTGGAAGTGTTAAAATACACTGATTCATCTCTGGAGAAATCAAACCCAGGACTCATTTCTCTCTACACACAAATAGCTCTACCTGATCATTGAAACAAATGGTACCTTGTATATAAACTGTCTCATCATTTTACTTCCCCTAATGTAAAAAAGGGGGGAAAAAAAAGTCTTGATATAGAAAATTGTTCCATCTTCTTGCTTCTGAATTTATGCAACTTCATTATCAGGTTTCCTTATCCAAATACTAAGCTGTAAAATGAACAGTTACTTCTCCTGGGGCTTTTCCAACATCTTCAGTGCTAATCTTCCAACCATTAGCAAACTGTATAAGGGGGGAAAAACCACATAATTAAACAATAATAACAACAATCTGTTGATTCATTTTCAAATACTTCCCATGGAACTGGTGCACGGGAACAAAAAAGATACACAAAATACAATTCACTCCATTTCAGTTTAATTAAGAAAATAAGAAATCACACACAGGAGGTTAAAAAAAAAAAAAAAAAGAATTATATTGTGTTATACCTGACACCAGCAATTAGCCCTGCAGGCATGAATTTTCTGGAGTTGTAAAATCTTGTCCCCATGATGGCAGACAGTGTTCCAGATGTAACTGAAATGAGAGATTGCACAGTCCAGTCAGCAGATGTGTGTGTGTGAGAGACATAACAGAATTAAAAACTACCAGAACTGCAAAAAGTAGTAGCATCAAGTAAAAAGTGAAACAGGGTTATTTCACTTGACGGGCTATGAGAGTCAATAAATTGTGTAAACTTTGGAATGCCTCAGTATGTAAAAAGTATTCTACATCAAGTTCTAGAAGACAGTGCACTCCCTATGGTTCTGCAGATACTTCTCAAATTTCTTTTTCAAAATTGCTCTTTTTGAGGCTGGAAATACTTTATGCTACACTGCTCTGGAACTCACTCCTTCCCCATGCACAGGTAAATCACTCAACTCGTGCACTTAATTCCCCCACTTCTCACAAAAGGGAGAGAGCATTTTCATGTCTGTCTTGGAGTAATGTTATAAGAATTAAGTAATTTGTGTTTTCAAAAGACCTTAAAAGGGAATTATGCTATGTAATTGCTAAGCATTACCAATCCATTTCAGTCCTTCCAGTAAGAGGAGAGTTAAAACTATTGTCCCTGACCACTTGACAGAGACAGGAGCCAGGTAGTTTCACTGAGCCAGTAAAGCAGAAAGGGCAGTCCCTGGAACACTGTATCTCAAAGAAAAACTGAATACTAAGAAAACTGTAAGGAAAACATATTGATGAAATCCTTAGCATGAGCATGCATCTGCTACCCAGTGGTAACAGCTACACACAACATGTTGTTCCAACAAATCTTATCTTCTTTGTAATGAGCAGAATCCAGCTCATCTTCAGTCCCAGCCATGGCATGCCCCTTCCCCAACACCACTCCAAATATTTTCACTGATATCTAGTAATCTCACATAAGGAAACATGTAAGAGACTGGAACAACAGCCTAACACACAATAAAACTCAAATTCAAAACTCAAATTTCAGATTCCAACTGCTTCAAGCTCTAATTAGCAGGCACTCTTCAAAATACGCACAACTCACAATGTAACTCTGTCTAAACCAGCAGCAGAACACACTTCCAAAAACTTCAGAGGAAAAGACTCCATATGCTACTGAGTTATAGAAATGTATCTGACTGGCTCTGACATTTGGGAAAACACTTGGTCTCAGTCTTCTTGAGCTCGTTGCATTTACAGTTTATTCAAGTTACTTAGGCTTGACCATGCACAGCTTCTGGCCTGTCCAGTAGACGGGGAAGTGGACTGCCTGTGAACAACACTGAAGTGGAGAGAAATGCTGGGCCTTGCCCTTTCACTTCTCACTTTCATACATCAGAGAGTCAGATGCTCCATCAATGCTATAGTGATGCTATAGCCGGTGGCAGCTCCTTAAACACTGACTAAGCAGTAACTGTCCACAGTCAGCTCCTCAAATCAGGAGGAAGGAAGCTCCAGTTCTGAGCAGAAGGAAGAACAAACTGCATTGCTGCAGCTTGCTTTTCTGTTAAATCCCCCACAGGCTTGCAACACCTCTGTCATTCCACATATTTGTCACGTATAAAAATAAGTCAATCACAATCTCTGCTATTTTCAGTAGTAATACAATAACCTGCTAGTGGTACAGGCAGTCTGCAGGGGGATCCACTTCCCCAAATGCTCCAGCCTACTGTAGGATGCTCAAAGTAGGGTTCAGCCAAAAATGAGCACACAGAGAGGTCAGACATCAATTTACTAACACTTTCCTAGCACTGTGATCCCTCAAACACATCAGTACAAGACAGATGCCTGTTGGCAGCCATGAGTGCAGTGAAGTTTAAAGACTGCATTGAAACTATACATAATAAACACTCTCCATTTAACTCTTCTACTTTTAGGAACTCATTTTAAATATCCAGTTATTTCAGAGTAAATATAATCCCTTCTAAGTAAAATTTTAAATTACTTACTCAGAGAAAGCCAAATATTATTTGGATTCTGTGAGAGCTGATAAGCACCCAGTCCAGCCAGACCCCCAAAGAGAAGGCCAGCAGCTAGTGATGGAACACTACCTGAACAAGTAAAAGATAATGCATTTATTAGAAACTTAATGAACTTGCTCATCATCTCATCTGTTTTGTAAATTACCAAAAATAACAAAAAAAAGATAGGCATTCATCACTCATTCTTACAAAGAGGATTAGAGAAAGGGTTTTTTTATTTTGAAGATATTGAGACCACGTTGATCAGCACCAGAAAACAGTTCCAATAGGCTCGTATAAGATACAAATAGCATTAGTATTTAGTTCATTAACAGCAAAGCCATTAATATATTTATGATGGAAAGAATTGTGAGAAAAACAAAAGAATTGGTGCTTTCCTTGTGCAAGCTGAAGCTTGGTGTTTCCAAACAGTAAAGTGAAAATTTCTTGAGAGGCAGTAAAGCAAGATGGATTAAACAGTAAGGATTTAAGAGTGGAGAAAAGGACATGTGGGCTGAATTGGGCAGGAGGGCAATTTAGACAAACAAAGGGTTGCTGAAGAGTAAGGTGGAGGTGAATAAGGGAAGTCGTATCTCTTAAATACACCTGAGACCTGATCCAAAGGTAACTGCAGACTTTGGAAGGTTTCCTGGACTCACCTAAACTTTGAATCAAGTCCTCAGTATAAAGGATAATCCCAAGCTACCAGAAAATAAAGGATACCACACCAAAATTGATTTATAGAATACATCAGGTAGCAAAGTGGCATGATCACTGTGAGTGGTGAATGCCCTTGCTAGGGTTAATGGAGAATCAAGGACTGAATGTTACTGAGGGTGGCTCTCTATATATTCAATTTTTCAGGTCACCTTTAACAGACTTGAGATTGGAAAGCTAAGCTGATAAAGACATCTCAGTGTTACAGGATTATTACATATTGCTGCCAGAAAGTAAACACTTTTCAGTCATCAACAAAGTCGCTGTAATATTGCTTTAGATTTTGGTATAAAAAAGCAAGAGATAAAGATGATAGAAAGCACCTGATATTCTTGTACATGTGCAAGGAAAAGATGCACACTGTAATAAGTGGCTCCTTTGTACAGAATACAGTTTAACAACCAACATGTGGTAGCTACAATTCTTTCCACAAGCCTGGGAGTCAAGTAACATCCATCAGATCCTTGAATTTTACCTCAGGGCATTGTTTCAGCAGCTATGACACATATACTTACAAGCACAACTATATCACCTCTGGCTCAAAACACGAGGACTCAGAGAACTTATTAAATGAAGACAGAAAATCAATCAATCAATCAATCAATCAATCCATCAGTTAGTCACTCTCTGTTTGATTGCCCTGTTCTCATACTCCTCCCAAGGCACCTACTGCTGTCCACTGTCTGTGTGGGTAAATAGACCTGGTTGTAGAAGAACAGATCAGATCACCAACTTAGGTCTATGGATGGAAGGTCCATTTCTTTTGGTTTCTCCAAGTTATTAGAAAGGATACAATAGCTCTTTCTGTATGTTTTTTTCTCTCTAAAAGTCACCATATGAGTTTCTCTTCCCCCTTCAAAAATCCTGTGACTTGGATTCCCTTGCATCAGCATGACCATGTCCTCCCACCTGGGACCAGAGGACACAAAAGACTCCTCCCATTTCATAATGGCCTCGGAGAAATACAGATACAATTAGTTGCTTAAGTTCTGAGTATTGTCCCTCCTGTCCTAAACTCCAACCATAACCCGAAGGATAAATCAAGCCAATAGAAAACAGGTTGGAACAGGCACTAGCATCCATATAGTCAAATGCACTGCTAAGATTCTTACTGATTTCCAGAATGTCCCTTCCTATGACAAAAACTAAGATGGCTTAAGGATTTCTGAAAGCAGAAAGAGACAGTGTTGCAGGAATTAATCCACAGTTCTGTCTGGAGGAGGGATGACTCAGGAAAAAGCCAGGAAATGAAAGCAGTAGGTCAGAGGGTAAGCTTATGATGCAGAGGCCAGAAAAGGAACAAGTTTAAGGACTGATTTGTGTTCTTCAGCTCTACTTGGAGAAAGGATCCTTCTGAAAACTCTCTGCAGGTTGCAGTATACTCTTATCATCAAAGATTAAAATGGGAATAAATCTCTAAGGGGGAAACATAGTGATTTATGTAATTTGAAGATACAGAACACTTACAGAATGCTTGTATTTTGAAGAGCAAGGAAAAAGCCTTTCTGAAGCAAACTTTTGTCAGCTCACTCAAAGAGCACAATGCAGAAGCGGGACATCAGCATCCACCAGAGAGCAGACTGTGGGCTTATCTACCCAAAGCACCAGCTCAACCCAAAACCCACTGCGCCCCAACAGCAGCAAGTTATCAGCGCATGGCACAGACTGATAAATTACCGTGTGCAAAAAGCCGCCCAGCTCATCCCAAGTAGTTGGGGGGGGCGGGAGGGGGCTGGGAAATGGAAGCCCCTTTCGGCACCCTACCTGCTTTTGCATAGCCAATGAGCCCTCCTGATGTCACCAGGGCGGCGTAGCCAAAGCCGAGCCAGTCCACTGCCATGCCGAAAACTGGAACAGAAAATTGGGCTGAGAAACAGCGTCTCTTAACTTTTTAGGGGAGAAAAAATAAACAAACAAACGAACCCCCCCCCCCCCCAATTTTGCCGTGGCAGGCTTTTCCTAAAGCCTAAGCCCTGAGGCGAGCCCAGGAGGGGAAGGCAGTGCCGGGGACAGTGGCGGGGATGCCGCGGGGATGCCGCGGGGATGCCGCGGGGTCTCACCTGCAGGGCCGGGCCGGGCCGCTCCGCAGCGATGCGGGGCAGGGCAGGGCAAGGCGGGGCGGGCGGCGGAAGGGGAGGTGAAGGAGCCACGCACCGCCCAAAACTCCCCTTTTCCGGTTGTGCTCGGAGAAGGGGTGAAAAACACGAAGTACAAAACCCAGCCAACCAACAGCACCCCCCAACCCCCCCCCCCCACTTCGAGGAGGGAGGGTGGGATGTGCCCCGCAGCCCGATGGTGGTGTGTTCCCACCTACCTGCACAGCTCCCGGAGCGTGGGATAGCCAGGATACAAACAAGCTCTTTCTGTTTTCCAAGTGCTGAAAATGGCTTTCTTCACGAAAGTGGTGGCGCGTGATTTATTCCAGTTGTCCATGCACTGACCTCCCATGGACATTTAACCATACATAAAGAAAAAGTATCCCTCTAGCCAGGTCCCCGAGCTGAGGAGCTTCAGTTCAGATTCATGATAGAACACACAAAACATGAGAGGCCTGTACTTTGTGCAAAATGCAGCTTTCTTCACCTGCATTTCAAATTTCCCCATCTTTATGAGTTAGACTAATGTTCAGAAACGGGGGAGCAGTTTAATTCCTTTGTTGGCCTAAATGGTTTAAATAGAAAGCTCCTCTCTCCCTGGAAGGTGCCACATCCAGCACATATCTAAGCTACACTGGATGGGGTTCCCTTTTCAATTCAAGCTGTGTGATAGCTGTGAGGTTCAAGCTTCTCTGGGCTGTGCTTTGCAATCCAAGAGAGGGATTCCCCAAGAGGAGGAAGCAGCAAAACCGGAAGAATTCCACAGCTGCTGGAACTGCTGAACTCACCTGGGGTTCATCTCAGGTTCCGCTTCCTAAGCTGTCGTTTCTTGCAGCTATGGCTCCATCTACTCTGCCAGTGCCATGCATGGCAGGTTTCTCACTCTGACATCTCTCTCTGCACTGCTGCCTCCTCTCAACCATTCTAAGCAGCTCCCTGAGAACTAGAATGGAAAATGTGCTGAAAAGGGAGAGGGACACAAGGAAATAACAACAAAACATTGCCAGGTGATAGTTAGTAGCAGAGCATTCACTCAAGGTATAGGAAAAATGAGTTTTCCCCTAAGGACTGTTTCTGTATTTCACTTTAAAAGCTCTTTAGGACTGTTCTCCACAATCTCCAGCTCCCAAATTGTTCTAAGTCTCAGGAGATGCATAATCCTTTGTTACTACACAGGGAGTTTGGGTTTTTACAAATGTCTAATATTTACTTGCAAGTCTAAACCTTAGGACCAAAATTCTGTGAAATTTCTGAGACTTCCAAGAGAACGCTGCCGTTGGCACAGGAACAATTCCAGAACAGCACTGGTGATGCTCCCTTTGTTTCAGTGTCAGAGCACACACAGAGCTGAACTGGAGCTATATCTTATTTTAAATACCTAAACCAGCCTGCATTACTGTCTCCAGGTTTGGCTCAATCTTTTTTCTGATTTTCCCTACTTTTTCTCTTGCTACACAAATAAGGAGGGACAGATTACTGAAGTGAATCAGAATAAAGCATAATTCCAATTACTCTTTGAAAACAGAAGAAATACTGACTCACATGCCCTACACTTTAAAATAAGAAAGGGAACATTTAGTACAGCTGTTTGACCATGTTCTCTCCAGCTCAACTTTGTTTTTCCCACTGTGTATTTGTAATAAGGCTTAGGATAAAATTCTGTTCCCACTGACTGAGAAGGTCAGGAATTCAACTTTTTGTTTAAGTGCAAACAAAACAGATAGGTGACATTTTATCAGCATGGCAAAATTTCAAATGTTACATAATTATTTTTTAACAGTACAGCTCAGATCAAGGACTTGAAAAAATACAGCGGGAAGGGGTAAGAAAAGGTAAAACTGCTGATGGAAAATCTTCCACCTAAAAATAAGTATCATATTCTAAGCAAAATGTTTCAATCATGTGAACCATGGCTGCACAGACTTTAAAAAATCTTTAATACATGAAGTTTGGACTTGGTAAAAAAGCCAAACATTTTGCTGATAAACTCCATGTGTGAGTCCATGTCAAGAACTGGAAATAAGGTGTTCTGTGAATGTATGAAAGGAATGTGATCATCATAGTTTAAATGATTTTAACATGTTCCTTTGTACAATAGGAAAAGTAATGCAGGACAAAGGCAGATCATATTTTGAGTCAAATGAACAGTAACTTTTTCAACACCAAAATGAAAAATTGTTTTTAGTATGCATTTAAGTGAAGTCAAAAATGTATGTGAGACATATGCAGCTATTTTTATTATTTTAGCTGACTTTTCAGAGCCAGTTAAAAACTGTATGCTATGGTTAATAGAAAAATACAAACATTACATATTATAAATTTATTTTTGTCTCCTTCACTTAGGAAAAGTTGCCATTTCTTTTGTTGCTTCCCAGAACGATCAGTCAATTTATCAGGGTAAAAACATTAATTACTTTTAAACAACTGATCAGTTCAGAGGTCTGTGTCCTGTTAAGGGTTTACATTCTTATAAAAACATAGAGCAACACCAACATTTACTTTTATACAGGAGAGAAAGTAACTGTCTTCATGCTGAGCTATTCCGTTTCTTTTTCTTCTTTTGCAATGGACTGCCCAATTTCTGTTTCTCTGGAGTAATTTTTCTCTTTTTTTTTGCTGTTTTATCGCTTGAATCAGTCCAAGCTTTCTTTTTCTTGACTATTGATGATTTCTCATCTTCTTTTGCTGAAAAAAAGCAAGAAATTTATTCACACTGATTTTGATATCCTATCTTTGTAGCCTAAATGGCGCCGAGACTTACTTGTATCTAATTTAAAAAAATAGGGTCATAAATAGTTTTTTATTTCACAGTGGAAAGTGCCATTTGTGCTAGTTTTGCCTGTGAAATTAAAATATCTAAGGATCGAGTATGTAAATAGATAACAATATAGGAAAACAACAGCAAAAATTGCAAACAAATCCAAGCCAGACTTCTTAAGTTTGCCCAAGTACAATGGCCTTGGACCTAATTTTGCTTACAGGAAAACAAGACATGCAGTTCTATCAAATTGCTTATTTTCTTATCTGTCTCAAAAGCTTCACAGTGGCTTCCTCAGTACATTATTCCAGTAAAGAGAACGAAAACTTTAATAAAAGTGAAAAGAGGCTTATGTCCTCTAACAAGCACACAGGCTTGAGACACTATCAGATTGTCAAGTATGTCTGTATCACTTGCCAGTGTCCTCTCCCCAGTTCTTCAAAATACCAAAACTTCTTCCAATGCATATGGTAGAAATCTCCTACTCAGTACATTCCATTTCACTGTCACATTAACAACTGAAAAAACACACAGTTCTGTTACCTTGAGATGATGCTGCAGCTTTATCAGAGCTTTCTTTCATTTCTGAAGCTTGGTCAAGCCATACTGCAAGACATGTCAGCCTAGCGTTGGTATTGACTTCACACAGTAAAGATGGCACATCTTTTATCTGAAGAAAACATTAAAAAAATTATTTAAACATTATTTTATTTCTGTTTAGATCTACTGCAGGATTTGAAGTGAGAAGGTATCTTACTGCCCTGCCTTCCACTTCACTGCTAGGCAATTGTATCACTCAGCTCTGGGAATACTTGAGCAAATATCCTATTACAGATATCAGGGGATAAAGTGTCACAAATATCAACCCATCAGAAACTACTGTATCAGGACATTGTACCTCACAGAGCTGAACAGAGCAGCCCACACAGTTATACAAAACTTTGCCTGGACAGAAAGCAAATCACAGATTTGGTCAAAATAAAGACAGTGTTAGAGAGAAGGGTAAAGAATACCCTGATCACTATGTCAGTTATGGGGAACAGAAACAAGGGGAACAGAAATTTGAGGTGAAAAGAGCAATTTTACTACTGCCCTTAGAAGTATAAAAATAATCAGAGGGAGTGAAATTAAAAATGGGCAAATTCAGATGTATGTGTTAATGCTATGTTAAGAAGTAATTATAAATATATCCAAGATACTTAAAAAGTGAAATATAGTAGATCCTTCACTACTAGGCATTAAATTTAAAAAAATCTATTTCTGATTTTAAGAGCAAACAGTAAACATGGTAAACTTTAAAGATAAGACATGATTCCTTGTTGAACTGTGCTACTCTGAACTGTTTGAAATTGCAGGAAATACGAGTACCCACTACAGTAATGTGTTTGAATTTTTCCAAAGGATAATTTCCTCCCCCGACATGAACAACCACCTTCCCCCACTGTCCAAATCACAGAGTTTGTGTTTTCAAAAGAGCAGCAACAGTCATCAACATTACAAAAATTCACAGCAGTCCTTGAAACATATAAAACTGGTTAGACAGTCAGAAGCCTGGCCAGGTGGGTCTGATGGGAAGCATGGCTTTACATAAAGAGGAGATGAAATCTTGTAGTATCATCAGATTTTATGGTTTGTTTAAAAAAAAAAAAACAACAAAAAAATACAGACATGCATAAATATATGTGTATAGGCATATACGTCTCTACTGAACATAACATAGAAGATCAGGACATCCAGATTTCAAGTAAAATTTCCTCACTGATTTAAAATTAATCTTTATAACAGAACAGTCTGCAATTTTGGTTGTCTGGTATTTTTCATAAAAGCAACAAGCAGTTTAATAGACTAACCTTACCAAGGTCCAGATTCCACATTTTAATGTAACCATCACTGGATGCAGTAACAATAACATGCTGGCCTTCTCTTTCAAAAGTATAAATATCTTTTATTCTGTGAAAAGGAAAGTAATATGTTTTTATTTTATAGCATGGCAGTTCACTTCAGAACAGTAAGCTGACAAAAATTAAAGACAAATAGGCAACAGTTTAAAACACCAGTTTGAATAGAAAACCCACAAGTGACAGGCTTGTAACAATGATCTGGTTTGAGTGCTGTCACTTATATTAAGAACATTTGCCTTTGCTAGGCTTGTTAGGATTCAATTCAGAATGCTTTGATACTTTAAAACATACACTATTAGACACACCAATGACATTACTGCTAATGCTTTTGTGTTTTGATGAATTAAAAGCAACAGTGGGACAAATATTTGGTATTCAACAACAACAGAAAATATGTGATTGCCCTTCCATTTAACTAAATAAAACTTTTTTTGAAGCAATCTAAAGAGTCAGAATCAGTAAAGACTGCTTAAATACAAACACAGTCACTCACTGACAGATAAACAGCAGTATTTCTAATTGTAGACCCTGTTGTTTTTCTAACATGCATGGACAGCACAGTACTGGTGCTCATACTAAAAGCAAACAAGTGTGTCCAATTTGAAATTTAGCACATAAATAAGTTCACTCTCTATACTAAAACAAAAACAGTAGTAATGTATGTTGAACATGACAAGCCATTGAACTTGACTGAGGACTCAGCATTGCTATAACTATCTAAATAGTAAACAAATATAGAATACCTGTTTTCATGAGCCTTAAATTCACACAGGCATTTTTGAGAGTCACAGCTGTAGAACCTTATAATTTCATCATCTCCAGCTATTGCAAGGATAGAATCCTTGGAATGGGAAAAAAGAAATGCAAGTTGATTAATTTAATGTGTTTCAAACCAGTTAATTTCCCAACACCTTTCTTTTTTTTTTTGTACTTACTGTAATAAATCTCAGTGAAGAAATTCTCCTCTCTGTTGTAATGGTGCCTGTGATTGAAGCTGTGTCCAGTCTGTAGATATCCACTTTGTTTGTTATCACGGTCACATACCTCTCTCCATCAGGGGACCATTTGATGATGTGTGCATCTGTACACATTGAGACATTTGTATGCACATAAACACTGACCTTTTGCACTCTATATTCCACGAGAATCTGAAAGCAAGATTTTTTTGGGGCTGCTAGACAATTTTCTACCTAGACCTGAGAAAATATTCAGTGAAAAATTAAATAACCTAGAATAAACAAGTAAGGCGATGCTCTTAAATGTTTATTTATCAGATTATCAGAACTGTGTAAGGAAAAACAAACCAAAACACATTTGTTTAAATGTCCTGACCTGAAATTTCAAGGAAGCATAAAAAAGGATTTACTTTAGTGATACTATGTTTCCCTTTTGGTAAATTATTATTACTAAGGACATAAACTTACATATGCTTGCCTGCACGTGTGAAAAAAGACATTGTGAAAGTTGCTTGGAATTCTCTGACTTGTTGATTAATTCAGTCGTCTTTTCTTTACACAAAAAATAAAACTATCTAATTCCACTTGTTTAGTGGATTTAGACTAATAAACTCACTTTGCTTCAGGTTTTTGATGAAAGCTGACCGTCCTTCAACAAGATTCCAAGTTCTGAAAGACAACAACAGATAATGTGCATTCTGGTTAAAAACAGCACAGCGAAGCTGAAGTCTGATCTGCTGACATGAGGCACCCAAAGGAAGCTTTTAAGCATCTCTGTGCATTTTTCTGCCTTCTTAATGCAAGAGAAAATTATGAGTTCATATATTGCTTGCAGAGTATAAGGCTGAACTTGTGTTATTTATTTTCTAAACTACCATTTGCAACACATAGCCCAGTACCAGTTTGTGCTCTCGGAGCAGAATTTTGTATCTTTAAAAGAGGTATCTACAGCAACACGGACACAGTCCAGGTGAAAAATTACTTTTCTCACACTAACCAAAACCTGACAGTTTCCAGCAGGTTAAGCAAATTGTGTTCCAAAATGCAAATATATTTATACATCTACAAGTGACTATTTATGAGTCAGAGTTCACAGGAAGAAGGTATGAACTGCAGGAACTATTTTTAAAAGACTTTAAAATATTGCTGGTACCTAGAACTTCAAAAGACAAACCAATGGATCTTTGAAACATTTGATGACAAATATGTTTTATCAGTGTTTCACAGTCTACTCCCAACATGGAATTGTGGCTTAAATACCTTACTAAGAGTTAGTGAATTGTGATTCTCTGCATTCATTCATCAGTTTTGACTCACCTTAAGGTTTTATCTGTTCCAACTGACAAAGCTAATTTCCCAGAAGGATGAATAGAAAGAGATGTCACCTGCCCCCTGATAAAAAAACAAAGCATTAGTCACATGCATTATTTAGAAGGAAGATAAACATGAAAATGTACGTCAATATGCAGATTTAAGAAACTCACTTATGTGCCTTAATGGATTTCAGACATTCCCATCTCTTTGTGTTCCAGATACAAATGACTCCATCTTCAGCCCCACTCAACAGATGTGCAGTCCCATAGAACTCCAAACAAGTTATTGTGCCTAGAAATACAAACCAGAGCTATTAACAGTGTTGTACACACTGAACAGTTATTGTACAGAGAACATACGAATGAACAGAGAAGCATCTTCCATCAAAATGTGCCACCTACTACCCTACCATTGGGAAAATCGAAATTATTTCCTAAGTATTTCTTCACAAAACCCTCAAACTTTCTTGTTATAGTCAATCCCTGGTGTGGTCTTTCAGCCACCCTTTAGCCATACATATCTGAACTCCAGCTGGTCCTTTCTCTGACACAGTAATACTCAAACACCGTGGCTCGGATGACACAGAGCTTCTGCTCCTGCTCCTGACACACTGCTCAATTTACTGCACATACTGTGTCCCATAAGCACCAAATTTATCACACAGAGTTAAATGCAAATACTGTACTCAGTCTAGCTCCAAGTTCTTTTTGGCTCATCAGGATTGAGCTACAAATGACCCAAACAGGTTTATTTGGACAGCCATTAACTGATGACTGTACCAATGACATAGACAAAGGGTGCACCCTCAGCAAGTCTGCAGACAACAGCAAGCTGAGTAGTGAGGGATGGGATGCCATCCAGAGGGACCTGGACAAGCTCAAGTGGGCCCATGGGAACCTCACGAGACTCCACAAAGCACAGTGCAAGCCCTGGTATCAATACAGGCTGGGGGATGCACAGATCAAGAGCAGCCCTTCTGAGAGGGACTTGGGGGTGTTGGTGGATGAGAGGCTGGACATGAGCCAGCAATGTGTGCTTGCAGCCCAGAAAGCCAAGTGTATCCTGGGCTGCATCACAAGCAGCGTGGCCAGCAGGTCGAGGGAGGGGATTCTCCCCCTCTGCTCTGCTCTGGAGTGCTGCATCCAGCTCTGGGATGGATAAGGATAAGAAGGATATTGACCTCTCGGAGCAAGTCCAGAGGAGGGCCATGAAGATGACTAGAGAGATGAAACACCTCTCCTGTGAGGAAAGGCTGAGAGAATTGGGATTGTTCAGCTGGGAGAAGAGAAGGCTGCAGGAAGACCTTACTGTGGTCTTCCAGTACTTGAAGGGGGCTTGTAAGAAAAATAGGGACAAACTTTTTAGCAGGCCCTGTTGTGGTAGAGCAAGGAGTTAACAGTTTTAAATTGAAGAGGGCCAGTTTAGATTAGATAAAAGGAAGAAGTGCTTTTACAAGGAGTGCAGTGATACACTGAAACAGTTTGCCCAGAGAGGTGGTTGATGCTCCATCCCTGGAAACATTCAAGGCCAAACTGGATGGGGCTCTGAATAACTCTGGATCTGGCTGAAGGGTGTCCCTGCTCAGTGCAGGGGGGTTGGACTAGATGACCTTTCAAAGGTCCCTTCCAACCCAAACTATTCTACGATTCTATGATGTACTTTTACAGTTGTAATTCAGGCAGCACATACAGAGGGAAACGTACCACGTTAACTCATCTGGCAGCAGCAGCCTGCTCTCACACACATAACTCTCTTGACAGAAGAAAAATGGCATATGAGCTATTTGTGGGTCATAACTTCTTCAACAGTTAAAACTAAAAACAGTTGGAAGGAGCAGCTATATTTGTGGGCTAATATCCAAAATAATTTTTTTACTTTTATGCCCAAAAGCTTACCTTATTTGTATCATCAGACCATCATGGCTGCAACACCATCACTATTAAAGTCTTATTAAAAAAAAAAAAAAAATCCAATTTTGTTCTGGCAAGGGCCAGTTTTTCAGCTACAATTTTATATCATCAGTGCTTTTTACAGAGAAATGCTCCTTTACCATTGTGCTGTAGCAGTGCTCCATGTTCTATCTTCTTTTTCATGTCATAGATTTGGATTGTCTCATCCCTGCTCCCAGTGACCACGTATCTGTTATTCACTGCTACCGCTGACAACGAGGCAGAGTGGGCATGATGTGTAAAATCAGGGACGATTGTCCAGGGCTGTAAATGAAACGCAAAACAAAAAGGTATTTCTGAAGCTTACCATAGCAAGCTTCCATTCTATTGTCCTGCAATTTTATTTTGTGTAAAAATCAGAATCATAGAATTGATTAGGTGGGAAAAGACCTCTGAGATCACTGAGTCCAACCTCTGTAGACCAAGGCACTAAGTGCCATGTCCAGTCTTTCTTTAAACACCTTCAGAGACCGCGACTCCACCACCTCTCTGGCAGTCCATTCCAATGTCTAATCACCCTTCCTGTGAAGAAATTCTTCCTGATGTCCAACCTAAACCTCTCCTGGCACAGCTTAAGGCCATGTCCTCTTGTCCTGGCGCTTGTTGCCTGGGAGTAAAGGCTGGACCCCCACCTGGCCACAATCTCCTTTCAGGTAGAGAGTGATAAGGTCATCCCTGAGCCTCCTTTTCTCCAGGCTGAACACCGCCGGCTCCCTCAGCTGCTCAGGATCAGACTCATGCTCCAGACCCTTCCCCATCTCTGGACACACTCCAGCACCTCAATGTCCTTCTTCCTGAACTGAGGGGGCTCAGAGCTGGACACAGCACTCGAGCTGTGGCCCCACCAGTGCCGAGTCCAGGGAGCGGAACTGTACTCAGCTATAAGCATAATGGGATCTCACCGAGTTCATGTGCTGTTAGGGGATTAGTCCAAAGGCTTTCAGCACGAAAGCCGTCCCCCGTAATCAGCACTGGGCTTAGACGAAGCTGCCTGCTAAAAAGCGTCTGCCCTGAGACAAACCTCACGGCCAGGCGGATCCCCTCGTTTTCCACCAGGGCAGGATGGAGACACGCCTTCCACCTGGCACCAGCCCCCCAAGCCTGCATCCCACCCATCCCCTGCGCCGCTCACCCATCCTCATCCTCACCCTCACCCTCAGCCCGGCCGGGGCGGGGAGCGCTGCGGGGCAGCGAGGGGGCCGGGCCCGGCGGGAGAGGCTGTGAGGGGAGGCTGTGGGAGGGCAGAGGCTCCGGGAAAGACTGTGGGAGAGGCGGTGTGGGGGAGAGGCCGTGTGGGAGGCGGTCCCGCCCCCGCAGCGCCTTTAAGAGCCCCGGCGGCGCCTGGGCCTGCGGCCACGGCCGGGCGGGGCGGTGAGTGCTGGGCAGCGGGACGAGTATTTCCCCCTCCCCATTCCCCCATCTAACCCCTTATCCTTCCCCATGTTTCCCCGGAGGTGTCTCTGCCCGGGGCTGGAGCGCGACGGTCCTTAAAGCCCCTTTCCCTAGCAGGCCGCTCCGCGCCTCCCTCCCCAGGCCCTTTCCCCCCCACCCCGATTCCGCCCCGCCCCCGTTATACCTGCACGGCGAACCCCAGCAGCACTTGCTCGTAGCACCCCGCCAGCAGCTCCATGCGGTGCGAGGGGGATGTTCCCGAGGGGAGGGGAGGGCGGCGGGTCAGGCCGGGCGCGGGGAGGGAGGAGGAGGAGGAGCCTGTGGGGGCGGAAGCGGCGCTGGCGCTGTCGGAGATGGCGGCGGGCAGGACGAGCGGCGTTAGTGCGGGGAGCGGGGGGGTGGGAGCGGGGGCAGCGGGCACCGGGAGAGGCACGGGGACCTGGGGTGGGCTCCCTGTCGGGGAGGGGGGCCGGGGGCGGCCGGCCGTTCGCCTTCCCCCCGGGGGCCGCCGCCTCCCCCCTCGGGGCGTGTGGGGCGGGCAGGCCCCGGCGGCGCTTGGGCCGCGGCGCCCGGAGAGCCGGCCCTGCCGCCCTCCCATCTGCGCAGCGCCGGGCCCGCCGCCTATTATTTCGCCGCCGGGTGGCTTTGTATATACGTAGCTTTTATTTTATTGCTGCTTAATTTCGTACGGGGGAAGCGCGGCGCCGGCGCGGCCGCCTGCGCAGGGCCGCGGCCGGGCGGGGCGCAGTTGCGGCCGGGCCCTTTCCCGGCGTGCCGAGTGTCTCGGTTACAGAAATGCGTCACGGGCCCGGGCCCGGCCACGGCCACAGCCCCGGACGGGGGTGGGGTCACGGCCCCAGCCGCGGGGGCTCCTGCGGGACCCCCGCCCCGAGAGAGCCACGTCAGCGAGGGGGCGAGCGGTGTGCGCACCGACCCTGCCCGCCCATGCCTTCGCCCACCTTCGCTTTGATTTTGGCACGTGGGGGAGCAGCAATGAAGGGGGGGGGGGAAAAAAAAAAAAAACAACTAAAAGGCGGAATTAAAGTAAAAAGCTGCCACGATGCGCGTGTAATCCAGCTTGAGGGCGTGTTGGAATTCTGCGAGTTGAAGCTGCCCCGCTGCCTAATTAAAACCTAGCCACGGTTAAAGCAAAAAATCTTTTTAAAAAACAGGCTTATACGTGCTATTTTAACTGCTTTTAAATTGCTCTTGTTTTCCCAGTGAAAAGATCAAGAGGCGGCAGTCAAGATCGGCCGGGGGAAAAGAAACAGAAACAGCTTTGCATCGAAGTTTGTGATTGTTGATCGAGAAGCAGTTGCATCGATTGCCTCCTGATAGCCTCCTGCAACAAGGCTGCTTTGTCGTTCGTGCCACTCTCCTGTTAGAGCCACACCAGGGAAAAGCGGTAAGGTTATAAAAACAAAGCTACTGCGCAGCTGTGAGTTTGAGAGTTGGCATTTCACTGTTAGAGCGTGGAGGAGTTCATAGTTGCTCGTATCAAAAAGTAACGTTTGAGTTGGAGGAGCATCCTTATGTGCACATTTGTAGTAAAAAGTAGTATTTGAGTTAGAGGAGCATTGTTATGTGCACAATTTGTAGTAATAATGACCACCTTTAACAGAAGGACTGATAATTCTGTGCTGATAATTGGTGCTGATAATTCTTTATAACAAATGCTGTTATTTTTAGTAAGCATATGCTCAGTTTACCATATGCTAACCTTACTAGTACTAGCTTGTGTTTTAAGGGCATATTTGTGCTTGACTGTTTTGTTGCCTCCAGAATGGCCGTGGGGGTAAAGTCCATAGTTACTCTGAATAGCACCATGCATGGATGGTCTCATTATGGTTTATGGCTATCCTATGTCAGGTTAACCTCATCCATTTTCAGAAACAGTGCTCTTAACTGCACCCCTCTGTGAGCAAGCCTTTAAGGCATTATGGACTCTCTGTTTATTGCATTATGTGAATGTGGATTTGATCAGCTAGGATGTAAAACATTACCTAAATTCTTGTATGGAAATGGAAATTAGAACTTCAGCAATCAAGCATCTGCATAGAAGGAGCAACACGAGATATTAAAAATGAGCAGTGGTGAATGAACAGCTGTGTGTGGAAATAAATGCAGAATATTTTGCAAATGAAACTGGTTTTTGTGCTGACTTACATTTCTTGGATGACTAGGGGGGAAAAAGCTTGAAGAAAGGATGTTGGAATGAACAAAGATACATGCCTCTTCAGGAAAGTGTCCACTGGTTTAGTGATAGCAGTACAAGCTCATTTTTAGTCAGTGAAATGTGGGTATGAAAAAAGCAAAAGAGAAGACAGTCCTGAGAAAAGGTGCAGAGAAAGATCATGATTATCTGTGCTGTGCCCTCATCCCACTTTTATTGCTCCTATTCTTTAGCACATAGGAAGTACCACTGCTTGTTTTCAGCTGTATGGTTTGTGGTACAAGTAAATCAACTCTTAATTTGGCTTAAAGGGGAAGAAACCTGGCGGCTTGTATGAAACATACTGAAGCCTTTATCTTATTGCCTTGTTTTTAACTATTTTAGAATCTTCTGAGTTGCTAGGTGGTTATGTGTAGGTATTTCAGAATTAAGGGTAAGGTATAGGTGCCTGAAAAGTTTTCTGTAATTTTCTAGTGCTTTGGACAGTGGGAAGACTTTGTGTCTATTACAGTTTAAGATGGTGAAGATTGCTTCTAATAGTAATCCAATTGGCCATATATCCTTTTTACCTCCATTGCTTTAGCAGTGACAAGTCAGAACTTAATTTTTAAAGTTCTGAATTAATGACATTAAAAGGATGTGGTGGGGTGAAGATACTGGGAAGTAATTAATCTCAGGGTTAAAGTTCTTCATCATTTTCCTCCCACACACGTTTTTCAGCTGAAGAAGTGAACTGAACCTGTGCAGCCATACTGTTTGAGAAAGGCAGAAGACAGTTTGAACCATGGCAAGCCAGGTAAGATCATGTGGTCAGAAATACAGGCTTGAAATGCCTAAATGGATTCCAGAACCATACTCAGAATTCCTAGTAAATGTAAAGCTGAAATAGCTAGTTTGCTCTGAGTTGGGTGTTCTTTTAGTCCTGTGATTTCTTCCGGCAATGTGGTAATCGGTGGCTGTCCTCTGGACACTTAATTGTGTCAACTGAAGCAGATTTGGGGCATAACATGAAGTTTTGCAGTTTGGGTTGAGTGTGAGTTCTTCTGAAGGACCTTGCACATAACACTCTCTATATAAGATACATGTAGAGGTGTTATAGAGGAAGAACGTTAAAGCCTGCGTAAGTAAAAGCTGTGGAGTGTCATTCTTATTTTTGGAAGTCCTTGTTCTTCAGAATCTTAAATGAGGGAGGCAACCTGTCTTAACTATGACTGTTGTTTCCTTTCCTTTTTTGTGCAGTTGCCCCATTCACTTCCTTTTTTGAACTGTGGTTCTTGGGGTTTTAGTTTTTCTTTTTTTTTTTCTGTTTTGATTTTTTTTTTTCCCCCCAAGAGGCACTTTTTATGCCTCTTCCTGGCCTTGTGTCTGGGTTCGAGTTTTCCCTCAGCCAAGCTAGTGCCTGTTCCTGGTCTGCTTTCTCCTTGCATTCCATTAGTCGGCCTCTTGTTGTTGTTCCTGGCCTGGGAGAGTGACTCACTGCTGGGTAGTGAGGAGAGGCATCTCACAGAAGAAGAATTCCTAGGTGAGGGGAAGATAGGGACAGCGGAGATCCCTTCTGGGGAAGAGTGACAACTTCCCTGCCTCCTCATCACTCAGACTGTGCTGCAGCAGGGCTTTTGGCATCCTGGAGCTCAAGCGGAACACCGTCCAGTCCTGAAGCTAATTAACATATAGGATTGGCCAGCATCAAAGGGCTGTCTGCTTTTTCCCTGATTCCCAGAGGAAGCTGTCAATCCTTTAGCCAGCTTGACAAGTCAGGGGAATATGGCTGTTCATACAATCCTTTGGCTCTGTTATTTTTGCCAGGCGTTTTCCCCAGAGGCTGCTTTCCCTCATGGGAGGCGGAGGGAGAAATGGGACCCCAGGCTTCTTTCAAGGGCAAGGTGAATATGGGGAAATCACCTGTGGTGATGGGGAGTGGGAGGGAGGAATGTAAATGAGGCTAAAAACTATAAAGGTGATTTTTTTTCTCCCTACAGGACTTGATGGCGAAAAAAAGAGAATGTCTCCAGGCATACAGCTGGTGGAGAACACCGCAGAAGAAACGGAAGAAAAAGAACAAAATAAAACCAGGAAGAATAGAGTTTGTCCCCAGTAGTACTAACACGACCAGGTAAAGACCTTTAGGAAGGAATAGCTCTGACTCCTTCTTTGTTTAACTTGATAATGATTAGTGAATGCCATCACTTACTTTTAAAATCCTGAAATGGCACACCTAGTGCCTATACTCTGAGTATTGCTTATGGGCTTGTATTGCCACTAGAATAATCAAGATTTTTTTTTTTTTTACTATTTTCTCTCCCATAATCACTTAAGAAATGGTGGTGAAGTAGTCATAGCTCTTTCGAATCACTACTGTAACTCAGTAGTTTTTCTTGGTGTTTTTGGGTGCCCTGCCCTTCAGACAGCAAATACTACTTTTTAAAACCAACTTTTAAAAAGTAGTTTTGTTTGGTTTTTTTTTTTAAAATAAGTATGGGTCTTTGTTAAAGTGTTTCTTTTGCAAAAGTGGTAGAATGGACCCAGAGAAATCAAGAGTTTCTTGCTGGAGTGATGGCATTGCATTTCTGTACATTGCTCATCAGAGTTGTGCAGTTAATACTCTCCTCATCTTTTGCCTCTGTATATGTCCAGTGATAATGACTTGCTTTTATGTTGGATACTTTAATACTGCAGTGAGCTACATTAGTCTCAAACTTGACCATGGTTCTCTTTTACTTGTTTAAAGGCCAGATTATTCAATATTTGTTGGTGAGCTTACTCCAGAAGTGGATGATTTCCAGCTTTATGACTATTTCCTAAAGAGATACCCCTCATGTATTGACTGCAAAATAGCAACAGACCTGCTGGGATATTCCAGGTAATGTCTGAAAATGTGTTAATGCTGTCAGTATGTTTGCTTCTATAAGCAGTATATAAGAACTTGTATCCAAATTGTTTCTGCATTTTCTTCAGGGGCAGGAAGGGAGAGAGAGTGAGAAAGATTAGTGTCTGGCATAATTTTAACAGCACAGATCTTGTATTTCTAAAACTTTATGGTTAGTTTAAGCAGTTAATGTGTTAAGCTTCAATTTAGCCATATGAATATCTACATGAAGTTAGATGGTGGGAGAAGGGAAAGCTCTGCATGGACATGTGTGCTGCTGTGCTTACCTACAGCAGTCTGTCCCCTTAGTCATCTGCAGTACTGAAGACAAACTAATTCCCTTTCTACATGTGGAAGGAAAGTATAAGGCCTGGCAAATCTTAGGGAGTTGGGAGATCAAACTTTTAATATTAGTGAATAAAGATTAGCAGAAGTTACATTGGCCAGGCAGTAAGTCAAGGAGGGATGAGCAAGTTTACTGTTCAGACAACAGTGGCTGTAATGGAGTAATTCAAGAAACTTGGAAAAAAAAGAAAAAGGGAATCTGAGAAAGCAAATGCTAGAGCTGTACAGTGATAGGAGTGGTTTAATACTACCTGATAAATTAACTGCTGTAAGTGCAGAAATACGGAATCTAATTACTTACATAGTGAAAATATAATGTTTAGCTGGCTTTCAGCAAATTGCATCTTAGTGCTTGTCAACAAGCTTTTTGCTTCTGGCCCAAGTTTTTAATCCTGTAAAAGCATCTTCTGTGCATGGGCACGTGCCAGAGAGGTTGCTTAGGTAATAAAAGCTATAGTAGCTACTATTTTCTGTTTTCATGAAGACAGAGATTGAATTCATTAGCTTTGTAACTGTTATGAATACTAGAATTTGTTTTCTCCCTTTTGAAAATTGTAGAGGGTATGCCTTTGTCAGATTTGGTGAGCAAGGTGATCAGATGAGGGCACTGCAAGACTGCCAGAATGCACCAGGTCTGGGGGGAAAACGAATCCGGCTGAGCATAGGAATTTCTAAAAGGTAACAAATGAGTTGTGCATTGATACAGTAATTCTGAATAATTGGATTCTTTTACCTCTGCCTTTGTAAAGACTGTGGCCCTTGCTATAATGGCTGTACACACAATGCAGTCTACAAAACCAAAATCAATCACAGAAGCCTTGTTTGGACTACCTGGATTCATCAACCTCATGCAGGATTTCTGGGGGAATCCAAGTCTAGCCAGGTTGTGTAACTTGGGCTTAGCTGTTGCTGTAACCAGCCTTAATTCTTACGCTAGTAAAACTGAATGCATGTGTAAATATTTTTCAGGTTTGGGCCTGGAGAAGGTAGAAGGGATGACAAGTGTTTGTGCTAGGAAGCTTTTCTTCTAGACCTTTCCCCCTAGTTTAGACAAGGTCGCATGTTGCTGGTTTAAAAGTAGGCTGGCAGAGGAAGGAAGGAACTCTTTAGTGAAAAAAACACAGAATATACAGGAGAAGAAGCCAAAGGAGATGTTGCTCTAACAGTTTGTTTAGAATACCATTCTTTGCTTTTCAAGTGATATGGGTAGTAGGAAATTTGAACTTGATTGGTTTTGAGAGGGTTTTTACTCTGCCAGCTCAGCTCTCTATTATTTAAGACAATTCAGTTAGTCTTGATATGAAGCTCAATAAACTTTGATCCAGAATATAGGCAAATATAAAACTTAATATAAAAATTTTCACTATATATTTGTGAGGTTAGTTTGTGTGTTCTGTTGGAAGACTAAAAATAACAGCAGCTATTTCTTCTCACCCTGGATGATTCTGCGAGTGTTACCTTGTTGCTTTGGAACAGCATTGCTCTCTTATCTAAGAGAGCTCGGTCCAGAATTGTTTTGACTAAATTTCTCTAAAAAAATCTACCAAGAAGAAATCCCAAGGAAACAGGTTTCCTCACATGTGCTATCTAGAAAAAATGTCAGGAGTATTTTTTTCTTTCCTACAGAGATGAATGTAGGAGAGAAGTTGGAAGCAGAAGAGTTTGAGACATTACACAGTCACTTGTTCACTGCAGTAGTAACACAGTAGAATACTTGTTTATTAGAATGTATATGTAGCTTCACAGTAATGACAAAACGTGACTATTGAAATACAGGTCACTATTCTGTATGTGTTTCTGAGTGGCTGAGTACTGTGCTCTCCTAGCATCAAAATATCCAGCCATCAGAGTAGTTTGTCACTTACACTGGAAATTCTGTTTCTGAGCTCTTTCAGTTTGTGTTTTTGGCAAAAAGCCTTGATCTGAATTTTCTGTAGCAAAGTGGAGATAGAGAAAAATTGGACTCTGCAAACATAGGAGGTTTGCTTGAACTTGATAAGTGATAAGCATAGGGGATTTCTTTGGAATGTGTAGCTGGTTTATCTTCAGTGTTTTTCATGTAGTGTATCTGTGTTAGTACAGACAATACTCGTGCAGTGATACTTGTCACTAGTCTGTGAAGTTGTCCCTGAGAAAAACCTGCTTAGGAAAGGGAAAGCAGTGAGAACTAACCACCTGGCCCTTTGGTCTTAAGAACCAAGGAGTTTTGTCATTTTCCTGCTGCACTGGCTTCATTCTGGGTAATGGCAGTGCTGACTTGACCTGACAGGTATGCTTTGTCAACTGCCCATGGACTAAAAATTGAGCAGGTGGAGGGTAGACATGGTAAATTGGCAGGCAGTGTCAGATGCTCCTCTGAAACAGATAATGTGACTTCACCCCTTGTTTCTGGAAATAACAAGATTTAGTATTAACCAAACAAAAGATAGAAGGGCTAATTAAGACATTTGTTAAAGCATCTTTAAAGCAGTGATGCTTGATAAAGGTCTCTGGTCTTAATAAATGATTTTTTGTCAGCAGCTTGCTTAAATGGATCCTAAAAGTACTCAAACTGATTACAGATAAATGAGATAATCCATGGAAATAATTACTTTTGACATTGGTGAAGGTGAGAGCATTTGGTTCTGTATAAACATGAAATACTGTGCTGTGACTTAAAACTGTTGCTTAGGCAACTATTTAAAGAAGCTTCCTTTTAAACTTTGAAGTCTGTAAATTATGGCAAATTGTTGAACTTTGACTGTGGGTTTACAGTTTTTGTTCCCTAACTGTACATAACGTCTCACATTTCAGACTGAAAGCAGAATTCCAGAGGTACCAGTCATACAACTACAATGATTATTACCAGGATTATCAGAACTACTACTCACAGTGGAATTATGACCCTTACACTGACTACAACTACAGCTCCTATACTCCCTATGATAGCATGCAAGCTGTTGGAGAATGCTCTTTAGGAGATGCTGTTATGGCTCCAGCTGTTTTTGAGGTAAAGATATTACACAGTTGTTACCTGTGAATTTTTTTCTTTAAATCAAGATGTGTGAATTTTGTAAGTCAGAGCTAAAAGGTCCTAAAACTGAAATCATGTGATCAGCTTAGTGTGGAGGTTAGATTAGCAGGCATCATATCTTTAAGTGTTTAAGTAGTGCATCTGCAGAACTAGATATTTATACCCATTAATTGCTCGGGTATGTCAACTAGCAGTTCTGACAGCATAATTGTAGGCTTTCTCTCTTCCTGTTTTTTTAAAATGTATTTTTCTTTACTCAAATAAAATAATTACTGTCAGATCTTATCTGAACTAGCCAATTTATCATTTAAAACTTCCAGAAGTACTTTCCAAGCTGAACTATAGTTTTCTAAACAACCAACAACCCCCCAAACATAAACAAATGAACAAGAACCCCCAAACCACTGAAAAATAGCAACATCCCACAAAAAATCCCCTCCCCAACAGACACCACCTGCCCCTGGCTATTTTGTAGCTGTGGGAGGAGGAAATGGTTTGGGAGTACAAAATTATTTTGCATTTGTGATGCTTTCTGAAATTGATTGATCAAACTTGTTTTTTGTTTTTTTTTTTTTTTTAGGAAGCTTCAGCTATGACTGAAATCAATGATGACCTAATAACTGAAGGTAATGATAATTCTGTCACTGCAAACTGAATTTAGCCATATTTCTGCCCTTTACCAATACAAGCCAATGACTGTCAGATGAAGAAAGTTCTTGAAATTCAGCTGATGTAGTAGGATCCTCTATGGGTTATAGCTAAGATAAGGTAGGATTTTAAAGCTAGTAGTGTACACCATGTGAAGTAGAATGGGACACTGTCAACAACACTTCACAGTAGGTTTAACTAAGAGAATTTAGCATATCTTTGTATAGATTCTGCTAAAATTATTGTATGTTAAACTCATTAATAGGCAAAAGCTTTGTTTTCCAAAAAGCTGAGATAAAAGGTTATGTTGCAGATCTTAAATGGAGGGTTTGACTTGCGCTTAAAGATTTGGTACAGAACTTGGTTGTTTGGCCTGCAAGGCTTGTAGACAGTTCCTGAACTCACAGAGAGGCATCTTGTGTTAGTGTTCAGAAAATTTACCCTGCTTAACACATGTTGTGGTAGAAATAATTTAAATAGATTTCGGTAGATTTTCATGCTTAATTATCCTTAAATCTGCACTTCATATTGAAATAGCAGTATAGTCCTAGCATTCCAAAACACAATTTTCAAAATAAGCTGGGCTTGTTTATTCACCTAGAATTTCAACAAACCTTGACATCTTAAACATTTACTACTAAATCTATCAAATTACTAATTTTGGTTAAAATACATTGTATTAGGCATTTATTTCAAGATCTGACACTTGTACTTACCAGCTTTTATTTTCAGATCCACAGCTGTACTTGGATGTTGATGAAATGAACAGACAATTCATGGAGACAAGTGAAGAACTCTATGATGCCCTCATGAATTGTCACTGGCAACCTCTGGATACGGTCACTTCTGACATCCCCTCTGCTATTTAAGTGTCTTATATAGCATGACCGTTATGACCAAGGTGCTAAAACTACATTTCTTCTACATTACTCTAGATCATAAGTTTTAAAGCACAATGATAGGTTGGGGTTTTTTTGCTATGCTTTTGACAGTTTCTGTAATTTGTTTTTTTTTTTTTTTTCCTCATCACTTGGAGCATCTTGAAATTATGTAAATATTCTAGAAATGTAAAGAGTTCAATGGGGTCTAAAGATAGACTTGCCTGTGTAAATAAAATTTTGTTTCTGCAAACCTGCCAGCAAGGGATTTTACTTACATGTGCGAAACACATTCTCTTCTGGCTTGTTGAATTTAGCTGGAGGCAGTAGGGGTATCTCACCTGTGTTTGCTATGGGCAGCAGGACTAGCAAGAACTAACTCTCACATACTTTCAAGTTACCTAGGCAGTCTTTTACAAGCTCTTAACATGCTTTATCTTCATGGTTTTAAGATACAGAAGGGCAAACATTGAGCTGCCATAGCTGCTAACATGACAAAGACCAAGGATGATACCTACTGATAATTTTATTTCTGCCCTTCTTGCTGTTAGTCTTCTCAATTGACACTTCACAGCAAACAAACTGGTGTAACATAAATACATGTTCTGAAACCTGAAAATCCTTGGAGAAGACTTTGGTTTAAAGGGGGAAGAATAACCCATCAGGAATTAAAGTATCTTAGAAACAGCTCTTCACCTAAGTTGCACCCTATCCTAAACATCTGTTACTTGTTCAGTCTTCATGCTCAGAAGTTTCATAGTGATGAGGTTATAAGTCTTCGTAGGAAGACAGTTCAGTATTTGAGTCAAAGATTAGGGGATATGGCAATGAAGACAGTGCTGCTTTAAAATAGCAACTTCTGAGTGGCTTCCTCTAAACTTATTTTCTGGAAGGGTATAAAGTGTTTTCCAGCCACAGGGACAACTTTAAGCACCTGTGTATGCAAAAGTATTTACTATTTATTGTACACAATAAAATAAATTTAGGCTGGAAACAGAAGGATACTCTTTGAAGAGAAAAAGGTAGAGATTTTCAGGTAGCTAGTAGCCATGAAAGCTATTAAAGCCAGTCAAGACACTTTGCTACTGCCATGTGTGTTTTGAGGGCAGTCTAAACCATAATTGCTAGAATGGCAGATACAAATGAAGTCCACTTCCTTTTTTTTTAATTTTTTTTAATGACCTAATTACATTAAAGTGGTGGTCATAACCTATATGCTGTTCTTAAATGGAAAACTAATACTGCATTGCAGAGTGATGACTTGGCACAGCAGGTCACTTCTAGCTGCTCACCAGAATCAACCTCTTTTCTCTTCCACAGTTTAATTTCAGCTAAATTTCTTTTTCAAAGTTCCACCTGTGAAATGTAGGTTCTTTAAACTAGAAAAGGGTTCTGGAGTGCTATAGGAAGTTCATTCTTCCTGGATTTTACACAGATGTGTATGTAAAAAGAAAACAAAGATCTCACTTAGGCTGGGAGCGTATTAACACAGTTTTAGCAGCTGTTTCCCTGCTTTGGCAAGAACTAGTTGTGAGGTAGCTGGAAAATGAGATTTCTTAGGTGAGGGTTTCCTTTGAACTGGTCAGTCTTTGGAGGGTTATAGCAGGGAGATTAATTAAGGGGATTGTGACAGAAAGTGGAATAAATGAAGCAAAAATCTGGATGGGAAAGAGAGTACTTGTACGCATATAGAGAATTGTTTCAGGGGACTGCAGAAGGGAAGAAACTTAAGATAGTAGATGTAGGCCCCTTTAATTTGGATGGGAGCATTAAAGCTTCACAGCCACACTGGATTTGATGCCACTTCAGTTGTAGTGGATAGCTGTGGTGCTTGAACTCGGTAGTATAAACTAGTTGCTAAGCAAAGGATTTTGTATCTAGCAAGCACCATCGTGACCAGCAGTAAGATGGCTTCCAGGTCTGTGACTTGGTTATATCCTGCTTTGAAGTGCATATCCTGCTTTGCACAGCATTACATAAGACTTCAGTTGCAGCAAGTAATTTGCAGAAATATTTTATTGTGTTACCAGTTAAAAATGTGATGCTAAGGATGTATGTTGGCTTGGCAGAAATACTGTGGAGTATCTGCTGATTTCCTGACATTTGGGAGGTTCATCTGTGTGTGAACTATGTAATGAGGGGCCCATGTAGCTGAGGGATTTCACTTAGTTCCACACTGTCGCCCCAGCACATAAACCTCAAAGTCACAGTCTGTAGCCACATGCAGATTTTACATGTTAACAAGGTCTTCATGCTCTGCATTTAGAGACTGTTTTCAGACATGTATGCACCTTCTGTTCTGGCCTGTAAAGCATCCATGTAGTGAAAATATCATTTGTGAAATGCACTGAAAGAGGTTGTTTAGTCCATTAGTTCTGCACACCTGAGAAATGTTGGGGAATGTATTTTCTGCCAGTCAACATAAAAGAAAAGTAACATGAGGAAGGGAGTCTGCTGGTTGCAGCCCCAGCCCCTGTGATACTGTTCCAAAGTAGCTCTCTGACTTGATTTTCTGTCTCCTGAGCCTTGGTAACCCATCCTCCTTTCCAGTTAGGAGTGCATACATGGGATCAAGATGTGTGCAGCACACATTCTTTACTGTAGAGACCTACTGAAAAACCTCTGTATTGGTGTAAGCCCAAATTTAGGAAAAGGTTAGCACACAGAAACTGCTAGAATGCATTGCTGGGACTTTAGCTGAGGAGGTACACAGCTCTGGTACTGCCTGCATTAGCCAGCTTATACCAAGATCTGAACACGTACATCATACAGATGCCTGCTCTCAGTTCTACAAAGATCTGATTGCAGTAGAGACAGTTTAAAAAAAAAAGTATTGGAAGCAATGTTTTCAACACCACAATGTTTCACTTTGTCCAGTTGCGTGTTGTCTATGCTTTACCCAGCTGAAATGTTGTGGGGTTTTTCTTTGAAGTCTAATGAAGGGTTTTTTTTGTTTCTTGTTTTTAAGCTTATCTAGTGTTGGTTTTATAAACTCTTTATTGTACCTAGCTATGATAGATAGTGCCTTTACCTAAAACCTTCTAATTTCTTGAAGAAGAGTAATGTTATTGTTTTCCATCACTTCTCTAACAGAAGAGCTTTAGTACCATGGTTTGAGGGGCTATTGATCCTGCAGTCAGCGAACAGAGAGAAAGAAACAGGCTAAAAAAGGGTACAAAAGGTTAAATGGTACTTAAGCCGTGAATGTTTCTTTTTGCAGGGATGCTCTTGGACCAACAGCTTCTTTCTAGCGCTACCTCAAAGTAACTTGCAGATCTAACTCACAGGGAAGATTGATCAAATGGTGATGATCACTATCATTCTGCTGGAGATATATATATATATATATATTTGCCTTTTGTTTTGTCTCATTTTTAATGACATTTATTTAATTTCAGTGACTCATGTCAATAGATTTGTTTGACTACATCGACAAGTATTTCTGAGTCATGAGTTTCATTAAAGGCATCTCACCATATGGAAATTGTTCTAAATAAGTAAAATGGAAGTAAAATACATAAATAAAGCAGCACTTGGATTTACAGAGCAAACATAGTGTAGCTGCCTTTGACACATACTTGGAAGAGAAAATCGCGGTTACAGCTTACCTTAATACACTTAGCGTGCACCAGGAGGAGGGCAAATTGGTTCAGCTTTGTCCAGCACAGGAGGGAGTTTAGTCAGTTCCCCACAGAGGCGCCACTTCAGAAGCCAGTGTGGTTACCAATGAGCGTGTGTTAGCAAAGGGCACAGTTCATATCCCTTTGTAAATCTTGCTCTTTCCATAATGGAAATACATTATGATACCCTTCCTTCCTCTCCCCAAAGTTGGAAGCTAGCATGATACGTGGTTCCTGGAGAAAGTTACAAATCCAGGCTAAAATACTAATTTTTTTTTTTTGTATTTTGAATATTACATTGATGTAGATCTTGACGTGTATTCTAGAAAGTGTCATCCTAAAGTTAGTCATCAGGTGTAGCACATCAGCAGTTTACACAAGATGAGGTGACTTAAGTGCACGTGTTCCATGTCCTGGAAGGGATCCTCTGTAACTGCAAGTCATCCCACCCACTGCACATAAACTTTTATTTACAAGGGTGGGGGAGGAGGGCAGGAGACTGGAGTTCCAAAGTTCATGAGAAGTAGTACCTGGAAAGTAACTCCACCCTGCTGAGATTTTTGGAAATGGCTATCTCCTTCAGATAACAACGAAAATGGGACTAAACTGAGTCATGTAGGAGAGCTAGGAAGACACCGATGAGGTTAAAAAAAGCCAGTATGAAACAGAGTTCGGGCAGCATAAAATCCTGCACAAACATGTCTTCTAAAAGCTGTTCCTTTGCTGTTGCTGCCAGTTTATATCTCTGCAGGCCTTCAGAATCACTCACCCTTGCTGGTTTGAGACCCCTTAATCCCCCCTGCCCCTTCCCAGGTCCGCGCCCTTTCTTCCGTTGCGTGCTGGGACAAACGCTGTTGTTTTCGGTGGAAGGGGCTGTATGGTACATCGCTGCTCTTTCCCGGTTCCACCTGGGTCTCACGCCAGCAGATTTGTAGTACAGGTTTAGCACAAGCCCGGCCCATCGGCCGTTCCTACGGCTTAACGAACCCAGCGGACAGCGGCCTGCCGGGGCGGGGGGGCACCGGCCGCCTCCTGCTGCCGCTGTTGCTGCGCGAAGCCGGCTCCTCTGCGGGAGCGGCGGCACACGGCGGGCAGCGGGCCGGAGCGCGCACGGAGGAGGTTCCAGCCGTGGACATGGGGAACAACTTTTACCTCCCCTTCCCACCCTCCCCTTCCCCTGCCTGCCGCCCCGCCCCGCTCCGCCCCGGCCCGGCCCGGCGCCGCGCGTGTGACGCGCCCGCGCGGGGCAGTGACGCGGGCGCTGGGCCGGGCGGGCCGCGCCGCGCCGGGCCGGGCCGGGGGGAGGCGGCGCTGCCGGTGGTGCTGCTGGTGCCGGTGCTGCGGCGGCGGGCCGGGCCGCGGGCGGGCCGTGAGGGAGAGGGAGAGGGGGAAGGGAAGGAGGAGGAGGAGGAGGAGGGGGAGGAAGGGGCCGGGGAGGGGGTGGTGGGTAGAGGCGGCGGCGCCGCGAGCGCGCGCGCGGAGGGGAGGAGGGGCGGGGCCCGCGGAGGAGCCCCCCCGTGCGCGCGGCCGTGCGCGCCCCCGCGCCAGGCGGGAGCGGCGCGGGGGGCGGACGGAGAGAGACAGAGGGGGGCACCCAGCGAGGCGCGTCCCCGCGGCGGGCCCTGAGGGTGACAGCGCGGCCCGGCCGGGCCGCTCCGCATCATGGCCTCGGGCGGCGGCGGTGCCGGCGGCGGCGGCAAGATCCGGATCCGGCGGCACCACCTGGGAGCCGGGAAGCCGCCGTACACCAGGAGCAAGCAGCAGGTGAGGCCCAACCCCCCCACCCCGAGCTCGCCCCGGGCCGGCTCTCCCCGCCGCCGCCGCCCCCGGGCCCGGCCCGGCCCGTCCCGGCCTGCAGAGCGCCCCACGTGCGCGGCCGGGGCCGGGATTTCCCGGCGGGGCGGGGAGCGGGGAACAGGGAGCGGGGAACAGGGAAGGGTTTCCCGCCGGGCCCGCGGGGATTGTGGGAGTTCCGGGCGCTCCGGCCCCGCCGGGATCCCGCCTGGCCTTTGTCTGTGCCCCGCTCGGCAGCGGCGCGGCGGGGAAGGGGAAAGAGGGAAGGGGAAAGGGAAGGTGCGCATCCCTTCGCCTCCCTCTGTGTGCGGGCCGCCCCCTTACACCGCGGGCAAACTCACCTTGGCCGCGTTGCGAAGTGCAAGCTGCTCTTCGGATTTACGTGCGGCTGCCCTTCGGATTTAAATGCATCGCTTCCGATATTTGCCCTTCTTGACAAATTCCAAACTGCGGATGAGTCTGTGAGAGCGCTGTGTAGGTAGGCATCTTCCATTGTGGTTTTTTTTTTTTTTTTTTTTTTTTTTTTAAAAACCC
>JAWWEU010000081.1:63003680-63033348 GCA_035583155.1 Acropternis orthonyx | reverse complement strand
TTTTTTTTTTTTTTTTTTTTTTTTTAAGAACGCTGCCTGCAGAACCCTCGAGTCTGCATCTGGTCGCTTCTTTAGTGTCTTGCCTGTAGTTAAATGCGCGGTGCAATTGAAGTGTAATTCTCATTCACAGGGCATTTTTTTCTCCTTTGTATTGCAGGCCAGAGTAGACGGATAACAAAAAAGCCAGTTTGTAAATTGCAGTACAAAGATCCTACACTATTTAGAGTGGCTTTAGGGGGGAGAACCAAAGATCCTTCCCCAGCTGCTGCTTGCCAAGAAATTTCAAGATGCTCAGAGACAGTGACTCTTCCGCGTGTGTTTATGAACCTGGAGTTGACTGTTCAGCCAAAAGGTTTACATTATTAAATCGGTGATAAAAGCTAGGGGATTGAGTATTATATGCAAAATTGAGGGGGCGTTATGCACAAGTTGTCGCTCGGTTTTTATTATTTGGGAAGTACTATACTTAGTCTTTTATGCAGTACACTGATCATCAGCGTTGTCCTTGTGAAGCTGACAGGGTGATGGTTCATCCAGAGAATTGCTGCACTTAGAGAACGAATGTTAAAGCTCTTATGTGAACGACAAAATAAGGTTGAGATTGCAATATCTTATATGTGTTGATACTATGTAGATAGCTGGTAAACGTTATGCATGAATTTAAAATAATTAGTGGAGATGGTTTTCTGACTCCTCTATTGTTTGTTGTCTGTGTGTTTTCCAGTATGTTTATTTACACAATGTGCCAAAACAAACACATGCTTGGGAATATCTGTGGGGTTCTGCTCAGAGAATGGATGCTGCAAATCGAATACATAGACCAAATTAACAAGTAATATATTAGGGGAAATATGGTAAATAGGGGAACTGATAAGTGTCAGATATGTGCATTTGTTATGATGGATAGCTTTTTTAACCATGTGCATGTTGCTAACTTGGATTACATTAAGAGGAGCTCTGGGTAGATAGCTGGCTTAAACTGCAATTAAAGTGTTCTGATTTTCAATATAACATTGATTCTGCAGAAGTATTTTGCGATTTGGTGTTAATTGTCTCAGTAATGAGTTTGGGAAGTCATGAAGGTGCTCAGCGCAATCTTGACATGAGGTTTTTATACCTCTGATTCCAAACCCCTGCTCCCCTAATTATTATTAATAAGTAAGTTCATAGAAATACTTTATTAGAGCTTTTGTAAGTGCTTGCAGTCCAGATTGCAGTCCTGAAAACTCTCAGTGTCATCATCAGGCTCTGAAGGTGCCCAAGCACTGTAGGCAGTATAGCTAAGTAGGTTTTTGGTTCCTAGAGTATCTGATTTTTTCCCACTTGAATGAGAGGTGAGTAGCACCATGCCAGGCTTACAGTTTTAAGTCTGGTGTCATGGGGTTTTTTGCGTGTTGTTATGCCTTCTTGATCTTGTTATTTTGCCATAGTCTCCCCGGGAGCGCGGTCAGGTAAGAATTCAGCCCAACATGTGTTGCAGAGTTAGTCTTCTGTTAAGTGCAGTGACAGCTTTAGAAGGCAATTGGAAGAGGAGATGCTGCTGCTTTTCAAAGATGCTTAGCTAAAGAAAGCATTTGTTCAGAATGTGGTAGACCCTGCTACAGATTCCTTTTTTGCCTAGAGGCATCAACCTACATATTCCACTTTCTGGGCAAATATCCCAGTCGTCAAGCTGTGTGTCGTCTTCAGTTCTCCTGACTGAAACTGTGTTATTACCCAGAAAAAGAATGCATGATTCTCTGAGCCAGGAAGAGGATGTATAAGAAGATGTTGCCTTCCAAGACTGGAGACATACAGGCTCTGATCGTTTATTTCAGAGGTTATTTTATATGTTCTTGGAATAAACATGCAAAGCATAATACTTCCTGCCCTTTCCTCCCCAAATGCCTGATAGAGAGCCTTGCTTCATTATGTTTGCCTGTGAATTTTTTTAAGTCTAGAGCATTTTTTTAAACCAGCCTCAAATAGGTGAGGTGAACAGATGCTGCCTGAAAGATGCGACTTGCAGCTTGTGTATTCTCCTGGAAGATGGAGATGTGGGTACAGATTCCCCCGCAAGTGAAGGAACTAAACCATGGCATTTTCCTTTCTGAACCACCATCATGCCTTGTAAGAAGTGCAGTCAGCAGCTGTATTACTAAGCCAACAGAGAAAAAGTAGCAGCATTGCTAAAACGGTATCAACTCATCCACTATGAAGATTTGTGGTGTGGGAATCACATTTCGAAAAGAAAAGAGCCTTTTTGTATCTTCATGTTGGGTGTTCTTGGAGTAGAATTGCAGAGTTCTCCCCACTATATGTGCTTTCCTAGTGGCAAAATGTTGACAGCTCCACACTAAATGCATCGACTTTAGGTTGCACTTTGCTTGGCATTCTACCTGTTTCCTCAGCCATCTCATACTGAAATATCCAGCCTCCTCTTGTGCTGTATGAGAAGCTTAGGCACTGGAGTTAAAATTATGGCTTCTTTGGGAGCTAAGCACATGCAGGCGAGGGAGCTGTTGTGCCTGGCCTCTGGGTTTCATCCTCTGGATGTGGCCCCGGTGTTTCTGAGTACTGGTTTGTCCTGGTCACTTAGGGAAACTGATGATTGGAATTACCAGTGCGGATGTGTTAATGGGAGGACTGTTTACATTGTTAACTTACTAAACTTCCAGAATGGTATCTGTATGTTCCCACTGCTGATTTTATGTTTAATTTTGCGCTTTTCTGTGTTCGTGTGTGTGCTGGTGTGGCTTGGAACAGGGCCATTCTTACCAAGGTAACATAGATTTCAGAGATTTTAAATGTGTCTTAACGGGAGAAGAGACTAGAAGAACTTTTTCTGGTAATTTTTTTTATTACATAATTAACCACTGAAAGTGTCAGAGAACTTGGATTCTCCCGGACTTTTAAACTCATACAAGCAGATTGAAGTACGAGAAAAACCAGTTACCTGAAAAGTGTTTACCCTTCCCATGAACTTGTACATCTATGTTAAGCTTCAGCTTAGAGCTGTTTAATATCAGAGATAATATTTGCAGATTGAAAATTCTGCTAGGGAGCAATATGTTTTTGTTTTTTCTTATCTGTGTACATGCCAGTGCATATTTATAAAGTAGATGTGCTACACTGATAATATAAAAAAATCCAAAGATGTTTTCCTTGATGAAACCAGCCTAAGTGTCTGCATGTTTGTAGTTGATCCTGTGATGATTAGTTAGGACATTACCTGACAAAGGGGACCAGAAGGCTGCTGAAAGTCACTTTCACTGGTCCTGAAAGCCGGTCTGGATTGGTGAGTTTCACAAAGTCATTCCAGACATCCTGTAAGGTTCTTTCCAGAGGGACTGGCTACAGGATCAGGAACTTTAACTATGATTAAATGCAGCAATGACTAAATCATTGCATTGTCACCTGCTGTTACCCTGAAGGTAGGCCTTGCTGGGCAGTGACTGCAGGCAGTGAGCAAATGGAATCTGATAAATCACCAGGTTTATTTTGCGAGGAAATTTTGAAACTCTAATGCTAAGGAGTTCCTAGAGTATTGGTTTAACTCCTGTCAACAGGATTGCACACTGAAGCACACTTAGGTGTTGTATTGGTATGTAACTCTCTGCTTGATTTCATTTAGTAGCAGGCTAGCACACTGTGCTAAAACAAACAGATTTGAAGAAATGTTTAGTGTGTATTTAAAGATTTGTTTTTAAAGGATGGGCTGCTAGTCAACATCAGAAGTTCTGTCTCTGCCTCAGCAATATGAAATTGCTGAAATACGAAATAGCAAAACAGATGTTTAAATTTGGTACTTGGCTTTCTACTGCTGCCATAAACAAAAGCATATCCTAATTGGGAATAACTTGTAAAACTGAGATACTGACAGTTGTTTTTTTTTCTCATTTAGGCTAACAGTACTGTCAGTGGTACAGCAAATTATAGATGATGATTTCTATAGCATTTTATTACTATTCTGGGGTTTGTCATGCAAAGTGTTGTCGTGACAGTCTTTGAGGCTGTGAAGTATTGGGGGAAACCAGTATCTCAGGAGGAGAAAAAAAGCAGATGAAATAATTGACCGTGTTAGCTGGGACACTCCAAGTTGTCTTTGGTTGCTGGCAGCACATCACTTCCTCTGAGTTATTTATTCCTCAAGTCAGTAATTAGAACCAGTTCTTGCTACCCTGCCATGGGCAAACTGAGCTACTGCTGATTCTACAGACCGTGGGAGGACAGAGTTCTAAATCTCTTTTGCGTGCCCAAAAGTGTTTGAGCAGGAGTATTTGAGATTGCTGCAGATGGTGGGCTACCTTACAGTGTGCAATGAATTCATAACCCAGTGGGATGACTGACTCAGGGGGCATGGAGTGAGTGGTAGATGTTGTTTACCTGGACTTCAACAATGCCCTCAGCATGGTCTCCCATGTGGTGATCCCTGCTGTCCATTTGAAGAAATACAGACTTGTCAGATGGACTGTAAAATGACCGGAAAACTAGCGGGGCCATTGACCTCAAAGAGTTGTGATCAGTGTACAAAGTGGCAGCCAACTGCTAACAGAGGCTCTCAGGGGTTGATGCAGAGGCTGATGCTGTTATGTGTCTTTATTAAAACCTGGGATGAAGGAATGGCATGAATCCTCAAGAGGTTCCCCCATAATACTGAACCTGGCCGGACTTCAGCCCTGCGGTATGATGAAGGATAGGGCTACCACTGAGGGATCTTGACAGAAATGGGGCTGCCAGGAACCTCATGCATTTAAAAAAAGGCAAATATTGAGTCCTTCATCTGGGACAAAACAACCCCACCTGCCTGCTGGACAGCAATTTGAACCTGAGTCAGCGGCATGCCCTTGAAGTAAAGAAGGCCAACTGCATACTGGGAGGTATTGGTAACAATATGGGAAGGATGTTCTGGGAGTTTTTTCCCCTGTATTCAGCACTTCTGGGACTGTATCTGGAGTGTTGTGTTGAATTTTGGCCTCTCCGGTACAAAAAAAAGATAAACATAGGTCAGCATGCTGAAGTGAATCTGATTGAGGGCCACCAAAATGACTAGAGGGGCAGAGGCCCATGGCTAAGAGAACTGGGTGTGTGCAGCTTAAGAGCAGCAAACACCTAATGAGACTACAGAGAAGGTGTAGCAAGGCTCTTCTAGGAGGTTCATAGCAACAGAAAAAGAGACAGTGGACTCAAGATGTGAAGACGGAAATTCTGATTTCATTTTAGGGAAAAATCTTTTAACTGTGAGGGATAGCAAGGATGTTGGAAGAACTGGCCAGAGAGGTCTCTGTCCCTGTAGGTGCTCAAAACCCAGGTGGACACAGCTATGTATGACCTGCTGTTCTTGGCCCTTCTCTGAGCAGGAGATTGCAGTAGGTGACTCTGTCCTGCCGTGCAGCCTGTGTGTGGTTCTGTCAGAGCTGCAGTTGGACCACGAAGCACACACAGGCATGGTTTCAGCATAAATGTTGCTGTTATTCCGGCTTGGTAGTCCTTCTCTTGGTCTGTTCTGTAATTCTGTCTTCATGGTTCTGCTGCGTTTTGAGGGAGGAAATAATGCCTCCATCTCACTGTTACAGTTTTTCAAGAATAAACCGTAAGCTTGCCCTCCAGAAGAGAATAGCTAAGGGGCTTTTTTTTAGGGTTGCTGTTTTGCAGACCTGTTTTTAAAAATGTCTTAAGTTTTCTTAGTGATAGGTCATGTGATACACTTTTCCATTTTTCTGCTATTAAGTTGTAAAAACTCTGGGGGTTTTTTGCCTTTCATTGTTCTGTGTTATCATTTCAGTATTTATTGCGTAGATTGTGTACATCTACAATGTATTGAATAGTGATATTTATACCATCATGAGACAAGGGGAACATGTTCCTCAGTATGCATGTGTGTGCTCCTAAGATGATATAATGAAAACTCTATTCTGTGCTTTTTGTAAGATGCAATATGAATCCTCTACGCTGCAGAATTATGAAGTGCTCACAGTATTTTTCTAAGGAAGAGCTCCAGCCATTGGGCAGAATTTTTTATTACTTCTTAGGGCATTAAATTACTTACCTATGCAGTTCCATGGACAACTGCTGCACAGGCTGGGGGGTGAGTGAATTGAGAGCAGCTCTGCCAAGAAGGACTTGGGTGTGCTGATGGATGAGAGGCTGGACATGAGCTGACAATGTGCACTTCCAGCAAGCCAGTCATACCCTGGGCTGCATCACAAGCAGCATGGCCAGCAGGTTGAGTGAGGTGATTCTGCCCCTCTGCTCTGCTCTGGTGAGACCTCACCTGGAGTGCTGCATCCAGCTCTGGGGTCCTGAGCATGGGAAGGACATTGGAGTGAGTCCAGAGAAGGACCACAAGAATTACCAGGGGACTGGAGCACCTCCCCTGTGAAGACAGGCTGAGAAGAGCTGTTCACCCTGGAGAAAGCTCTGGGCAGACCTTATGGTGGCCTTTCACTACCTAAAGGGGATTCAGTAGGGACAGACTGTTTAGTGGGGCCTGTTTACCACAGCAAGTGATAATGGTTTTAAACTGAAGGGGGGTCGATTTAGATTAGCTACAAGGATGACATTTTTTACAAAAAGAATGGTGATACTTTGGAACAGGTTGCCTGGAGAGGTGGTCGAGGCTCCATCCCTGGAAACTTTCAAGGTCAGGTTACAAGGAGCTCTGAGCAACCTGATCTAGTTGAAGATGTCCCTGCTTGTTGCAGAGGGGTTGGACTAGGTCACCTCTTAAGGTCCCTTCCAACTCAAACTGTTCTGTGAATCTGTGCACGTTGCACCTAAGTACAGGGACTTTGGGGGTGTTTGGCTTAGTTGTGACTACTGCATTTTTTCAGCCAAACATAAGTTCAACTTAACACTCACGTTTGCTGGGATGAAATGTGTGTGCTGACACATGGACACCAACTTGCTCTGAGTCCTACAGCTGGGGTTAAACACACACACAAACTTTGTGAATACCTGTGGTGGTAGAAAATTTTCTCTCTCCTTGCTGAGGCTGTGTATTATTGTCTCTGTAGCTCTGCTTTTGTAAAGGGTTGTGTGAGAGTGTCCTGGGGAGCTGGCTGACTTTGCTGTTAGGTATGATTGTATTTCGAATCAAACCTTATTGAAGCCGGTGTGTCTCACGACACCTTCAGAGCTCAAGGTCTGGTGGCCTCCAAGATTGAAATAAACCAAGCAAAGAGTTAAAGTGTTCAACTGATGTTTTCTTTGAGACTGGATTACAGGTTTAGTGAGGCACTGAAATACTTAATAAAATACTAAATTAATGATGAAGAACTGTACCAGTATGTGCAAGACTCTAATATAGATGCATTTGTAGTTAAAGTCATCCTGAGCTAAGCAGATGAAAACAAGGTTTGAACTTGTTTAAATGTAGCTATGTTAGGGAATTACTGTGGTACAACTTGATAAATAATAAATTTAGCTGTGACTGTGGGTGTGTTCTAATGTCAGGCCTTAGTATTTGTTATTAAACTTACTTTACAGAGTTGTATAATACATGCGGATTTGTAGATGCCTTTATCTTCAGTCACTAAGAAATAATTTCTATGTGCAATGGCAATTTTTTATGTTGCTGGTAAGAGAGCAGTGTTTGGAAATACTAGTTAAATGTTTGAGAGGTGCTCTTGGCTCTGTCAGTTGAAGTGGGATGAAAAAATACGTGCAGAAAGACACTACGGCCCCTTACAACTGAGGATTACTGCCTGCAGCAGAGGCGAGGCTACCTGAAACCTTGCAGATTCAGAATATTACCTTAAAATGTCAAAAAATATAACAGTACCCACTGCTGCTGCAGCTAAAGTGACTGCGTGCAAAGGTTATTGTTTTGGTTTCTCTTGGACACCAATTCTTGCTTTTTAAAATCAGTCAGTCAACGCTATGCACTAGGGTTAAATGTATCCTGTTTAAAGTAATTACAGGTTCTGCTGGTTCAGATAAATTGTAAGGTTTACCTTTTGTAGGCTGCACAGTGTGTGTGTACGATACTTAAAAAGTAGGAAGGCTTTGAGTTTTGCCAAAATACCAAATAATCACAGGAATAACTAAATGTGATTATTTGGTTACTTCATTTTAACTTACAGGTTCAAAATTGTGAATAAGATAAATGTGCAGCAGGATTGGCTATACATTTTGCAAAAAGATTAGGTTGTGATATAGTTCGCTCAGTTCACCATGGACAGAAAAGATATTTCAGAGACAATATGTGAATACCTTGCTATCTTTTTGCTAACACTGCATTTTATTAAAAAAATTCCAGTCTTCTTGTTTGAAGGTTGTCTTACTTTACAGGCCCACTCCAAAGTGTCAGGAATGAGATTTTGTAGCATAAGTACTTAATTCTGTGAAGTTTAAGTTCGAGCTTAAGTTTAGCTTCAGGTTACCTATAAAGCCTTGTCCTCACTAGGAACTGTCCTCACAGAGATGGACATCAGCAAGCTGTGAGTTACCCTTGAATGGCATTTAACTCTTGTTTCAGGAGTTGTTGCAGAATTCGGAGTGCCTTTGTGTTTCACATACACAGCATGTTCCCACTACTGTGCGCCATAGCTTGGCCTGTGATACCATGTTGGTTTTTGAGTGCTCTTAGGCAAAGTTGGGAATGTTTAATGTGGGAGTCCAGTATGTTACAGAAGGTAGCAGATTTGTAATGCGGAGTGTGATGCATTGATAACCCTTGTGTGCATAAACTTCTTTGTTGTAAAGGCAGGAAAGAGTTTGCCATTTCTATTATCAGTTATGTTTGGTGATGTTGAAACACTGTAATGGATTAGATCTTACTCTATAGCGAATACCTATAAATAAGACAGTTTCATGCCTAAATAGTGTATTTAAATCCTAAATATAAAATGTATGTTATACATTGCTAAATCTGACAGCTTGTAGTAATGGCCTTTTAAAGACCATCTGGTGCCATGGGAAATGTATTTCTTGGCCATTCTGATTTTGAAAACTTTAAACTTCTTGTCTGTGCAGTTATGTTAGAAATAAAAATAATCACTTCAGACTATAGGGTTCCTTTATAGGAAAAGAAAGATAGCCTGAGCAGCTGTTCAATTGATGTAGTTCTACTGCAGACACACTGTGGCAGCTAAGTTGTGGCGGCAGTGTTTCACTTCAGAAGTATTAAGAGTTCCTTCTTAAATTGAGAAGGAAAGAACTTTCAAGCTGCTTGTAAAGTTGTAGGTGGAGGCAGTGTCCTGGATCTTAACATTTTCATTTTTGATGCTTTAGATTTCCACCTCAAAGTGTAACACAATGTAATTTTACAGCACCCATTGCTGATGACTGCTGAGGGTTAACTGGAGCCTAGTGTAGCATTTCCTAAAACGAAGGAAGAAAGGTGCCTTGTACTTGGTGCTCCCTTTTGTACTGTGTCAACTCAAGGTGTGGACAAAACTTGAGATAAAACCATTCAGTGTCAACCAGGATTTAACGTAGTGGGTTGGGCACCAGTTTTTTCAATAGGAGCACACACTGGTGTTTTGCACTCAGTTGAAGTGATAATGATATGTACAGATGTGCAAGCAGTGCCAAGAAGTACCTGAATTTCCCTGAAATGTTTATTCTAAAGCTAACTAGACTAAGGAAAATAAGGTTCACTTCAAGCAATAGGAGAGAAAGTCACTGGCATCTGGTAACATAATCCCTTCTTCTTTGACTTTCAGAAATAAATCTGAATTAGTCCGTTTACCTTAAATAAAATTGTTGTTTTTCAAGTGTTACATAATTATTGTAATTTCTGAAACACATTGTTCTTACTAAGTCATAAGTTTATTGTCTTTTTTCTAATGAAATATCAAACCACTTTTCTACATCCAAATTGAAGCCACTCCCTAAATAACAGAAGTGGAGTTGGTCTAAGCCAGTCTAAGTCTGCTGTTGCAAGAGACAATCATGTCACATTTCCAATTCTATTCCTGCTTTTACATGAGCACCCATGCAGCCACATGGTAAGCTGCACCAGCAACCTGATACCCCAGAGGGGTAGTTCTCACTGTCACAGTCTATAGACAGATTTTGGGCTGGATCTATTTAATTAGAGCCTTGATGCAGTTTATCACTTGGTTGTGTGTATGTGCCAGTGGCAGCACAAGGGAAGGGTGAGTCGAAGAGAAAGGGACAGTGTCTTTCGTGGCAGTACGGACACAGGGTGGTTAAAAGAAGGGAAAAATTTTGTTTCGTGTTCCTCGGGTCCTGGCTGCCTGATTGTACTGTCTCTCGGGCCAGTTCTGGTGCTCTGAGCCAGTTTAACTCATTAGTCCAGAAGAGAAACATGTACTTTTTGCCAGATTAATGAATTAAGCTAGTACGGAGAGGAGCCTGCGATGTGCCAGAGCTGGCATGAGGTAACCGGGGGGGGTGGGGTGGAGAGGACACAAAAATTCCCTTTTGGTGTTTGTAAGTGGTTAGAATAATCTGCTCTATTGCAGTGAACTTCACCATTAGGGGCAGGTTTTCTTGCTGAGCACTTACTGATTCATATATTTTAATAACTTGAACTTTGGAATGGGAAGCAAAGAGTCTCTGAGAGGCAAACATTTTATGCTTTTCAGAGGTGTGCATACAGTGAGGTGGAAATTAGCTTTTATACCTGGTTTCGTATTTTGCATCTCTGACAAATCCCTGTAAGTGTAGGACTGTTACATAATTTATATATAATTTTTTTCATACTTAAGCCTCTTGGACTGAATTCAACTCAGTTACAAAAACAGATGTTTTTGAGTAATGTATCATAGCTGAGTACTCCTGCCAGCACTTTCCCCACCCTATACTATGTGAAAGACCCTTGCAAGCTGGAAAAACTGTCCCTTTTCTGTAAATGTTCATGGCCAAGAAACAGCCTGCTTTTACTTTTGGAATTCAAACTGTGACCATAAACTATTGATTTTTCTTTTTTTTTATATAAATCCTTTGAAGAAATGGTATTTTAAAGCAGTAAATTGTTACCTGTTTGTTTACTGGTATTTCTGCCTATGTATCGTTTGCTGAGCATTGCAGCCAGCATCGGTTTATGAAAGGCAAATCCTACTTGACCAACCTGATCTTCTTCTGTGACAAAGTGACCCACTTGGTGGATGAAGCAAAGGCTGTGGATGTTTTATGTCCTCTATACAGACTTCAGTACAGCCTTTGACACTATTTCCCACAGCCTTCTCCTGGAGAAACTGACTTCCCATGGTGTGAACAGGCATAGCCTTTGCTGGGTGAAAAACTGGCTGCGTGGCTGGGCCCAGAGAGGGCGGTGGATGGAGGTACATCCAGCTGGTGGCCAGTCACAAGGGCTGTTCCCCAGGGCTCAGTGCTGGGGCCAGTCCCTTTTGGCATCTTCATCAGTGACCCTGGCAAGGGGATCGAGTGCACCCTAAGCAAGTTTGCACGTGACACCAAGTTGGGTGGGAGTGTTGATCTGCTGGAGGTCAGGAAGACTCTACAGAGGGATCTAGAAAGGCTGGTACAGATGGGCTGAGGCCATCTGTATGAGGTTCAATAAGGGGAAGTGCCCAGACCTGCACTTGGGTCACAATAATGCAGGTGACATTGCAGGTGTGGGGCAGAGTGGCTGGAAAGCTGCCCGGCAGGAAAGGGCCTGGTTGCCAGCCGGCTGAACACGAGCCAGCAGTGTGCCCTGGTGGCCGGGAAGGCCCATGGCAGCCTGGCTTGTATCAGCAACAGTGTGGCCACCAGGACCAGGGACTCCACTGGTGAGGCCTCACCTGTGGTCAGCTTTGGGCCCCTCACTACAAGGACATTGAGGTGCTGGAGCACATCCAGAGAAGGGCCGTGAATATGGCACTGGAGGACATGGTGTAATGGTGAACATGATGTTAGTGCTGGGTTAACAGTTGGGCTTGATGATCTTAAAGGTGTTTTCCAGCCTTTATGAGTCTATGAAAACAGGGCTTTGGGCGCTCCATGGGAGGATTTGGGTCTTCAAGACAAGGCTTTGGGCCCTGGAAATGGGCTTTTGGAGGTGAGGAGGAGGGTTTGAACCATGAGGTTGGGTTTCATGCCCTCAAAGGATGCTTCGATATCACAAACTAAGGCTTTGACCCCTAGGAATGAGTCTCTGGAGGGTTAGAGGAAGGCTTTGATCCCACTAGATTGAAGGCTGAATCCTAAAAGGAGGCTTTGGTCCCTGAAATGGAAGCTTTGGAAACTAGAGTTTGGGCCTGAAGATGGGCTTTGTTTGAACTCTACAAATGAGGTTTTGGACTTTCCAAATCTGACTTGAGGCCTTCAAAGTAACGCTCTAGGCCCTTCACACGAGTCTTGGCACCTTAAGAGCAGGGCTGGAACTTAGAAATGAGGGTTTATGCCCAAACAAGGAGGCCTTGGACTCTTGGGTAACAGTTGGACACGATCTAAGAGGTCTTTTCCAAGTGGTTCAGTGATTCCATGATGTCAAGCCAACGTGCCTTGAAGTAGCTGTTACTGTAGTTACTGTTGTTATGATGTTTGTATACATAGATCTAGCAGAGCTGCAGGCACTTGGGATGATGCACAGATTTTGAAATACCTATTCGTAAGCAACTGTGTCTTGCCAGTGGATTTTAATTTTATTAGCTTTCCTGCTGATACTTTTTAGGATGAGTATGAGTGAGTTTGAGGTGAATTAGACAGCAGCTGGCACTGACAGTAGCCCAAACTTCCGAAATCAGTCAGCTAAGGAGTGAACTGTGTTCACTGACTAAAACCCTGCTCCATGCAGTCAGGATTGTCCCATTGCATCTACTGCCCTTTCACGATATTAAGTTTGGTGCCTCTGGGTGGGGGCTGTAGAAACTGGGAGTTACGAGCATTGAAGGTGTGTGCCAGCACTGCTTCCTCTGCTCCCACTCTGGGGTTGGGAGCTCTCAAAGAGTTTTTGTGCAGTAGCACCTTCAGAGTAGCCACAGTGAATGAAGGTGTTCAGGAACGGACTGTTTCGTAATTGTGGCCTGAGGAGATTGGGATCTGAGTGGCTGGAGGAATAAGCCTGCTAGACTTGTCCTATTGCAGTGTCTTTTGTATTTCACCTCAGAAGATCTGTTTGCATCAGTGAGATGTGCAGTGTGCTTGTCAGCCTTCTGGAAGGATTAATGATTCCTGTGTGGGGAGATGGTAGGGAACCTGCGATGGGCAAAGTGCAGAGCTGGTGGCACAGGAGCAGTAGAGGGTGGGGAGTGCTCTGTTGCTGACAAGGTAGGTTTGTGTGTTGCCTGTGCAGGGAGAGAGAAACAGTGTTCAAACACGTGCTGAAATTGAAGAGTAAGAAAACCACAAGTTAGGGTAATATTAAAATGACAGCTTTAAAGACAGCGTAAGGCATGACTCTTTGCTGAGATGTCCTGGCAAGAAAAAGGAAGTGTGCATGTTTCAAAGCGTAGTTGGTCAGTGGTGCCTTCACTGCCTGACTTGGTCAGGAATCCAACCACAGTGCTTTATTGATTGGCTTTCAGCTCTGATGGTCAGGTAGGAGATGCTGTAAGGAAAGTTTTTTCTTTTTTTTTCCTCTTTTTTTGTCTGTATGTGAATAGGCATACCTAGGGGGTGTGGTTTACTTTTTAGGGAGTAGGTGTTTGGTTTTTTTAGCAGGAACTGCATTTGGTGATGGCTTGTTCATAGTGCCTGCACAGTACTTTCACAGTGCCTTAAATCAATATATTTTGCAGACAGAAGATGGAGGTGCATTTCCATGTGTTTTGCTTTCTCTTGCTTTGTCCCTAAGCCAGCATTATTCTGGAGCATAAAACTATGCTTCTTGTCTCCCACTGTGCCTAAGCCAGATGGAACAGGCCATTAGTACTTGCTACAGTATGGCTGTGGTTTGGTTTGGGAAGTGACCTTGTGTTACCCAGCTGATGATGTGGAGAACACTAGCAAGGCTGCCCTTTGCAAGAAAGGGTCAGACCAGTCTGGTTTTAGATATGGATGGTAAAATGTCACCTTGGTTAATTATTAGTCTAGCTAGATTCTTCAGTTACTCGTTTGGATTACTCATGATCGGGGGTTTACTCTTCTGGATGCCTGTGACTTCCATCTTGAGTCTGAGATATCTTTCAGTCCTGGGAGGATTTCTTCAACAGGAGACTCATACAAGCCTGTTTTGTGTTTTTATTCTCCTGATGGAGAAACACTCTTGCAAATAGTGAATATTGTAGTACTTAGCCTTTTGGAAAGAGCATTGTCTTGGATGCTGTTTGTGTCCTGATGATTTGCTTATTTTGGCAAATTTTGACTCCTCCGAGTTCCTGGTATGCTTTTATTCCTATAGCAGCAAAGTATCCACCCCCCAAAAAGGGGGGTCAGTGTGTCATAAGGAAAGGTGAAAGCAAGGGGCTGGGAATGGAGTAGGGACTGGCACTGAGCACTGAACTGCTCCTGAATTCTGGTGCTGCATGCGGTTGGTAGTTTTCGTTGGGAAGCTGAGGCTTAGTGTTTATGTAGGGTAGCATCAACATCCTGAGTGCGGCATCCTAGTCTGCATCTTGGTGTGGTAACTGTGGTGGATGTGTTTTATCATGCTATATTCCATCTGGTTTGAATTGTCTCTGGATATTTATTCTGTCTTTGTGCAAGTACAAGATTAAATTACTGATCCTTACGAAAAATGTCAAATTAAGAAGACCTTGTTTCTGTGAAAAGGTTTTTATTTTCTACTTTACCTTTATTCTTTTTCTCTGCCCCCCTCTTAACTCCAGATTCAAGAGGGTCTAATTTGTTTGTAACTCCTATAACTAAGTACGTATGAAAGATGAATGAGGGATATGGGCTTCTTTTTTCATTTGTGCGATGCATTTTAAAGAAAGTTGAATGCAGCAGAGTTCTTGTTTCAGTTATTTACTAGACTTAACTACTGCATGTTCAAATAATATTCTTAATATTTTACACACCAATAATAATTTGTAGAAAATTTTGTGGCCTAAACGCCGCAGAAGAAAACCAAAGTAGCTTGCCATAGCCTTTGATACATGTGTTAGCAAATGACAGTGGAGTTCCACAAAAAATCTGTTTAACTCTTGTTACTTTTTAGTTTCCAGAGTGTTGAAATTGCAGAGGTTGGCAGCTGGTTCTGTGGCTGCAGTCAGTGTAAGGGGGGGGAAGTCCACGCTGCAGGCAATCTACTGCAAGGGCTTGAGATTTGACAGGAAGGAGTGTTGAAATTTTCAGGACATGATGAAGAACAAGTGACTGCCTAAAACAAAATGGTAAATAAGTATTTCGTAATTGTAGAATGTAAGCATTGCGAATAATTGATAAATGTCAAAATGGAAATGGCTTCTATACAGTCATTAATTGCAGAATATTAAGGTTTGGAGTTAGAAAACTTTAACGTGCCATGAAATGAAATTTGATCAAATTCAATCTGTTGAACAGTCCTGTAGTGAGGAATCTCTTGTTCAGCTGTAGCTGTTTCTTCCAGGATTCTTTCAGGATACCCTGACTGTTCAGAGCATAATAGTGTATTTTTTTGGTACACATTGTTACTGCAGTTCAGCATTAGAAAGAGAAATATTTAAATTCACTGATTTCAGCAGCTTTTATGGTCATCAGTATTGCTGTAGACCATTGCTGAGCTTCTGTGTTTCATGGTTTTCCAAGTGAAGGCATTACAAGGAGGAGACCTCAGAAGAATGTGTGCACACTGGGAGTTATTTAGAAATAGAATTTCCTGTCATCCTTGTGACTTGACAAGCCTCTGGTGAATTTCAGCTGTAATTGCAGAATTTTGAACATTGCCAAGGTCACTGGGAAGTACAGAAACTGATAGGTTAGTACTAAAAAAATCAGAATTAGGTGAATTTTTGTCATGCATGCTCCAGAATTATGTCAAGGATCCGCCCATCTCTATCTTATTCATCTGAATATTGCTATCTACTGTCTATCTTCAAGGCCTGTGCAAGGTTGCATGCCAGAGTATGCTGCTGACTGTGTTCCTGTATTTTTCTTTCAAGCTGGGACTCATTAGCAGAGTGACCGAATCAGTGAAAAACATTGTACCGGGATGGTTACAGAAGTATTTCAATAAAAGGGAAGATAAATGTGTAGATACAAATGAATCTCCAAACCAGGAAGAGAATCCAGTAAACTATCACCATGATTATGCAAATGAAGATGCCATGGTAATTGATGGGAGAGTCACGCCTGAATCAGCAAGAATTAATTTGGAAGGTATGTGAAATATTTAGTATTCTGACCATCTGTGTTTATTTACAGGTTTCTGCTTTTGAATCTGTATTTCTAAGGGAAGCTGGAAGGAGCATTTTGATAAAATAATAAAAACCAACAAAAACCCCCAAACCAAAACCCAACCAAACCCCTACACAAAGCAAAAACAAAGAACCAAAAACAAAAACTGTTTTTGAAACTGTCTTAGCTTCAAGCTGTAATGTTTAAATTGCAAAAAACTTACTGGAGGTTGACTTAGAGCTCTTGAAAGTAATCAGTTAACTTTGGGTAGTCAACTGGTCAAATGCAAAATACTGATAATATTCATTTGTGAGGGTGCTGGGTTACATTTTCTTTTCAAAGGATCTGGAATGAAAGTTTATCTAATTGCCTAGAGTAATAGAAACGTTAATTTGTTGTGTTGTCCGCAAAGCAAAAGGCCAGATGCTAGAATGGCAGAAGAAAATTACTTCTCATGTCCTGTTTTTATTTTTTCCTTTGGGCTTCTTCAATCAATTTATTCTATTTCCTTTTTGGTTTAATGGAAATCTTGGGAACTTTGTTAATGACATTATTCTTTTTAAAATATTTTGTAATGTTAAGGTGTGACATGGCTAGCATGGAGTCTTTGAAAACTATGTGGACCCTTGGCAAAGAAGTTTGCAACCCCTTTACTATATAAAAGATTAATCTGTGTTTTATATCTATGCATCTTTCTGGTTCTGTAGTACTTTCTAAAAATTTGCATATGCTCCCAATTGAGTTTCTCGTAGCAATTTTGTGGAACTCAGTTTTTGATAAGGAGAGAAATTTTGTCTGAGCCCTTGTACATAACCATCTGTGTGTAAAGTCAGTTGCTTCTGTTGTTGGCAGAACGAAAAATCAGGAGGAAATACCTTTGTCACCAATGTAATCTGATTGTAAATAAGGAGCTTTATTGCTTTCTGTGTAGCTGTAGCTTGAGAAAGAGTTTGTATAAAGGAATAGAGAAGGTCTTCATGAATGGGGAACATGTGTTGGCTTTCCTGAAGAACTGTGTGAGGGGACCTTTGAGTAAGAACAGCTGCACAGCAAACCTCCTAGCTCCACAAAATCGGGAGCAGATGGGACCCTAGAACCCTTAGTACCTTGTGTTGCAGTCTGTGGATGTTGCAGCATAATCTTTCTTGCTGTAGTTAGTAATACAATTTTTTATTATTACTGATACTCTTTATTTTAGAAGGCCGGTTTTTTCAGCTCTGAGGTGAGCTAGAGCCACTTTCTTTGTCTCAAACAGGACCGTCCTAATAATCTACCAGTTGCTTGGAGAATTACCCCCTAGTACTGCAGTGGTTATGGAGATTGAAGTAGCTAGTTTAAGCTTCAGTGCAAATACCAAGAGGATAATGACTCAAAATCACGTTCATGCCCAGAATTCCTGGGAGAGACTGTAGATTCACATGGATATCGGGCAGGATAGCCACTAGTAGCTGTTCTGTTCATGCGGCAAGTTGGAGCTGTGAAATCACTTTTTGCAGGACACTGTCAGTGTTTGCAGACTCTTTTCATGAGGAAAAATGCCCTTCTTGCAACTGAGGCCGTGTTGCTTACTTTTCCTTTGTGCCAGCGTCTCAAAAGTCAATGGATAGGAGACAATGTTGTGCCTGTAGCATGACCTGATATAGTAGAATTTGGGAGGGGCGACAAATAAACCCCCCAGAATCTCTGCAAATACACTTTTTCTTGTTACATCATCCTTGTTACAAGACGATACAAACTGCAGAGTTGTCTGTAACTTGCCCTGTAAATCTCAAATTTTGGAAAGCTTACTGCAAGCGTGATCTGCAGAAGAAGGAATTTACGCATGTTTGGTTTAGTGAAAGAGGCAGTTAAAGCGCTTGAGCGCGGGGTCTGGATTTGGAGGTGTAAAATCTCGTCCTTAGCTACTTCCTAGTGTGACATTAGTGTGCTTAGCTTTGCAAGCAGTGTTGCTGGTGCAGTCAGACAGATGAAACCTTATCTGGGTGACGAAGTTAAATTCGGCTTCTCTATTTCTGTGCTCAGAAGTTGGCAATGGCCTTGCTGTTGATAGAAGGCAGGTTTTGGCTCCCGTGAGCCTGTCTGTAGGAAGGCTGATTGTCTCGCTGTTCTTGTTTAGAACCATCCACGAGTAGGTCTGCGTTGAACTTCGCAGATGTCTTAACGAGGCCCTCCCTCCATCGGAGCCATCTGAACTGTACTGGGTTGGATTCCACAGTACCACACTGTCAGCCCTCCACATCTGCTGCACTCGGCATTGGCAGCCCTGGGCTGTCTCTTGTTAAAGAAATAAAAGATTCTACCTCTCAGCATGATGATGATAACATCTCAACAACCAGTGGCTTCTCCTCTAGAGCATCTGATAAAGGTAACTTTCATGTTCTGTAACTGATGTGTTTGGTAACATGAAGTACTTTGTGTTCTTTAGTATTCCACACTGACTCAGTAAGTAAAGTAGGTGAATGTCAGCTTTAGATGTTAGAATTAAATTGAATTTTTAATATTTTAAAAGTATATAATCCTGTCACCTTTTAAATATAACCGTGCTTTAGAATACATTTGAGAGTCCCTGATGTTCTAAAGAGTTGGTACAGATAAATACACTTTTAGCCAGATTACCTGTAAATCTTAAACTGGGATGGTAGGAACTGAAGATGACTTGCTGTAGCTTGATAGCTAGGTTGACCACCTGGAAGGAGGAGTGTCTCTGAATATCTAACTCACAGCTGGTTAAATGTGGATAAATATAGGTGACAAATAAAAAAACCACAATGTGTTTTCATGGGTTTTTTTATACCAGGAGTCAATAAAGGAACTACTCTGATTGAGAAAGTTTGGGCCGCTTTTTTTTTTTGCTTTTCTTGGTAGTAGGCATCAGTTGTCAGTACTGCCATGTCTTTTACTGAATTCAGCAAGAAATGTACACAATTTTACAGTAAAAAAAAATCAGCATTGTATTGATGGAGATGGGGACATAGGTGTCTCACTGAAAAAGGGCAGACAGCAGGGTTTGCAGATGTTTCTGAGCCCCCATATAAGTGGGGATGGAGGCATGCTCAGCCGGTTCTTTGGAGACCACAGCTTTACAGTTCAGTTTGTATTGCTTGGGCTTAGCAGTATAACCTGAGTTTGCCAGAATGCACTTCTGTCCTCACTGGCCTCCAACACCTTACCAATGTAGAAAAAGCCTTGTATCATCATGATAGATGCACCAGTGTTTATGCACTTGTGATTTTTTCTACCCTCTAAGAAGAAGTAGAATTGCTCTGCATTAACTTGTGCATGCTTTTGAAAGATTACTGAAAGGTAGTGTATTTGCAGTTCTGTGAACAGATTTTAGGTTCAGAGTTGATACTTGGTTTCCATACCATATGTGAAACTAATCTTTTTTGAAGAACTCTGAAGGTTAAGAGTGCTGGAGAAATGAGTGTTAAGAGACTTTTTCATTCTGTAAGACTTTTTGTATTAAAGAATCTGGAATTAGTGTGAGCTTTAGTGTTACAGTTCTGTATGAGTACGAGGCATTTACTTACAGCATGTGTCATTTTGGCAGATATCACGGTTTCAAAAAATGCTTCAGCACCACTGCTCTGGTCCCCAGAGGCTGAAAGATCTCATTCCCTCTCACAACATCCTGCATCTAGCTCTAAAAAACCTGCATTCAATTTATCTGCTTTTGGATCTCCCTCTCCTGTAAGTACTGCACAGTATTAATTTTAGTCAGTTTGAATGTGTAGCCATTTTACTAACAACTTATGCATAATACCTTTCTGTAGTCACTTGGAAACACGTCTGTCTTTAAGACAAGACAGCTTGGGGATTCTCCATTTTACCCTGGAAAGACCTCTTATGGTGGTGCAGCTGCAGCAGCAAGGCAGACGAAAGTGCAGATTTCTGCTTACCAGGTATGAGAACAGTAGCGTGGTGTGTGTGAAAATGTAGTCAAAGTACAGAAGGGGTAGCTCTGCCTAAGAAGCTCTGAGAGGGGAACTGAGCACTGAAAATGTGGCAACAGTTCCTGTTTTGCCCTCTTGGCCTGCAAGAGTGAAAAAGAACAATTCTTGTTTAAATTCTCAGTTTATGTGGAAATACTGTAATGCACAAGAATGACAGTAGCATCTTAGTTGCTGGGTAGTTGTTTGTAGTAGGGATCTCCTCTGTTAAGTCTTTCAGAAATGTCCATTTTCTGCCATTGTCTGTCTCTGACATGTAAATAAATACAATGATGGCAGAACCTTGAAAACTTACATTTAGAGTAGCCTGATACTTGTCTGTAGACCCTACACAAGCATGCCTACACTCTTAACTATGAATATATTGTGTAAAATTGTGCAATCTTTAATACAGTAATATGCAAAGGGCAAACTGGCTCATCCTTTGCTCTTCTATTACTTAGAGTCGTGCAATCCTAAATGCAATCTCAATATAAACAATAAAGTCCCCTCTATTTTACTATCATTCTCTGTATCCTAGCTCTTGAGAAGAGCTGCTTGCCTCAAGGTGTTTTTTGTGTTCTAAAGTGAACCCGCAATTAAAAATCCATCCTACTCTCAGTAGTTAGAGCTGAATCTAAAAGGAAGTCAGTAGAATCTGATTTGGTTGGAATGTATTGTGTTTTAATCAAAACCACCTTGATTAAAAAAAGTAAAAAGTCAACTTTTATTTAAGGAACAGGAAATAAGAGTTTACTAGACCTATTCTGGCAGCCTGTTTCTGCCATGGAACAAGGGGACCTACAAGTTCCTGGTTTAGGGAAAACCCTGAAAATTTGTGGTTTGCCCTGACCTGGTGTTGAGTCAAATTTCAGAACACTTAAAACTTCCTGTAAGCTAGGAGCCCTCTTTGGCCAGCTATTTTTATTTTTGACAAAAATAAATGTGGACATGCTGAGAAGAGGAAGCAAATACCAGGCTTTTCAGGGAGAGACCAGCTTGCCCGTTGCTGCATGCTGTAGAGTGCAAGTCTCACTTGTGCTTTTTACATGTTTTGTGGTCTGCTTCCTGTCTTGACACAGCAGTGTGGTAAGCATGATGTGGTTACATGAGAGGTTTAACACACCATTTTTAAAAAGAAGGGTCACACTGAAGTTTGTTTTAATTATGTTCAAGGACATGTGGTACAAAAACAATTTTTATTTTATCAGTGTATTATGTTGAGATTTGTTACGGTTCAAATCAGATTTTTATCTGTTTAAGCCGAGTAAAAAGATCTGTAGTCAGCTGTAATCTTGGGGGGAAGGGAGGAAATGAGAGAGGTAAATCTAGAAATTCTTGATGATGTTTGTGTACATTGGTTTTAAAGATGGCACGCTTACACCATCATGAAACTCTGAGTTCCACTGTGTTAATGAAAGTACTTTCTGCAGCACAAGCCTTTGCTTCAGTTACTTTCCTAATCACTGCTTCAGAGGCTCTACAGGCCTAAAATCTTCCCTTTTATGACCTTTTACATTTAAGTATTTCTTTTGTTGCTTTATCCTGTGTGCAAGATATGCAGGGCCACGCTTCTATAAGATCAGTAGAGTGCCTTTTCTCCTTCATGGCGTGAGTGGGTCCGTGAGTAGGTTTTTCTCTGTCACTGAGAGTATTGGTTATACCATCAGTGTAGCCGTAGGGTGTAAAATACAGGCACGTTTCACTCAAAACCAAGCATCGTAACATTGGCAATGCTAATTTTTCAGCCACCTCTAAAAAGACAAATGAAAGCTAAACAAGCAAATGTGCAGTCCTATGGCGTGACAAGTTCCACGGCGCGGCGCATCTTGCAGACACTGGAGAAGATGTCGAGCCCTTTGGCGGTAAATGGCACTGCTTTTAGTGTTCTATTTCATGTGTTTGATAAGCAGAGTAAATATGCCAGTATAGGATGAAGATCTTTTACTTACGTCATTGTTTTAATTCATTGCACTGTTTTCTCAACAGGATGCTAAAAGGATTCCGTCTTCTGCTCCTAGTCCATTGTCTTCTGTAAGTTGATCACAACCCCTCCCTGTTTTTGTTGGATGGAACCCTCTTGTAGGGAAAAAACTGTTCTCTTAATATTTAGGCCTTTTTCCCCCCCTTAGCCTGTGGACAGGAGTGTGCTGAATATGACTAGCTTCCAATCCAGACAAAACCAGGTAAGAACCAGTAACACCTTAAACTGGGATAGGTAAATTTCTGTGCTCTATAGCTGTCAGAAGCAATCTCACAAACCTCAATAACAGCATACACATGAATTCAAGTTAATATTAGCATTATGTGAATTACAGCTGTTCTGACTGTGTGGAAATAGCTAAAAATGTCTTTTCTACCCACACCAGATGAAGGACTGTGAAGATTACTGGGCTGAGAATTCTGTTGTGTTTGTGTGGTGGTGTATTGATGTGTCAGTCAAGAACAGCGCTAGAACACAGAGTAGTTTTATCTTAGGGGCAACCTGGGGTTAAGTTGCATGTTAATATTCCTGTATAGGAAAGTTTTTCTATTGCAGAAATTATTAGAAATAGAAAAATATTGATTGAATCAGACCTTGTGCAGATTTCCATATTTATTTTGAGAAAAAAACCCCCACAGTTTACGGTTTTTATTACTGCTCAAAGTAAGGAGAAGAAAAATTGTTAAATGCTGTCACTTCTGTAAATTTATGTTCCTAAATTCCTGTTTAGAGGTAGCACTGAATTGGTGATAATGCTGTTGTAAATCATTACTTCCTTTTTTTTTTGTTTAAAAAAAGAAAGGTTGAAGTATCAAGTTTGTTAAATTGTAAAACCCACAAAAGGTCACTTTAAGATCAGGCAACCAGAGGAACAAAAGTGTAGTTGTTGTTCCATGCAAACTTTTTGTCTGTTGTTGTAATGAGAAAGTGGATGGAACGTCTCAAGAAGTTTCCATGCTAATGCTTGATTAGGATTATAGTTTCTTTTACAGCCACTTCAGAGTTTATAAAACATCTCAGATTTTCTGTATGTCTTTGGCCTTATGCTAAATTCCAAGAATGTTGAAAAATTGAGTATGTAATTTCTTTTATCAAAAGTATTATTGAAATAATTGAAAACAAAGCTGATACGGATTCTCAGTTGAAATGCAGAACCACACCTGTGATGAGGCATTAAGAAAGATCTGCTGGATTTGCAGCACAGACCCTGACATCAGTCACAAAGTGATTGTTGCACACAGCTGTCACTGGGTAAAAAGAGGGAAATTGTCTGTTCATAATGCTAGAATTCATAAAGCTTGGCAGGGCAAGGAGGAGGGAGGAGAGGGTTGTGTGTTTTCCTGCTAAAGCAAACAGATGGTTGACAGGACACTTGACCACTCAGGCAAAACTTCTGCAGGTATTCTTTTTTTGTGGTATTTTTCTTATTTTGAGGATCTGCACCAGAAAGATTAACTCTTAGTGTATCAAACATGTAACTGGGTGACTTATTCTTTTTGCTGTACATACCTGTTCATCTAATTTGACATCCCTCTACAATGACATCACCTGCCTGGCATGTGAAGTGAAAGTGGTGCATGTAGATTTCTGGACTTCTTAAGGCTTACGATACTGCTGCTCGCAATATCCTTCTGGACAAGTCCATCCAGCTGGGAGATGAGCGAGTGAAAAACTGGCTGAACAGCAGGATGCAAAGGGTTGCAGTGAATGGGGCCACATCTGGGCTGGTGACTGCTCACCAGTGCTGTTCCTCAGGGCTCAGTTCTAGGGCCGGTGTGGTTCAGTATATCAGTGATGTGGGGGCAGGAGTTGAATGCCCCCCTTAGCAGATTTGCTCATGATACGGAATGGAGAGGTGCTGTTGCCTCTCTTGAGGGACAAGATGGCAGGCAGGAGGATCTGGATAGACTGGAGCATTTGACAGTCATTGGTCAGATGAAATTTAGCATGTCCAAATGCCAGATCTTCATTGGTGACATAGTGGGATCGAATGCGCCCTCAGCAAATTTGCAGGTGACACCAAGCTGAGTGGTGGTGTTGACACACCTGAGGGATGAGATGCCATCCAGAGGGACCAGGACAAGCTCTAGAAGAAGTGGGCCCATGTGAATGTCACGCAGTTCTGCATCTGGGTTGGGGCAGCCCCCAGTTGCCCCACCAATATTGGCTTGGAGGCGAATTGAGAGCAGCCCTGCTGAGAAGGACTTGAGGAAAGGCTGAGAGGATTGGGGTTGCTCCCCCTTGAGAAGGCTTCAGGGAGACTTTTATTGCAGTAAGTGTATCACCTTCCAGTGTTCAAACAAAGATTGGGACAGACCTTTTGGCAGGGCCTGTTGCAGTAGAACAAGGGTAATTGTTTATCACTTAGTAGAGGGTTGATTTAGACGAGGTATAAGGAGATGAGGATGATAGAACACTGGAACGGGCTGCCCGGAGAGGTGGGTGCCCCATCCCTGGAAACATTCAAGGTCAGGTTGGATGGGGCAGGTGGGGGGATATACTGCTCCATGGACAGAGGAACACAGGCAGAAGCAGAAACAGGGGGTGGGGGGTGAGAGTGGCTGGAGAGCAGCGCTGCAGGAGGGAAGGGCTCTGGGGGTGCCGGTGGGCAGCAGCTCGGTGTGAGCCAGCCTGTGCCCGGGCAGCCCAGAGGGCAAACCACGCCCGGGGGCGCATCGAACACGGCACAGCCCGGCAGGAGAGGGGATTGTCCCGTGGCGTTCGGCGTTGGGGCGGCCTCGCCGTGAGCACCATGTGCAGTTCTGGGCCCTCAGCGTGAGAGGGGTGTGAAAGTCCTTGGGCTTGTCTAGTTTGGAGAGAAGGAGGCTGAGGGGTGACCTCACTTGTTCTCTACAGCTTCCTGAGGAGGGGAAGTGGAAAAGGAGGTGCTGATCTCCACGGGATGCAGTGACAGGACACATGGCTGAAAGCCGCATCAGTCAGGTGAAGGTTTAGACTGAACACTAGGAAGCAGTTCTTTACCTGGAGTATGGTCAAACACTGGAACAGGCTTCCTAGGGAGATGGTCGATGCCCTCAGCCTGTCAGTGTTCAAGAAACGTTTGGACAGTGTCTTTAACAGCTTGCTCTAACTTCTGATCAGCCCTGAAGTGGTCAGGCTGTTCATTGACCAGGCAGGTGATTATTGTTGGTCCTTTCCAGCTGAAAATACTCTATTCTGATTCTATTCTGTTTGCATTTGAAACCAACAATGGACCATTCTTCACTCAAAATGCGTTTGTGAACTTTAAAAAAACTATGTTTCACTCAAGGTTTTGAAATGAGCTCAGTGATATTTAGGAAGAAGTAATTTTATTCGCTCTATACATAGTACAACATGAATTTTGTTAGCAAGAGTTGTGAGATACTGTGAAACTAAAGCTGCATTGTAAACACAGTTTTCTGTTGATACTAATTTGAATAATAGCATGTGTCCTAAGTCTGATTATTCTTATCGTCAAGACTGCAGATGCTTTGGTAAATAAGGTAGCCTTTTGGGGTCTTTCTTCTTTCTCAACTCAGTTAATCCAGTTTTGAAGAACATACAGTGCTTTCTGTTAAAAATTAGCTTTTGTCTGTGAAAACGCTTTGACAAGGAAATCAGACCAGTATTTTTAAAGGCATCAAATGCAAGTCTAAAACGTTGGAACACATGTTAATGAATGAGACTATTTATTTTACAACATTGTTTAAAAAAGTGTAACTTCAAAGGAGGAAAATGTAGGAAGAATGAAACCCAGAACCTGGTTTAACACTGCTCTGTGTTTTGAATGTTAAATTAATGGACTTAGCCAGTTTAAAAAAAAAAAAAAACACCAAGGGCAGAGGAGAGGAAAGGATGGGAGCATATTATAGAAACATGAGTTATTTTGCTAATAGTGAAGTGATTTATTTTGCCTGTGAAGTTAACTGCCAGATCTTGACATGGGATTCAGTCAGACCTGGACTACTTCTGGAGCTTTTTGGATTTCATAACTGATTTTCTGGTGATTCCATTCTGCAAGCTAAATGTTTTCAACACTTCCAAACAGTTTTCACTGTGTGCTGAGACTGATGGGAGGTTTATAGCTCTGTAACTTTTTTTCATCAGTAAATGCTGTGGTAATCTGAGTGGGTGCAAGGATAAACTGACTGCTGCTTCCCTTTCAAAGATGGATTCACAACATCCACCTGCCCAGAAACTCGCGACACCAAAGCCCATCTCCCTGGCAGGGAGTCGGATCACCTATTTTAAACCATCCCTGAAAGCAGCTACTAATTCCAGAAAAAATCACCAAAGGGTAGATACAGAGCATCAGGTAAGTAAATTTTCTGGTCCTTATTTGCCTGCTTTTTACAAGCTCGGGATGTCTCTAACCGGTTATTCTCTGAGGTGCTCTTTGTTGCCAGACTACCAGTATGTCTGAGGTAAGTGCTAAGACATGGGAACCATGGTGAAGGAGATACTGGGAGGTTTTATGGATATAATTGTGCCTTTGGCACACTGAGTAGCTGGTGCTTATTTTCAGAAGGTGATGATGTGCTATTGGGCGAGGCTGTTCTCAGTGAAAGAATATTAAAATACAGAACCAAAGTTTTCCTTCTTGTATGCTCCTGTACACAAAGCTGTCACTGATGGAACATGCTGATGTTGTGTATGAGATCTTTTGGGTGAGCTGTGGGCTCCAACTGAGATTTCTGACAATTACCCATTTGGATCATTTTCTTAATTCCATATTCTGATCACTTTGGTGTAAATGGAGTCTCTGATAAACTTTCCTTAAAACAATATTGGTATCTCTTGCAGAAAAAACCAAATCACCCATGGTTCCAGTATCAACCTCAATATAAAAATGACCAGGTGTTAAATATATGGGCTGGAGATTAAGTGGGTGGGCACAGTAGTTAGGGACCAAGCTTAAGCAGATCAGGTATATTCAGTGGTATTACAAAGAAAACCCCAAACCAACAAAATAACCCAGCACAAAACATCTGTGTTTGGTTGTCTGCTCTTTGTGTTTTGTTTATAAATATATTGAGATAAATCTTGAAATAAATCAAACTTATGTTGCAGGACATGACACAGGAGAGTTTTCCTGCAGAGAAGCCTGTAAAACCATCTGAAAGGTACGACAAGTCTATTAATTTAAAGCTCTTGAAAGAAGAGAGCCCTCTCCTTTGTCACTACAGTCTGCATGCTTGCCTTGTTTTGGAAGGGCAGTAAGAGTTCTCAGTAAAAGGGAATAGGAAAAGTGAAAAAATTGTATTATGTGAGAGAGTTTGACCATTTGTGCATCTTGGTTTTCATTAGGGGAGCAGCTGTTAGTGTCAGCTAATTAAATAATTGCTTGGAGTCTGAAAGCTTTGTCCTGCAGGAATTTCTTTCTGAAAAATTCTTCATAAAGTGCCTTTGTGAAGGGACTTTTTTAAGCAAAAAGGTGGGAGAAGGTTGTTTTCTAGTGCTCCTTACATGGCAAAGTCGCTTGTCTGCTCTGTGAGTTTGCTTGGTAAACAGAAGCCATTTAGAATTATCTGAGGACAAATGCCACCTTGTCTCTGAAACACAAAATTCCAGGGGCTTTGTTAACTACGTTTCTTCTTGAGGAGATTGTCTTGCATTACACTGCTCACTTGGCCTAGATAGAATGACTTCACCTCCAGATAATATTGATGGCTCTCCCTTCTGGGCAACTGATTTTTTTGGGTAATGTTTGAGTTAGACACTGTTAGATCAAAAGATACGCTTTTTTTTGAGGATTCTTCCATTTCAAAGAACAGCAGTAGGGAATCTGCTAATGTGCTGGCTCTTGTTCATCTTCCAGAGAATTCTTAAGTTTTCTTAGGCATTCTTTGGCTTGCAGAAAACCCCAAAGCCAAGCCTTTGTTTTACCATCTAGTAGTTTGACTTTACAGAAATCATCTTTGCAGGGGTGATTTTGGCAGAGGTGCAAACAGACGTTAGATTTTAATTGTGGGTTTTCAAACTGTTCCAAGTTTTCTTTGGTACAATTCCTTTCTCCCTTGTAGAAGGGAGCTCCAGAAAACTGCCACTGCCTTTTATTTGGTTCACAAGTTCTACTGCTGTGCTTTGCCCTTGATTTTAGAGTAGATGGTCCTCTTTTCAGTTCTTTTATAAAGGCAGTCTCTGTTGTTTGCCGTGTTCTGGAGCAGGAATACAACACTGATAAGGGCCAGAGTCCCTTTGTGCAGCTAACCTGCAGTACTTTGGTACACCTCTGTCCAGCCTGCCAAAGGCTGTTCAGTTTTTAAACCTGTGTCAGAATTGTAGGTTACATTTAACTTGCTTGAAGGCAGAACACTGTCTTTCCCCCTTGGAAGCTGACAGGTGTTAACAGGAAAGAGGAATATGGGCTATCATAGCCATGCTATAATTGTCTGAATAAAGATGTATTTTGACATAAGATATTTTTCAGAATTCAAATTGATTGTCAGTTTGGATTAGAGAAAAGTTTGAGCATATGGCCTTAAGGATCTGGCTTCCTCTCAGTGGTTACAGTGCTAAGCAGACTGTTAGCAAGTATCTGACAGGTTTAGTCCAGTTCTTTTCCTCAGTCTTCTGGAAACTTGACCTGGTGTCTTCCAGTGTCATCAGATGTACTTTTGTAATGACTGACTGCTTGGCTGCAGGATAAGCTTGATATGGTAATTCTTTCCAGGAGTACTTAATTTTGATGCCATACTACCTTTTATTGTTGTTTTCCCCTAGTTCCCTTCTACTTTGGGATGTGACATGGGTTTGTTCTTTTTTTGGTGATGGGAGGGTGTGTGTTTGTTTTGAAGGGGTTTTGTTTGTTTGTTTCTTTTTCTTTTGCCTTCCCACTTGGATTGGGAAGTCTTTCTGGTTTGGATCTAGGCTTTTGTAGTGAACAGAGCAATGCCTTTGTATGCCTTACAAAAGGGATCTGTGCTCATGTCTGAAAAGACTTCTGGAATGTTGACACACCCAAACACCTCTGCTGCTTCTGCTGATGGCCACAGGAAAGCCAGAGCTGCTTATGAAGCTTTTGTTGTATCTGGCCACAAAAGTTGAAGCCTCTCTATTCCTTAAGAGCTGTTGGCAGCATTCATGTGCACACAGACACACACACACAAACACACACACACGGTTCTCCATCCCCCCTTCCTATATATTTTTAGTTATTCTTTAATATCCCTTCCAAGATACATGCTCATCACAGAATCAGAGAGCTGACAGTCAAATTTCCTACTGTCTGGACTATTAAAAGCTAACATTAGAAAATAACAGTCTAAATCAGTTCTTCTATTTTGGGTCCTCTGGCTTAGTCATCATTCCTTTATGGATGTTGTGACTGTTTCTTATGTATGTCCTTCCCATTTCTGCTCTTACTCAGCTTTTGCTGTTTAGAACACCAGCTGTTTTCCAGCTTGTGGGACAGCGTTTTGATTCCAATTAGAAGGCGACAGTTCTAGGATTAATGGTGGCTATAACAGTTTGAACCAATTAGTTGACAAGTTGATTTTTTTCCTTCCTTTTTTTTTTTTTTTTTTTTTTTTTGTTGTTGTTGTTGTTGTTGTTTTTTTTTTTTTTTTTTTTTTTTTTTTTGTTTGTTTTTGTTTAAAACACCAGAAAAAAAGGATTTTAT
>JAWWEU010000081.1:62963552-63003580 GCA_035583155.1 Acropternis orthonyx | reverse complement strand
TGAAAATATAAGGGGATACCAGCTCCTTCTCACCTTTAAGTATGCAAACACAGTTTTCAGAGCTGCCTTTTGTTGTTGTTTTTTTTTTTTTTTTTCCTTTCTGTCCCCCTTCCTCAACCTGTGTATTGTTATTCTGTGCCAGCAGTCTGACCTACCCCAAACCCGATACTCCTGCATCCAACGGTCTGTCTTCAGCAGGAAGAATGGATAGTGCCTGTGGCAAGATGAGGAGGGAAAGAGAGCGATACTCCACCTCTAAACTTGGACAAAAACAGCAGCTGGTAAGGGGCTCTGAGCTGAATTGATTCCTCTGAGATTACTGAAATAACTAGCCACTTTGATTGCCTCATAGTAATTTGTAATAATGCCACTTCAGTTCTGTGGGTGCTTTGCTGTGGCTCTCAGAGCAGGCTCCAGTTTAGTTACCTGTTTCAAGTGCCTCAGCTTTGGGTTTGTGTTTTTTAAATCTGTGGTTATATTATGCTGGATATACTTCATACTATACAGTTTCTAATTAGCAGCTGAATGAATTAATTAATTTGTTGAAAGTTTGTAGAGTTTTTGTAAAGGAATGATGCTTGAAACAAGTGCCAAGTAAAAAGAGAAAGCTTGCTTATTTTGTTACTTCACGGATAAGTTGTGTAGAAAGGTATGGGGCCAAGAACCTGAAACACAAGACAGTGTTCTGCATGTCTGCCAATGGTCATGCACAATTTTTGGCACTTAGTCGAAGTTGTTGTGAGGTTAGTTTTTTTTTTCCTTGTTTTAATGAGAGAGGTCTGTTTAATGAAATGAGGTCATTACTATCTGAAAGGTTATTTTCCTGACTGAATTGTTCTGTAAGCTGCCTACTGCTGGATCTTAAGTATAAAAAGTTTAAATGAGTCTTCTGGCTGATGCAAAATGAAGAAGTAGTAAATACTGGAGAATGTTTCTGTAATAGAAATGATCTCTATCAAGGTGTGAGAGAGTCTTCAGATCAGATGCCTGAAACATGTGAGCTGTAGGGTACATTAGATTTCTGTAGGAGCAGTGCACATCTCTGCTTGGTCACTTCTGGGTGGATCTTGGTACTGCTGTGCAAATTGTGGTTGGATTGGCTATTCCCATTTTAACCCTAACTGATCTAAGCTTGGCAATCAAGTAGTTTAAAAGCAAGGGTAAGATCAGAAGTTCTCAAGGTACTCTGATTTCTGAGCTTGAAATTTTGCATCCTGATACATGATATAGACTAGATCTGCCAGAGTGTGAGATGATCTGTGCTGCTCATCAGGCCTTCTCTCTTTTGGCATTCTGTGCTTTGGTTTGCTTTGAGCTTTTTGGTACTTGAAGGTACACACTTTTCTTTAAACATTATCTATTTCCAAGTTCACTGCAGCAGTGACTTCAGAGACTTTGGCAGCTGTCCTACCTAATTTTGCAAGAGGAACACTTTCTTAACTTGCCATGAAGTTGTACTCTTAATTGAAGAGATAAGAGGATCATAGAATCATAGAATGGTTATGTGTCTCTAGATCTTTAATAAATAAAGTACAGAAAGTTCTGTGCTCCTCTCTGTTCTACACAGGTAACAATTTTGAGCTAACTTTCAATATTCGTACTGGGCAGAAGGTGAAGGTAGTATTGCATGGAAACAGGCCTGCCATAGGTCAAAATGATGTGGCAGACTTATGTGGGGAGCTTAGGAAAAACTTTTGAAAAACTTAGGAAAAGCTTTTGAAAACTTGCTTTGCCTATAAATCTCTGTTACATTTAACTTGGTTAAAATTTAAGGGCGGGGTAGGGTAGGAAGGTAGTATGTCTTGGGAAAGAAAACGACAGCTTTTCTAAAGAAAGTGAAAAATTAAAATGTACAACTTCTTTTAAAGAAAAAAAAAGAATAAACTTTACAACAATTAAAATCTACACCTAGGAGGTGGAGCCAGCAGCACTACCTGAAGTTCCCCTCCCCATCAGTACTGCATCGCTGCCGACATTCAGCTTCAGCTTCCCTGCCAGTAGTGCCGTCTCATCATCACCGAGCACTGTTTCAAAGGCAGTGATGAACAAGGTAAATCTTTTGTTGTGTGTTGTGAATACTTCTCCAGGATGAGTATGCATCTGCTTTGCTGAGGGTTAGCTTTTTCTGTGGTGCTCATGAAACCAACCAACATGAGTTTATTATAACCTGTCGAATGAATCAGGGCTGCGTTCAGACTGGGAGATGGGCAGGGAGGCATAAAGGTTTTGATTTGGCTTCTGTCCATCTTGTACACCCCATTTCCAAGCTTCACTTTCTTTTATTATAACTCTTAGCTGTAGATTGGAAGTATCAAAAGTCAGATTTCCCAACTTCACTGCAGATTGTCTGTTCGATGGTGAATTCAGGTAGCTGCTGTTGTTTCACCTGGATGTTTTTCTTCCAGATACAAACCTTAATTCTTTTAAAAATACAGGTACAACCAGCAAGTAATGTTGGCAGTCCCATGTTTGTATTTTCATCTCCAATTGTGAAATCTACTGAGGTGGAAGAGCTACCTCCGTTGTCTGTAAGTAACATAAATAGAACTCAGTGTTTTTTTCTCAAGGCTTTAGTAGAATACTGCAGAGCAGTAAAGCAGAATTGGCCCTGGCAAGGGGGAAAACAAATATATAGATTTGTGACTTGTAATTCGCCACATCCAGCATCCACCAAAAGTTTGAAGATTGGATTTCAGATTATTATTCGCGTGAAACTTGATTAAAATTTCTTAGAATTTAAAAAACCTCTTTTTTTCCTAGCAGATTAAGTTTACATTTAGCGTTCCTGTTGTAAAGTCAACAGAGCCTTCTGGATCCGTTGAGACACCAGTGACATCCTTACTTAGTCCAGGTAACAGAAATTTTAGCCTTTCAAATCTGAAGTGCTGATTCTCTTTATGTATATTAAAATGTATATTAAATAGGTAATCTGTCATATTACAAATTCCAGGCAAAGTGTGTTTTCAGTGGCAGGTCTACTTTTAACCAAATTGTTACTATAAACTGTTGTAAACGAGGTAGAATTTTGAAGATCATTGAATGAAATGTGGAAATTTTTGCGAATTCCTGTGAATATATGTAATGGGTTGAGCTGGGGCAGCTGACCTGAACTGGCCAAGGAACTATTTCATACCACATTACGTCAACCAGTGTATAAAAACCAGACTGGGAGGGACTTTTTCTCTTTCTCTTTGCTGATGGTTGCAGTCGGTGCCAGACCTGCTGCCATTTGTGGGAGTTTGTAGGCCTGGCCTTATCTGGGACTTTGGGAAGTAAATTTTACTTTTGTCTGCGTTTATTGCTTTTCAGGTATTGTTCTCATTCTTTTCCCTTTCCCCTTTCCTGTGTAATATAACTTGCTTTCATAGAAAATCATGAGTTTGTGGTTTTTTCTGGTGGAGGTTCAGTTCCCTGGGTGGATACTTGTCAAAATGCCAAGTCAAACTATATCAGTATATCCTAAGTGGATTTCTTTCTCAAAGGTGGATTTTGTTTTATTTTTTAAAGGTAGTGCCACTGTAAACAGCACCAGCAATAAGAAGGAAGAGGAAGAAGAATATGATGGCCTCTGCAAACCTGCTAAGTTCTTAAAGGAAGGAAGTGTGTTAGACATTCTAAAAAGCCCTGGTGAGATGATGAACTCCTTTTAAAAATACATTGCAAAGAATACACTTGTATATAACTGCATTGATTTTTAAGAATCCCCCCACAACAGCAACAAAAAAAACCCCCCCTCATAATTTGTCACAGTTAAGGCAATGTGAGCTATAAATACAGACACAGGAGAACATTACATTAAATGCTGCATCTGTTAGAGTTGCTGTCCCCTCCTCTTGTAAGTGGCTTTCATTGCTGAAAGGAAAGCTTCAACTTCAGACCAGTTGCATTGCTTCTCCCTTATGTCTGAAGTTGTAGGTGAAAAATAAACACAAAAAGAATTAGTCAAATAATCAGTGTTTTGTTTTAAATAAATAAAATTTATGTAATTGGAAAGGAAATGTTTGTAAAATGCTTTAAACATTCCTTTCCCTCCTTCACCTGCTCCAGAAACGAAGAATGGTAAAGGTAATGTAATTTGTGAAGATGTTTCAAAAGCTGCAAGTCTTTGAGACTTCAATTATAGCAATTCCTATGGGTTCAAATGTAAATTTTAAGTAGTAGTGGGCTGTTCCACTTAAAAAAAATATTTTTAAGTAATTGCAATTGTTCAGTGAAGAGTGAGTGAGTGTATGTGTTTGTGTAGATGATGTTTTTTGTTTCAAGAAGAAGGACTTTATTGAATTTGATCTTTTTCCATAAGCCTTGAGTTGCAGCAGGACTTTTTATTATGAAATAACAAATCTATGTACTGCTTAAAAAGGCAGTGACTTTTTATACCGGAAAGAGCTAAGTCAGAGAAAATACACTGTGTGTTTTGTTTAAAGAAAGACTTACAGGTGAAGTGCCATTAGTTTTTCTTTATCAGTTAAAAAGAAACCCCAAAGCTACAACAACATAGTCATAAAGAGGAAACCTCATTTTAGCTTTACAAGTAGCCTGTGCTGATATTTAAAGTGCATTGCTGTAGCATTTTCATTTGTGTTTCCATATTGGTGGGTCTTGTTTTCTGAAAAGTTAGCACCTTTAAATAAGGAGTTTGGCCTGTGTGCAATGCATTTTGAACAAAGAGCACAGATGAAAAATGTTTGGTTGTCTTAATTTTTATTGCTTAATTGTTACTCAGTATTTGTGGGGGAATACCATCGGGATTGCTGTTCCAAGTACCAGCTGCTGTGCAGCTACCAAAGTAAATGTGGGTCATCTACTATGGCAGAAATAGCCTCAGAAATTTGATTCAATGGAGCATGGTGTCTTAAAATGAAATTGGACTATTTCTAGTCCATGACAGTCAGCTTTCAGTAGTGTTTGTTCACACTTGTATCAACCAGTGTAGTGGCAGATTTGTATTCAAAACTTTCTTGGAACTCAGGAGTTAAATCAAGCTTTAAATAAATGCTCTGTTGTGTCCCAGCGCAGCAGATGAAATTTCACCCTTTTAGATTAGATCTCCAGGGACTTCCTCTTGCAGTTAGCTGGAATGTATAGTTGTAACCATTGACACTTGGTTTAAATTTATGCTGTCTAGTATTTTAAGTAACTTACATGCAGCCAGGGTACTGCTTTATCAGTAAGATCTCTCCTTTTTTTTTGGTTTTTTTTTTTAAATTTTAACTAGGCTTTATGTCTGGGAAAACACCCTCCTCTTCACCTGCACAGCCTGTTACAAGCACAGTGGTCTATACAAGGCCTGCAATAAGTAGTTTCTCTGCAGGTAAAGACACCTCTAAACAAGCACCCATGTTTTGGCAGTCTGACACCCCTGACCCGTGTGTGCAGAACAAAGCCACGGATGGCAAATGTGTGACGTGTGAAGCTGCTAAAGCGTCACCTGCTGAGGGTACGAAACACACCGTGAGCGTGAGTCCCTGTGTCTCCTCTAAGGCAGCAGCCCCTGCAGCAGGGACCTTGGGCTTTGAAGACAGATTTAAACCAGCACCCAACACGTGGGATTGTGATACCTGCCTGGTGCAGAACAAACCCGAAGCTACAAAATGTATAGCATGTGAGACACCAAAGCCTGGAACAGGAGTGATGCCTGCTCTGACAATGCCAGCGGTCACAGACAGCTCGGTGACAGTGACATCCTCCTCCAGCAGCACTGGCACAACAGTCACTCTGGGATTTGGAGACAAATTTAAACAGCCAAAAGGCTCTTGGAACTGTTCGGTGTGCCTTGTATCAAATAAGGCAGAAGACAGCAAATGTGTAGCTTGTCAGTCCGAGAAACCAGGTTTGTTCTTTTCTTCTCAGTTGTTCCAATCTCGGTCTCTGCTCTCATTTTGTACAGAATAAAATGTTACATGTTAAAAAATATTTTCAGCAGCATGGCTGTGTGCCAGACAGGATGGATTAGTGGCTGGCTGCAGGAGTGGTTGCAGGCACTTTGGAGGTCTCAGCCCGGATTCCAGCCTGTCACATGAGCTGAACTGATTGTGAAATGTACTAGTGCAGAGCTGAATTGAAGCAAATACACCCTGCTTTGCAGCTGGTGAGGAAAGATGGCTAAAATGGATGCCTCAATAACCAATTGACTCACTTTCATCGGGGAAACTAAAAACTACTGGGTTTGTTGGTTTTTGTTTTGTTTTTTCTCTTTCAAAATCTAAGTAGAAACAGGATTTGCACAGCATGGCTAAAAATGTCTCCAGTCAGCATTTGTGTGTAGTTGAGCAGAGGAATGGAGCCAGATTCTAAGACAGTGCAATTTTTAACTAGTTGTCATAAGTTAAAACAAAACCATATGTTCAGCTCTGCCTATGAAGGCTTAGGTAGCCTTCCAGAACATGTGTGCCCTTGTTTGGGGAGGTCAAGGTCCTTGTAGACACTGGGGAGGTGGGCACCTTCTTCAGTTCAGTTCTGGGTTGTTTCCTGTTACATATGATTGGAACTGATTTTGAGTGAGTTTACTCCTTTATAAAGCACAAATAATTATTTTACTGTTAGCTTTCATTGGCTCCTAGCATCATTTAATGTCAAAAACACCCTTGCAAATACATCCTGAGGGATAGAAATGAGTGTAAGGTGGACTAGATTGTGCTTTTTCAATCATTCTGTACACTAAGAGTGGAATTTCTTCATCTAAGAATAATGCATTTTAGAGGAAGCTTTTTCTCATGGGCTTCCAGCCTCTCAGAGTGGTCAGCTGGCACTTTTGTCTAAGACACTCTGGCCGTTGCAAGGAAGAATTACAGAACTGAGGGGTTTGCCATGACTGCCACGGCACAGAGAACTGCACAGTTAACGTCTGTCAAGGGGATGAGAGAGGCAAGGAAGACGGGCAGATATAAAGTCCCTGAATGTGCTCTGGAACAGAAGACCCATTCCTGTCTTTACTGTTTGGAATTTGAGGCATGATCTTCTGCCTCTCTGTTAAATGCCACCCTCAGTGGTTTAAAGCTGTAGGTGAGCATGATGATTATGTGATGCTTTTGTGCCTTCTGGGTGTCTGCTTCTTTCCTCACTCTTGTGGAGCTGAACTTTGCTGTCAGGGTGCAGCATCAAGTGACATCTCTTAAGGGGAGAAAAGTCAGAAACAAAGATCAGAGGGCAGGCATTGTTGTTCAGGCCTCAGCAACCCCTGTTTTTGCTGCCTTTTAAGACAGTGTAGCTTGTGTAGTGAACAGAGAGTTGTGGGCTTGGAAGCTTTGAGTTCCTCTCTTTTTTTTTTTTTTTTCCCTTTTGTCACTATGCAGTTTTGAATGTGTCCTGTATTTGTGACTTGCTCCTGAATCATTCTAGTAAATTCTCAGCCTCACATCAGTTGACAGTGATGGTTAACTTGAGTGATGCTGACTTTGACTACCAGTTATTTGTGTCACCAGAAATTCTTTCAGTAGCTCTAGTTCAATACAGTACCTGTAATTTACATCTGAAGTAGGCTATGTTGCTGTATTTTATGAACTGCAGTTGCTGTTTAAGTGTCACTTGTTCAATTTGTGCTTAAGTTCATGTATAGATTATAAAGAAAAATCCAGGTGCTTCCCTTGTTTGATTGAAATTAACTTACAGCTTCTTTCTTACTGTTATGCTTCTGTGTGCTTTGCCATTTAGTGAGTAATTGGAGTTGCTTAAAAAATTTGTGTTCACTTTATGATCGAAGCAGGATGATTAACTATCTTGCTTCTTCCTCAGGGGGTTCAGTGCCTGTGACCAGTAGCAGTGTTTCTGCATTTTCTGCTACATCCAGAAGTTTTCTGGATTTAGACAAATTCAAGAAGCCTGAAGGAAGCTGGGAATGTGAGGTCTGCTTGGTCCAAAACAAAGCAGAAGCCACAAAATGCATAGCCTGTGAAAGTGCAAAGCCAGGCACCAAAGCAGAGCTCAAAGGTAATACTTCATGGGTAATACTGAGGGTGTGCAGTCTGCAGTTTATTTTTCCAAGTGATTTTTTCCTTGGAGGCAGAATTGCCCATTTTTTTGTCTAGGAATATTGCTTATATAAGGTAAAGTGTCTGTATTTCCACACCCATTCCCCAGAAAAAGATGATGTTGTTTCAGAGAAAAGCTTCTATCAGTGACACAGTTGTTCTTTACAAGCCCTTAGGTGTTGTTCATTTGGAGTTCAAACCAAAAGCACAGCCTTTCAAAGCAATTACTGTGCTTTTCTAAGCCAAGTGCTGGACAGAAGAGCACCACTGAGGAAGGGTCTGTGCAGAGAGGAAATGTAGAGTTTTCATTTGAGTGTGTGTGGGGTTGTATAATATATGGCAAACGTGATCCTGTTTTTTATTTCTGCAGGTTTTGGTACTGCTACTGTGTCTACAAATGCTGCAACGCCATCATTTACGTTTGGTGTCCCGTCATCCTCCTCTGAATCGTCTCAAACATTGGGGAGCACGGGAAATTTTAAATTTGGAGAACAAAGTAGCTTTAAGTTCGGCATTGCATCGGAATCTGCATCGTCCAACACTGTGACTGGGGGATTTAAGTTTCCTACTGGTTCAGGGAACTTCAAGTTTGGAGCTTCTTCCTCAGACTCTAAATCAGAAGACAGTAAAAAAGAAAGCAAAAGTAACAGTTTTACCTTTGGACTTCCATCTACAGGCAGTCCGGCTCCTTCAACGTTTCAGTTCGGAACAACGAGTCTGGGGCAGCAGGAAAGGAAAGAGGAACCAGTTTTGGGAGGTTTTGGTTTTGGCACAAGTTCTACTTCTTCCATAGCTACCAGTGAGAGTAAGGCCGGAGTCGGTGGCTTCACTTTCGGAAATGTGGCAGAAAAGGAGGTCGCATCACCTGCTTTGCCATTTAAGAAGTCAGATGAGAAAAAGGATGAAGCTGTTTCAACGAAGGGGGGCTTCTCTTTCGGCAGCGTGGAGTCTGCACCTGCCTCCCAGTTCGTTTTGGGAAGGGCAGAGGAGAAACAGGACTCTGTCACTTCTGCTGCTCCACTAGCATTTGGAAAGAAATCTGACAACGAAGAGTTAAAGGCACAACCTCTCTTTTCATCTGGCACAGCTGAGCATACCAAAGAGGAGAGCACAGCAAAACCTGTATTCAATTTCAGTTTCGGTAAACCATCGGAAAAGGAAAGTGAGCAGGCAAAGCCACCGTTTGCGTTTGGGGCACAAACCAGTACTTGTGGTAAATAGAACATCTTTTTGCCTTCACTTGTCTGATCATGTCTATCAAATAATACCCCTGAGGCTGCACTGGGCAAAACCTGTGCGATTTATATACTACCTGCAGCCTGTCTTTAGCTCTGGTTGGTGATGTGTAGACAGTGTGTGGCAATTCCTTTATGGATTTCAGTGAGTTTTAACTCTGTGTTTAGACAAAAGAACTGCCACAGTTTAAGGTACCTTATTATTGTCCAAGGTATAAGCACAGAGGTTGTATTGTCTCAGTAACAGCAGCTCTCAGTGATGATTAAATCCATAACATGCTGCAGGATAAGAGGCCTCATACTAGTGTTATTTTTCATAGTGAAGGGGAAGGAGAGAGGGAATATCTTAATTCCATGTACTTGCAGCTGTGCCACAGGGAATACTGCAGTTTCTCTACTGCTACAAAGGTACCAAACCCACTTCATAGATACTACACAGTTTTGTATCCCTCTGATTTGTTGGAAGTCTGCAGCGGAGGATTACAGTTCATCACTGATGACCACTGTGTGAAAAATTCGTGGATGTTAAATTCCATTTGTGTGACTTAGTAACCGTGTTTCTTCCTTTCAGATCAAGGAGCATCTTTCAGCTTCTTGAGCTCTAGTTCCTCCAGCACAGCTGTGCCCACCACTTCAGCCAGCAGCAGCAGCGTGTTTGGCAGCGCCCTCTCCTCCTCGAACCCGCAGCCGGTTCCCACTCCCTTTGTGTTTGGACAGCCCAGCAACACTGTGACCAGCTCCGTTTTTGGCAATCCTGCAGAACCTGCAACATCTCAGTCATTTGGCTTCTCTCAAGAAAACAAACCAGCAACCACATCCTCCAGCACCGGCTCGGCTCTTACTCCGTTTCTGTTCAGGTCAGGAGAGAGCAGTACCAACGCAGCAAATTCAGGCTTTACTTTTGGAGCCACAACCACATCAAGTTCTACAGGTACAGTTTAAATAGATGCTCTTCTCCTTTTCTCATTTTGCCATTACACAGTGGACCGAGGAGATGACGTTTCATGAGTATTTTGCTTGGGAAAGTGTGCAGGCCAAATGCGTGGAAGTAGAAACAAATAGTGAGTTATTTCTATTCAGCAGCATAAATCTGGGCTCGTTCTTTTCTCAGTCTGGGAAATAGAGCTTGTATTTGTGTTTGTAGCTTTTCTTCATGTGAATGAATGTTAGTTTCTTCTTGCTATCAGTTCAGGGCTTAAAGTCAGAAGTCAGTGTATTATACCTTTCCCGATTTCTTTCTCTCCCATACCTAAAATTGTCAGCTGTTGTGAATAATGCCAACATTCATTTGCAAAGTCCTTCCCTCACTAGTATATATAAATGCAGTACCTCTAAATGCAGTTCAAGGGCTTGTTTTTGCTAAGGATCATGGCCACTTGTTTGTTAATTACCTAGCAATTTAGAGAAGACAGCAGTAAGAAATACAGAGTTTCTTACTGTTTTATGTTTCTTTATCCCATGAATAAATGCATGAAGCAGTATGACACAAGACTAAATCCACCAAATTACGTGTATTCCTGTGAGCCATGCAGTATGTTGGAAATAAGACTGAACCTGTGAGTGGAAGACTTAACCCAGTTTGATCTGATGGCTTAACTTTGTCAGTCACAGGAGTTTTATTTGCACCCTTTTTTGTATTTCAGAAAGAGAGAGAAAACAGTCCTAAATTTTAACAACCACCGGATTGGTTTAACCTGCTTACCAATCAGCAACTTTTAGTGTCATTTTGTTAGTAGGTGACACCATATTTCAAACATCCTCACAAACACAGAAGCCTTTATTTTACCATGTTATCTGTTCATCTTGAAAAGAAAGCCATTCCAAGTTACGGTGCAATAGAGGGTATTTCCTGTGTGCATGACGGCTGCTTAAATTGCATTAATAGTGCTGATAAAACATCCCTTTTGCACAGCAGATCTGCCACATACATTCAGAGTCACTGTTCAGTTGAGTTTCGTTATCTCTGCTGGCCATGCAGAGCTGAAGCAGCTAAACAGTTGGGCTGGTTGTCTGTTGGTGATAGGTAGAGAATTAACTCTGCTAAACCCGATTTTTGAGTACAGAGATCACTGCAAGCTCAATTTGACCTCTGGAAGTTGCTAATGGTAAATACTTGGACAGGGGAGGGGTGCAGTTGCTGACAAGAAGAGATGCATGTTCCTGTCCTAATAAATCAGGAGCTGTATTTTGCGTGTTGGAGTGAATATTCTCTGTGTGCATGGTAGAAACAGCTTTCAGTAAATACAGATTAAAACATACTACTTGTGGGGATTCATTTGTAGAACGTGAAGAGGCAACTGGTGCGTTTGAGATGCAATTTTGTCTGATAAATGTGGTGTTCCTGATGTTACTTACAAGAAAAGGCGCGATTCCCGTTGGGGCTGATGTAGTACTTGTTTTACATAGTCACAGCATTAGTTTGAAACTGGGGTTGTAGAACCTTTGCCTCTAGATTCATGGAGGGTGGGAGGGAAGCAGCACAGCCTGACATCCCTCCTGTGTTCCCAAGGGTCCTCGTCCTCGTTCCTGTTCAGCTCGGGGCCCGCGGCTCCCGCTGCCGGCCCGGCCTTCGGCGCCAGCGCGGCCCCAACGTTCGGCCCGAGCCAGGGCTCCGGCCAGCCGGCCGCGCCCGGCTTTGGCTCGCTGGCCGCGCCGCTGTTCTCCGGCGCTCAGCCTGCCGCCCCCTCTGCCTTCGGCGCCGTGACGAGCAGCACCCAGCCCTCGGTGTTCGGGCAGCAGGCGGCCCCCCAGCCCGGCTTCGGCTCCGCTGCCCCCAGCGCGGGTGAGTCCCACCGTCCGAGCCCCTTCGGCCTCGGGTTCCGTTTGCTTGGTCGTGGATTTGGCGCTGTGCACGTGGTTACATGTAGGATTTGGCCTCCGTAAGAATAACGGGCGTAGGGGTGTCGTTTGTGTCTCGGTCCTGGCTGTGGTGGAGACATGATGTGCCACAGGGCTGTGCAGCTTCACAGTAGGGCTTCTCCACCAGACACTTAGCAGGCATGGAGGTTGCAGCCCTACCCCAAATTCTGGGCTTTACTTGCTTGAGAAACCTTGCTTGCAAACCGCGGAGTAATCACTGGTAAGTCTGGGCAAAACAAGGGCAGAAGCACTGCAGAATTGTTATTTTTGGATTCGTTGGAGTTAAGTTCTTAGTTACATGACTTTAATAGGCTTCATCGTGTAAAACAGGGTCAGAATTGTTTTGGGTTCTTAAAGCATTTATGGGTTAAGACATATTAGAAGATCTTCTTACTAATGAAGTATAAAATACCATGGGAAGGAGGCAGAGAAGGATCTTTTTAATTTAAGTGTAAGAAAGACCTGTTCCACACTAGTAATAATTAAAAAAAAAACCCCACTGCCAGAATGTCTCTATTTGATGTCACATCAAATACTTAAAAGCCTCCCTTGTTTCCTCTCAGAAGTTTGACAAAATAGGCTCCAGTAAAAGTAACTGATATTTTTGTACTAATCAGTAGATTAGTTGGCACACCACGTTACTCAATCGGTCTTTCATAAAGCAGGGAGCAGTTTAAAGGTAAATTTCTCCCTTGATTGTCTGTGTTGCTTATCAGTGACTTTGATGGTAGGAATGTTTGGGATTTTTAAGATGAGGTGTTGTGTTAGCACATTAAATGAAAGGGAGCCCCCTAGATCAACTGCATCAACACAAGAAAGTTTACTTGAATATAAACCTACATGATTCCAGGCTACAATTTAAACCTTTATTTCAGTTCGCACAGGTGGTAAACTTAATGGTGGCATGGAAGTTAGCAAGCAATTCGCTATCAGTGTGCCAGCAGTGTTACTGTGAGAATCCCCCAGTGTCTGTTGAAGTGAATGGATTCATTCAGTACACTGTTCCTGTAGTAATCTGGCACTTCAGGTGCCACTCCCAGAGCTTTGTCATCTTGAGCAACCTTAAACAATTTTTTCAGATAGTGAGGAAGAACGTGAGGATTTTGCTGGAAAGGATGAACTCCAATTTCAACTTTCTCCCTCCCTTCTGCTTCCACCCCATTTTTCCAGGTTCTGTATTCCAGTTTGGAAGTAACGCTCCTAATTTCAGCTTTCCAAATAACCCAGGAGTATTCACTTTTGTTGCAAACCCTCCTGCACCAACAGCTCCTGCACAGTCTTCTGGCACTTCAGGATTTTCGTTCAGCCAGCCTCTGACATTTACAGTGGGGTAAGAGACCGTATCAGAATTTCACTTGAGCTTCGGGTAATATCAGTGGACAGTGTTCAGCCTCTACTGCTGTTAAATCATGAGGTGTTCAGATGAACCTTGGAGTTTGATGAAACTAAATTTGGCACCCTTCCTTGTATTAGCCTGACTGGCTAACTAAGCAACGGTATCTTTAAAGGAGCCTAGCTGTCAGGAATGTCACACAGCAACACATGTGAGATTGTCTTGTTCTTGAAAGGTAAAACTGTATCCAGCCATTATGCTGCTGCTTACCTTCTGAATAAGAGAGATTTAATTGGTTTTGGTTTCTGGAACTCTCTTCCTCCTGTTCATCATTTGCCGCTTGTTGCCAGCTGGTAACTAGTGAGACAAGACTATGAAACAGTTGTTCTGGAATATCTACTCAGTGCTGCTACTGAATTTTCAGCTACACTGTCCTAAACTCTGAACTGCTAATTTCTTTTGATAGGACTAATGGGAAAAATGTTTTCTCTGCCTCTGGATCTTCAGTTGCTGGTCGGAAGATAAAGACTGCAGTTAGACGTAGAAAGTAAACGCCTGGTTGGTAAACCATCAAAAACATTGGAAGCAGCTACTCCCCTGAATTGTTCAGCTTCTACCCTGACTGAGTTGTTCAGCTGCTACCCTGAATTGTCCGGCTCCTCCCCTGAATTGTTCAGTTATTGGGATTGTACCTCACGCTGGCTTAGCGGAAGTCAGATCCGCCTAAAGGAGTATCCAACCTTGCTTTCCTGCCCTTCCCTTCCCTCTCCCCGTTTTTCGGTAGCAAGTAAAGTTGGCAACAAGGCTGTTCTCGAGCAAAAGTCTCCAGTTCCTTCTTTCACCGACTCGGCACGGTGCGGCTGTAGCCCCCCGAGCAGAGCCTGCAGCCCCGAGCAGAGCCTGCCCAGCGAATGGCTTGTACAATACCTCTCGGCCCGCCCGCGGCGCGGCCCCTGCCGCCTGGGAGCTGGCCCTGCAGCAGCGAGGGGTGCCGTGTAGAGTAGAGAATGGGGGTGGCGAGCGATCCCTAGGCTGAGTTTGTGCCGGTGTATGTGTGAAGTGAGTGGGTTTGGGTGTATCGTGCACTAAAATTTTCTGATAGAGGAAGACTGATTTAAGGATGATCCATGCTTAAGGACTTGTTAGATCTGTAGTTCTTCATTTAATAATTATATGCTATTTCTATATTTTCATTCTTACAGCCCTTTATCACCTGTCTCGCCTTGTTATTTTATTATGAAACATGTGTAAATACAATTTTGTTTCTCTATGTACTTTTTTGGCATAACAAAATCTGTGAAATTGAAATTTTAATTTTGTGTGTTACGGCCATTTTTGTTTAGTATTGTCTCAGATTTTATGTAAATCCCATTATTCAAAGTTGCCTAAATCCATTTAGAAAATCTTTAAAAATTGGGAATTCTTAAAGTAAGTTTATTGGCTTTTCTGATCCATTTTTGTTTGGACCAAAAACCAGTATTGTACAAAGTATTAAGTATATATTTTTATATTTACTGAAATGGACTGTGGTGACTTTGGATAATAAGGAAAAGTTTAATATTAAAGCCATGTTTATTACAGTATAATTAACATGTTAAACCATGGGATAAATGCCATCAATAAAAACTGCGAAATATTAACTGGCAATTTGAACTCTCCATAAAAGCAGCTGCAGCTTTTAACTCTGTGCGATGGTTCCCTCGACCTGAGCAATGTCACGTGCTTTCTTCAACCTCTGGCTCTCTCAGTGTCACTGATTTTAGAGGATCTTAAGGAAGTTAAAGGTCTCCTGTTACAAAGGAGCTCGGAGCAGCTTATCAATGTGTCAGCTGTCTGCAGTTGATTTTTTATAGTGCTATTAGAAAAAAAAAAAGTTGAATGTTACAAAGATTCACCACTGTTCTAACTGAAAAGGTACACCCAGTTATAAATGAGTAATTGGGGGGGTTTCCATTTGTGTAGCAAGCAGAGGAACTTTCTGGAGGACAGACGTTATTTTAGTAAGATCAGAGGAAATGCTTGTTCATCTGGGGCTGGGCTTTATACCAAGTCACATATAATCTCTTCCTTCAGCTAGAACAGAGACCAGCACAACTGGGCTGTAAATGTCTTCAGAGACACCTCTGCCCTTTACCCCCCCTCCTGCAGCTGCAGGTGCTGCTGCTGCTGCAGTTTCTAAGGCACGAGCTGGACTTCACAGGAGGACAAAATGCCCTTTTCATGTGTAGAGCTCCAGTCACTGTCTCTAGAAATCAGAAATACCCAGCAATGAGACTTCAAACCCACAGCACACACTACTGTTCCAACAGCAGCCGTGAAAGGATTATATGCAATTACATAGTTCCAGGTGTCTGAAGCTGAAAAATGCCACAGATTCCCTTTTTCCCCCTTAGCCATAAAGCACCAGCCCCGTACTCATCCTGCAAACGGAAATGTTTGCATCCTCAATACAGCTTGCATGAGAGAGAAACTAAAAGCATTTCCAACAGCATAGCACACACGTATTTCCATGGACAGGCTCTGCCTTCTTGCATTTATTTTCAATTTGCCTGCTGTGGAAGGGGTGGTATTTTAGCCACTGGTGTTGTTTCTCCCCTGCCTCCCACCCCCTCATCTTGAATCCTAGTTTCTAGGTCATTGGTACAATAATTAGAACAAAAGTTCTTTTTGTAGTCCTTCTGAAATTGTGAATAGGTACAAGTCAGCCTAGAAAGGACTCCAGTTAGTTCTGACAGCCTTAGCTTTCCTCAGGCTGATTGCCATGCCTGACCTCAGTGCTGAAAGAACAGAGCACAAGTCCTGGGAGGGGCAGCTGAGGGAGCTGGGGTGTCTTAGCCTGGAAAAAGGGAAGCTCAGGGGTGACCTTACTGCCCTCTACAACTCCCTGAAAGGAGGCTGGAGCCATGTGGGGGTCCATCTGTGCAACAAGTGACAGGACAAGAGGACCTCAAGCTGGCCCCAGGAGGTTTAGCCTGGACAGTAGGAAAAACTTTTTAATGGAAAGGGCTTACAAGCCCTGGAGCAGAGTGCCCACGGAAGTGGTGGAGTCACCATCCCTGGCAGTGCTCAAAAGACACGGTTTAATAGTGAACTTGGTAGTGGTGCTGGGCTGACAGCTGGACCTTTTCCACCCTTAACAATTCTATGATTCCAGGAATAATTAAGTGGTATCTCTGAAATTCTGTTTCAGCTCAACATCTTCACATGGTCTAGCAACATCAAAGGGGGGTGCTTTCTTGAGGCTTACTGCTATTTAGCACTGGACATTTTTATTTCAGTGATGCAGGTCATTGTCATTAATGCTAATGGTATACTTAGGACACCAAAGTATTTTTGGTAGTAAATTATTAGTATAAAACAGTAATAACCCTCAAAAGTATGAGGTATTTCGATAACAGATAAACTGTCTGATTGAGCAAAGACTCCAAAATGTTCTCTAGCCAAGACAACTGGGTTTTTTTTTACCTCAAAACCAAATATTTAGAAGTAGTTATCTAAAAAGTTAGCGGCTTCCTCCTGGAGAGATGAAAATGTCATTCTCCCACTATTAAGCCCTGGATCTGGTCCTGATTCATCATGCCCAATGAAAAGTGAAATGCACACACAGTACATTCATACACAGCAGAACACGATGTGTCAAACAAAAACATTGCAGAATATGAGCACATTACTGATGAAGTTATTTCACCTGAAGTTAAGAGATAACCAAGCTCTCACACATTTCTATTGTCAACCAAACCACTGTCCAAAACTGAAGGCAGGGTGGGAACTTCAGCCACTGAGCAGCAAGTTAGGCCTAAGGGAGGAACACACGAAAACTGGCATCCAGAAAGAATTCTAATCTCTTACTCCAGTTTTACTAAAACATTATCATTGTTGCTATTACTCATTTCCCAAGATGCTAATAAACATGAGAATAAACAAACTATCCAAGCTATGTAGTCATGCAAAATATTAGGCTTCTTTATTCAGTATTTAAGTTATTCTGAATGTACAATTAGCCAGAATGATAAAGTGAAAATAACCAGTATTTGTACTTCTGCAGATTTACACCCATAACACATTTCAGTTTATGTTTTCTGCATGCTCCTGAAAAACATTCAGTTGTTTTGCTCTGCATTATATGCAAGAAACAGACAAGTGCTTTCACTCCAAACAGAAGCAAAAAAGTTACCTCTCATTAGCACGATCTGTACTGTTCACAGCTCCGAAATTATTTACACAGCCAGGTCACTAACACTGCAGTGTAACATACCCTTCCCAGAGGAAAAAGCAGCTGTTGTTTCACCTCCTCCTTTGCTTGGACGAGTGAAGCAAGTGACGAGACAATCATGCAAAAAACTTCACATCAGTACTGTGAGATAAAATACTTAAAAGGTGAGGGAATATGATCTGTGAAGCAATAATAAAGGACGTGATATCCACTGCTGATTTCTCTTGCTGCACACATGGCCATTTAATTAACACAATTCACCTTGCTGTCTTAATACAGCAGTTCTCTTCCCCCCTTTATCCTTTGACAAGCAACGGCCTGGAAAACAGCTTGATTTTCTAGTTACCTGCCAACATCCGAAACTGTAGGAGCAACATTTCCTTTAAGGTGAAGTATTTCTGGGTATCTGCTTTCCCACAGACTGATGAACAGAACAGCTCCATTCTGCAGTTAAAGCAGGCACTTTCTGTCTCATCAATCAGAGGTGAACACTCCCAGATTTAATACATATTGTCTCTCCCAAACTTCTTTGGCATCTATGAAAACTCCCAATACTTTGAAGGTAGCTGCTGGCATCATACAGGAGCCATACATTTTCTTTAGCTTCTGAATCAGTTCCCATTTAATTAGGGCAAAAGATTCCGACAGACACCTCAATTTCAGTTCCTGGGGTAGGTCTTTATTCTCTGGGGGTGGGAGGGGATCTTCAGTCTGGAAGTCTCATCTTTTGGTATCATCTGACTCCATTTCTTCTGACCACAATAGTTCCTGCTACAATGTCATAGGCTGTTCTGTTATGCTGGAAAAACAGCAGTGTAATAAATGCAGGGAAAAATGATGCAATAGAAAAATTCTTGATCAAAGCTCGCACTGTGGACCTGAAATGAGAACAGAACATTCAGTGCCTTATTTTCACTTTCCTGCTTGTATCAGTAATTAACTTCCAACCTTAGTGCCTCAAGTTTTGAACAGTGCAAAAACTGATCTCCAGAGGAGATTTTACTGCCTAACCTGAAAAATATTCAATGTGATTGAATAATTACCATTTTATTCTTGGTTCACATAGTCTGACAATAGCTCTTGCAATCTAATTATTGCAAAGGTCAACAACAAAGCAATGGTGCATTTCCTTCCAAATCACACCCTTTCAACACCACCGATCTGAATGCAAAGTGAGCGAGCCAAGAGCACTTACGTTGTCATGCTGACATTGGAAGATGGAATAACTAACACACGGCTGGGTGCAATAAGCACAGATGTATCACATGTCACAACTCGCAGTCCAAGCAAGAATTTCCCTGGGGTTGCTCCACCTGCTCCCCAAATACAGATTATCTGTAAAAGAAAGGCTGTTTCAATTCCACATGACATCACATGGCTGACAGGTCTAGCAAACCTGGTTATCCTCAATGGCATAAGCTTCATAATCCAAAGCTCGGTACAGAAGATTCACTTTATAGGCCAACAGTGATAGAGTTTTTTCAACAACTGACAATTATTACTTATAAAAGAGTGGATGTTTATGAGTAGTTACCTCATAGAAGCAGACTAATAACCTGTAGATGAGAGCTACTATCATCATTTTCTGCAAATCTTCCATAGACGTATCTTCATCTATTTCTTCTATGATGTAATGCATGGCAAATTTAGAGATGTCCCTGTACAAAATAAAACTGAACTTTAAAACCATCCTTGGCCAATACCAATGTTACCCCCTTTAATATTAGAACTCAGTCCTTCAGTTCTGGTGTGAGAAAAAGAACAAAAGCTCCTTGGCTCTCTGATACTAAAAGAGCCACTAAAATTCAGAACAGTGGGTTTCCTTTTGAATTGCAGCCTAGTTTGTTTTGTCTTTTTCATTAAGAAAAGTTCATTCTTTATTACCACTTTTGCACAACAATGTCTCTGGGTTAGTGAGCTGCAGAATTGTTCTGAAAATTCTCACACTTCTTGGGAGGTAAATGGATTCTGTGGGTGACCATCTAACTTTGTATAAATGGAAGGCATCCAGATCTCCAGGTCTCTACCTTACAGAAACTCTTGAGGAAAAAGAGAATGTGGCACTCTTTTCTACAAACACAAGGGAGAAGCTGCAAGTCTCCCTAAGCAAGCAGGGGAATCCTATATCCCCCTCTGCACCATGAGGGTTCCTCATTCTCAGCAGTCTTTACCGCTCACCACACTACTGGAGGCAGGCACCCTGGTGTGCAACAGGAAGATTTTAACTTAAAGCAATCAAAACCTTCTGGTTTTTATCCTAACAGAGCTATGCAGGGCATCCACTTGAAGTTAACAGCATACAGATAAACTCCACATATTTAACACTTATCCGATACCTGGAATGGATATACTTGCGACAGGTATTTAGGCAAGAACTTTTCACTCACCTATCTAATTGAGGCTCACACAGAAATGCACAGTCCCATTTCAAAACAGTCCATCTTATATTTGTACTACTTACCCTCCTCTTTATTCAGACTTAAGGATTGAAAAACAGCCCAGGAATTAAGAAAACAGTGTAGCACAACCTGCATTTGCCTTCAGTGCAGCCTTGGCCCTGAAGTGTCTTTCTTGAGCACGTGTTTTTTTTTCATGACAACTCAGCCTAACCTCAACGTTGCCACATCTCACAAGAAGAAACCTCCCCCACCACCCCCCCACCCCGCCCCGGAATGTTTCTCCGAAGTTCCTTGTAAGCAACTTACTGGCTCTCACAAATCCAGCAATAGTGAAAATGCTGTAAATTACTGCTTCACCACTTTACAGAAGCAGTATGCACATAGTTGTTCCCCATCTCTCCAGTGCTTCATTTTGTATCGTTATCAGCCTACTAAAACCAGAATGCAAACACAAGCTGTCAGGTTACAGCTGGAGGTTTTGGCGACTAAACAGCACTGAGATTCTGGCATTTTAATTGCTGCTTATCTGAACAAAAACCACTCACTCTTTACATTGACATTGTTTTGGATTTGACCCTCTTTCCCACACCTTTCAGGCTGCAGTTAAAAGGTGCCTGGAAAATGGGATCTGTTTAGTGTCACTTTACGGTCAATCCACATTTGGATGGTTCTTAAGTAGAAAGCTTGGCTTCTGAAATGTGTTCGTACAGGAATGCAACTACTGACTACCCCAAGATCCCATCTCTTAATCAGACCAAAATATTTGACTACCCTAACCCAAAGCAGAATAACTAAATGAGTTAAGGAATAAGATTAAAGAAGTAGATAAAAAAGAAAGTCTTTGAGGTAAGTTATTACATCTGCATACAAAAACGTAAAATGAGGACTCTCTCAGTGCAGGGTATAGTTGATTCACACAATGTTTAATTTACACCCAGTGAAGCCTGCAGTGTGGTAGCATTCCTAGCAACCAGCCAGCATTTTCAAAGTACATGCATATCTGATATGCTTGATCAGATGGTTTTTTTTAGGTCAGAAATCTAAAAACACAGCACCTTAGAAGATGCTATGAAGAAAATTAACTCCATCCCAGCCAGATGCAGTACATTTTTAAAGGCTGTTTAAAAAGACAAGTTTATCTGTCAATATTTTTTATTTGAAAATTACAAAGGACTTTTTAGCAGTCTTGCTATTGCCCACCCCCAAATAAGTATGCAAGTCTAATCTGTCCTTAGTAAAGCATTTGTGAGCCTATGAACCTGTAAAGGTGCTTTGCTTCCATCAGCTGACCCAAAAATCAGGACATATTTAAAAGGAGGTTAACCTAGTGGTGCTTTTTCCTCAAGTTCTGTCAGTTATTCAATGCCATCATATGCACAAGCATACCACAAATACAGCCTGACACCTCAAAGAGCAAGAAAAGCTTAAAGCTGTATATAAGAAAGCTTTAAATTGTTCAACTTACTTTATTCCGCTGAGGTGCATAACACTTAAGATGATGGTTGCCTTTATAAAGAACAGAATAAAAAAGTCCACCATCTCTGCTACGAACCTGTGTGCCAACGAAGGGATAAGGAACTCCCGACCTGGAACAGAAACAGTTAATATTACCCAGATTTTACCGCACTAGCACAGTTAGCACTATCATCTAAAGAACACTCCACATTAACCTCTCTGCAAGTACATAATCAAGATCTTGATCTTGGCTCACACCTTCTTCAAGAAAACTTCTAAGTATGTATAAAAAATTACCTGTTTACATTGAGTTAAAAGAACCTTCTTAAATTGAACTCTTGCAGAACTCTGAGTCCCCTCATGATAAGGATTACAGACAAAACCATACCCTACTACAGAACTGAAGTACACTGAAGATGCATCAATTTTTGTATTCTTTTGTTAGAATAGCCTCGTAGAGAACAGACTTCAGTAAATCTGAGAGGTCAGATAAAAGAAAAATTAGATTTTAGATCTACCACAACCCTTCGCTCACTCAACAGCAAGGCTTCCCTGTGTACCAAGTACCAGCTCTCAGAGTAAAACACAGCGTATTTTGCCCCCTACTCATAAAGAACCAGGAGTGGATGAAAATATTGGTTATACTTGACATAAACATTCCTACAGACTACTTAAAATAAAGCACAGTGCGCTGCTCTACCCCCAGCCAGAAAGTGTAACCCCTTTCCCCTATTTAATTGGAGGAGTGCAAATGGGGGCACAAGGTAGGTAGTAGCAGTTACAAGCTTTGGCTGCTAATGCTATCTCAGGTGATTAAAGCAGAGAAAACATTAAAGAGTGTCTTAGAAAGTTGCCAAGGAATAGTGTTGCAAAATAATTTCGCCTGTACCCAACTACCACCCCTCTATTTCCCAAAGGACAAACACAACTCTCACGTGAGACCTGGAAGGACTCACATAAAAACTTCATTTAGAAATACCCAAGTACTACTAGACTTAACCTACAAGAAATAGTGACTGGGTTTGGTACTGCTTCTGAGAACAGCTACCCCCACACACAGGGAAAGAAGAAGAGGGGAAAGAGAAATCATTCCAATCTCAAAAAACTTCATGAAATTTCACGTGGAATAAGTCTGCACAGAGCAGCTGCTGGGACTGGCACTGCCAGTCATGGCCCCGTGAGCTGTGAGAGCCAAGCCAGGAGCCCACAGCGCTTGGGCTCTTTCTAAGCAGGGTAAGTAGAACCAGCAGGGACCAGGTAAGGGCCAGCTCTTATTTAACATCCCTTAGTTTATGTATCTTCCTTTCATACCTGCTGCACCAATAATACCTCTGCATCGACAGCATGAAGTAGCATGACTGTTACATATATAATACTAAAATGGATCCCATTCTCATTGTCAAAGCCTGTCCAAGTTGTCCATTAAATTCTAATTAAAGATTCTTCAACTAAAGGCAGGAGGGAGCACAGCCAGTGTCCCAATCCTGGCTTCAGCACACAGCAACAGGCAAAAGCCTTCATTTGCTCGGTAAAAACCAGCACTTTTGTGAAGTTAGTGGCAGAGATTCACTTGAACAAATTAAATTCCATGGCTGCAAAAGGAAGAAGCTATGTGGGGCTAAGAAGATAAATATTCAAATTTTGTTAAACTCCATTATGTTAAGAAACCTTGGCAATCCTTAAGACTCTGGCAGATCTCCCTTGCAGCGATCCAAGATGTTCCTCATATCAGAAATCCATTATTTTGCCAATAGTTGTTATTTGCACAGCAAGGGCAGCCAAATGCAACACCCACCCAGCTCAAAATGTAGGCTCTTCCATCAAGCCAGTACTAAAGATGTGTTTGCACCAGTCAGCCAGAGGGCAGCTGAGGCCTGGATGTCCTTTTTGCCCTGCTGCCCCCAGCAGATGAGCAGCAATCTCCCTGCAGTAGGGCACGGAGGGGCAAGGGAAGGATGTGCCTTAAATCATGGGGACCCTGCTGTTAATGCCGGCCCTCTGGCACACACCTGAAAGCATATTGAAGTGGAAGGGGTAGTTAACAATCCCACTTTTTGGAGTGCCACTTTAAAATCTGCAACATTAACGTAAGCTGTCACTTGTTTCAGCTTATGTAAGCAACACGGAGCTGTAAACTGCAGTGGCACAGGCACAGATACAGGGCCTGCCGTGCTGAGCCTGCTGTGTGGGCAATAATCTACAGCAGGAAAGAAGGAGGCCATAATCACTTTAGCTGTTCCAGATATATCCATCTGCAATCCGAATCCAGAGCACGGGCACAACAGTCATTGTTTATAATTGTATTGTACCACTGTATCCCATACAGAGCTCCCTTAAGAAGGCCAGGTGTTGCAACAGCATGTGGTATTCAGAATAATCACATTCAGCAGCATGAAATGCCACTGAAACCCTAAATTACCTTTAACACGTCAAATTAGCTCCTGAAAAACTAGGTAAAGATCCAAGAATAATTTCAGTCTACTCTTTGTCCATCTTGCCTTTTTTAACTGTCCATATCTGTTTATAAGCAATCTATAACCCAGAATCAGGGCACAATTACAGAAAATACTACTTTGTTATAATCATGTTTAAGCAACACCTGCTCAAAACCACAAGAAGTAAGTTCAGAAGCTGGATTCCCTTCCCTTCAAAAGAAGGGAAAAGGAACTAAAAACATTTTACACATACACACAAAGCCACTGAACTTATAAATAATGTTACAGATCAGTAATGCCGTACTTTGCCCTGCAGAGAGAAAGGATATCTGGCTTTTCTTCAAAGTCCTTCAGCAGTGCCCTGTTACACAGTTTCCTACCATTATTAAAGGTGTTATGGAACATTCAGGGAATGTCACTCAGGCACTCCTCGACTTGTGAGAAAATGCTGGTGGCTCGAGGTTTTACCTCTGACGTGCTCAGAGCAGTCCTGCCTTACTCCTGACCAAATATAAACAGAAGGCCCTCTGTGCTCTGCCCTTCAATGTTTACAGCTGCAACAGACTCCTGCTTATCTCCTGCCGCCAGCTTGTTCGGTGTCAGCAAGTTTTCACTTCTCTGCTTTGACCTCATCAAATGGTTTTACCTGAGCACCAAGAGCCCACCAAAACTGGTGAAGTCTGCTTAGATTTCACCACCTAAACAGGCTGCTCACAAATCCAGACCGCGTTCCAAAGCAAGAACAAGTTCCACCGGGGGAAAGAAACACAAGCGGCAGAACAACTCGGCTCCCTGGTGCCCACGAAAACAATCCTGCAAGCAACGGAGGTTATCCACGCCAAGCCAGCAACCCTCCCAAACCTGCTGGTGGGGTCGCGTTGAGGGATTTACCGCGCCGTGTCACCCACGCCGTGCCCCCCGCCCGGGCCCCACAGAGGCACGGCCGCCCTCAGTGTCGCACCCCCCCCACCCCCACCCCCGGACCCCGATTCCCGGGGCCTTTCCCCACACTCACCAGCCGGCCGTGCCGTGTCCCGGGGGGCGCCGCCGGGGCCCGGCCTGGGCAGGGGGGACACGGGGCCCGCCGCCCCCGGCCAGGCCGCTGCGGGAGGGCCGCGGGGCCCCGGCCCGCCGGGGGCCGCCTGTGGGGGCGGCGGGGCCAGCAGGTAGAAGGGGCTGTAGTAAGCGGCGACGTTGTGAGGGGGCGGCTGAGCGGCGGCGGCGAGCAGGGCGGGCGGGCAGCACTGCCAGCCCAGGTACCCGCAGTACGAGTCCCACAGCCACTGGTGGACGCGCCGCGCGTACTCGGCGGCGCTGAGCGGCTTGGCCCCGCCGCCTTCCGCGGGGCAGTGCGGCGCTGAGGCGGCGTTGCCGTTGCCATTGCCATTGCCATCGGTATTGTCGCCGCCGCCGCCCCCCGCCATCGCCGCCTCCTCCATCCCGCCCGCCGCCCACCCCCCACCGCGCCTGCGCGGGCCGGGCGCCGCGCCGCTACCACTGGGCGAGCCGGAGGGGGAGGAGCGGCGCGCAGCACGGAGGGGAGCGCGGCACGCCCCGAGAGAAACGGGCTCTCCCCACCCCGCGCCCTGAGGGTGAGATGGTATAGCCGGGCGCTGAGGCGGGCGCGGCTCTGCCCCGGGGTCAGACGCTCGTGAGGCGGGCGGCGGGACGCTCCTGGTAAAGTGAGCAGCACAACCAACAGGGTTTTCTATATTTTTATTTTCCTGTTTAAATGTTACTCTTTCCCCCCCGCTTTTTTTCTTTTTTTTTTTTTTTGGCCTTCTATCTTCCCTTTTTCGTCATTCCCCTCATCGCACATAATCGTGTTTTTCCTCTGCGAAAAAACACCAATAATTAACCCCCTCCCCCCCCCCCCGAATCAGTTTAGACCTCCTTTCATGTGGTTTTTGAGAGCGGTAAGGTGACCCCTGAGCCCCCTCAGGGCTGAACAACCCCAGCTCCCTCAGCCGCTCCCCAGAGGCTGAACAAAGAACCCCAGCAGCAAGTTTAAACGCAGTTCTTCAAACTGATTTTTAATCTTCAAGGTTTCCGTGTGCTGTTAAGCGTCTGAACCAGACTGCAAGTTCTGTAGAACGCTGTTGTCAACACATCTCGATAGTGAATATTCGAATGAGTAACATACACTGTGAACATGAAGTGTCGAACACAACAAATGCCACAGCTGAACAAAACCAGGAGTTTCTCCCTCTCCCTGTTAAATTATTTTCCAATGTAACCTTAACTCGTTTTAAAAAATGAAGTAAGTTCATACAATCATAGAATGGCCTGGGTTGGAAGGGACCTTAAAAATCATTTAGTTCCACCCCCCTGCCATGGGCAGGGACGCCTTTCATTAGACCAGGTGGCTCCAAACCCCACAAAACCTGGCCCTGAACACTTCAGGGATGGGGCAGCCACAATTTCTCTGGGCAGGCTATTCCAGTGCCTCACCACTCTCGTTTCTTCTCTACATCTAACCTAAATGTCACCACTTTCAGTTTGAACCCAATAGTTTCTGTGGAGTGAGTCTCTTAATACAAGCAAGCTGAGGTGAATTGCCGAAGTGCATACAAATAACCCATACCACCTTAATTAAATGCAGTTACGTAAGGTACTGGCACTCATTATGTAGCTATGGCTCTAATTACACTGGCATGCTTTTGTAAAATAGACCCTGGTGAAATCAATATGGGTAAATGACTTGGGAAACATAGCAAGTTTTAGCATGATTAAGGAAGAAACAAAGGAGGGAAGATAGACAAGTGTATAGAAGAAAAACGGTCTTAAACCATCTCTTAGCCTAATAGAAAAACTATCTCAGAAAACTGACAGTAAAAGTAACATAACAGAGCTTCTTTCTTCATAATATTTCACTTCTTGCTTCATCAGTTACAGTCTATTTTTTAAAAAAAATTTGCTTTTTACCACAAGCCCTTCAGGACCAAATAATGTCAGGCCCTCTTTTTTCAGATTGTGTGTGTGTGTGTGTTGCTACAGGTTTTGAAAGCCAAATCTTAGCTACAATTATAAGGTGTCTCAGACTTCATATAATGCTGCCAGTCACATGTAAGTTTTAGGCTCAGCAGCAGCAGCAGCAGCATTACACAGGCATAACCAGTTAGAACTCACTATGTGATTATGCTGGATACTCAAGGTGAAACAAAATCAGGGGACTAACAGGTAACAATGCAATATTTCCTCAGGCCTAAATTTTTCATTTATGAGTTTTTCATCCTTCTGCCTTAGAAAAACCAAACAACCAAACAAAAAAAACTCAAAAAACCACAAGTGACCCACAAATTGTGCTAGCATTCAGATTATTCAGACGTGGTGTAACAACAGGACTTGCCAGTAGTGAGAAACTCACAGTTTAGGCTTTTGATGACAAAGAGTCTTGTTTCATTGCTGTGTCAGATTGCCACACATGGCAGTATTTATAGTCTTCTGTAGCAGGGATTTCTCGCTACTTTACTTTGCTTCCTCTTGTGAGCAGAGTCAGAAAGGCAGATAAGCTTGGGCAGTACATCGTACCAGTTGATGAGAATGCCTTAGCAGTTAAATATCCTCTTCTGTAGAAATGAGATTTAGGCAAGAGGAAATGTTTTGAACTAGATCAAAGGAGGGAGGTAAGCCCTTAAAAGCTGATATCACAATAGTTAAGGTTTTAACGGGAATCTGGAATCCCATCTTAAGCTCTTTAAGTGTAGGTAATGCTGAAAAGCCTGATCAGTCACACTTGAGTGGGGAATCTTTTATAGTCAATAGGAAGTAATAGAACGCTGGTCTGCTGTAAATCTAGCTGTTATTCAGAGCTACAGACATGTATCTTTTGCTCAGTTTTGATATGCATTCTAGCATCTTGTTTTCAAGGGTTTTAAACCATTTTTAAACCCAAGGAATCACTGAAGCATTGATGTTCAGTTCCTTCCTTTGCTTGGGGGATACAGATCACATCTTCTGCTGCAATGTTCTAGTTACAAGAACTCTTCTGAAGAGTCCTTGGATAAGAGTTGTTAGACATTAATCAACAAAAAGCTCTTGTCATTCCCAAGTAGTTAATTACTGTTGTGGCCAGCAGCCTACTTATAGTCATGCTATTTAGAGCTTTGTGTCAAGTATGTATGTTCATGTACTGAGTGAAATTATATGTAAATGTTGGTTAAAGGGTTTCTTCATTACTGAAATGTATAGAATGACCCACCAAAGAATGAGAACTTTACCCCTTATTGGGGCGAGCAGCCAGATACAGAAACATGAAACTTGAGCCAAAAAATTGAAATGTATGCATTTACAGAACTGTAACATAAAACATTACAGATTTAGTGTGGAAAATGGCACAAGTGTCTACTAAATTAAATCTGTTTAGCCTTTTGCTCTTAAAACTGATCTGTCCCATCCATCTAAGGAATTTGAAGGAGAAATTGCCTCTAAAGCTTACAGTCCACTGAGGGACATTTTCTTTCTAATAGACACAACTTCAAGTGTGTTATGGAGAAAAGAGAATCCTAGTGGTCACAGTTGATAGAAGGGCCATAGGAGTTGTGTGTAAATACCTATATGTGCCTTTTACCTGGAGCTTGGTTGAACGAAGAGTAACCAGAAAACAACTTCACTCAGGAGTGTGGCACTCAGAAGCCTTACCAGTTACCTAATTCGCTATCACATTTTTTCTGTTCCCAGGAAGGAAACACGATTGTGCCACTGTTGAAGCAGCAATGGAATTAGGGCTTTGGAGCATAAGAGTCTCCGGTGGTCAGTGGTGATCAGGTAGGGTTCCCAGCATGCAACAAGACTTAGGGAAGCAGGGTTAAGCCTAGGAAATCACAATTGAGTCTCGGGTGTTGGAGCAGGGAGTATTCTCTGTTGTTTTACAAAAAATTTGGCACACACAAAGATTTTTTCAGCGTTATTTCAACCATAATGAGGGAGCAGGTTCTTGTTTTCTGGTGGTCAGAATATTCCTTGGGGAGCTTTATTTATGAACTTTACATAATGATGGGGGCCTTCTATCATATATCAGGGGCCTGTTTAAAGTTATCTTCTGAGGGCAGTAGCTCCTGCTGTGCTTGCTGACATATCATGTAATGGATAAACATTATCTCCATTTGTCTGGAAGCAGCTGCTTCCACATTTTAGAATGAGCCCAGTTGAACAGCACATCAGGACAATGCACTAAAGGTGTGTACTGAATTGAGCCCCTGAAGGATTCCAAATGGACAAAGGAAAGATGTAATGCACAGGTTGATGAACACGTAGTTCAGTAACATTGAATTCCCTAGGACACTGAAAAGATTTCTGTTTTTCAAATGCAGACTTGAAATTACTTACTCCTTTATCCTCAATAGCTCTGTTAAATATTGCTTTTTAGTTTAATCAGGTGTTTTTAAAAACGTTTTAAATGGAGATATGCTTAGCAGTGTTAAAAAAACTGAAAATCCAAAAGATCAATTTAATAATTGGTAACAAGTAGTTGCTTTTTCTTCTTCCTTTTTCATCGCACTCAAACCTTCTCATTTTACCAAAATGATAATTTCAAGATCAAAGCAATATTAAATGTTTTTACAGTGACTTTTAGAGGGCAGACTTTCCCAGTTCCTTAACCAGTGCAGTCCAGCAGTTTCCTGCCATCTACTGGGTGCTTGGAGTCACTACCTCGAGACTTGTAATTTCCATTAATTCTTGGTAACCAATATTCTGAGCAACTAAGCAAGTATCACAGAATCACAGAAGGGCTGAGGCTGGCAGGTCCTTTTCTGCCAAGCTGCTCTCCAGTTGGGCAGCCCCAGCATATACTGGTGCACGGCATGGTTGTTACACAGGTGCAGGACTTTGCAGTTCCCCTTGTTGAACTTAATGTGATGCCTTAGGATTTTTTAGGGTTAAGTTCTATTTAAGTTTTTTTTAAGTTCTATTTAGAAACTATGACATCCATTGAAGCTTTTCATAGGAAAAGAACTTTTTACATTTAGACACTTGGATAAAAATCTCCGCTTTTACATGTATTTTACTGGCTATTTGATTAGATCTGTATGACATCTCTAGTGAGTATTTGACCCATGCAGGTTTACAGAAATGAACACCACACACATTTGTTCCCTGCCAATATATGAACCCAATTCACTCTTCTCTGTTTTGACAGTTGCACTGATTTAGGGCATGACCACAATTTCAGTGCAGTGTGGAGCTGAAATTGAGGTGCATATTTTATGTGACAGCATGCAGTAAAAAACAAAGATCAGTGGGAACTTACGGATGCTCAGCATTTAGAAGTTAATTTCTTGCTGGAGTCAACCATTAAACACAGGTCAAACTTGCTGCTGAAGACTGGTCATGGTTGGGATGATCCCTCAGCTCATAATTCTGCAGCTTGTTGATTATTTCTATTGCAAGATAAACTTGATTTTTCGCAAAATGAGTTTTTAACCTTTAATTGTACACAAATTCATGTAAGGTAGAATCAGAACTTTGTCCATTTAGCACTCCTTTGTAATCACAGAATCAATTAGGATGGAAAAGACCTCTGAGATCATCGAGTCCAACCCATGGCCAAACCCCTGCATGTCAACTAGACCATGGCATTAAGTGCCATGTCCAGTCTTTTCTTAAACACCTCCAGGGATGGTAACTCCACCACCTCCCTGGGCAGCCCATTCCAATGCTCAATCACTCTTTCTGTGAGGAAATTCCTCCTAATATCCAACCTAAAGCTCCCCTGGTGCGGTTTTAGAATTGTGTCATTAAATTTGGAATTTAATGAGAGTTTGCAGGGGAAGAAAAGTCCAGCCTACTGGAAATGTATTACAAGTATTTTTTATGATAACCAGAAGTGACAAAAGGTGACAATCGATTTTTTTTTTTTTGTTATTGTTATATGGCTGACTGAGTGCTGGATAAAAGCTACGTATTTAAAAAGTTTCTCTACTTTTCTGGTGTCCAGTAATGCATTGATACTCAAGTCTTTTCTCCAGTTGAAGCAATTACCTTGGGTCTGCCCAGGCAAGGCCAATTCTTCCTTTTCTTTAAGAGTTCTGCCCTCTGACAAGGTTCTCAGGTGTGCTCTGACTGTCACTGCACAGGACCTCTTCCTGTTAAGAAACCAGTCAAAGCAATGTACTTCGGTCTTGCTTATTGTAGGAACGTGAGTATTAGGGAGAAAGTCCAGGCATGGGGGAGTTTGCCTTCAAATGTTTAAAAGAAGAATTAGATCAGCCTTCGGGCAATTTGTTTTTGTTGATGGGAGAGTTAAATCCCCTGGAGGAACTGTAGGAATTTTCCTGTGTAGTGACTCAGGGCTGTTTTGATGCTTCTGTTTATCATCAAGCATTCCGTACTTGTTTTGTTCTTACCTCCAAAGCATTAAGTGGCATCCCCTACTGCTGCATAATGACTTGTTCCCTATTTGATGCTGTATGAAAGAACGAGCCAATATTTCAGGCCAGAATATTCCAGAATGAGGTTACTTTGTGGAACAAATTATGATTTAAGGATTAAACAATCCTTCAGCGATCCTTTTGCAATGACAAGTATGCGATGCCCATTTTTCAGATGAGGCACATCCAAGTGACATAGGGAGTGGATGGCTTGTGCTGTGGTAACACAGGAGGGACACATCCAAAGCCATATAGAGAAACAATGGGGAAAGCTAGAAATAGAAGGCAAATCTAATCAGTGTGCACCAGGTCATTATCACCTCCCTAGACATCATCTCTGGAAGACACAGGTGTACCTAGGGAAAGCTCAATTAGCTGGCTGTCACCAAAGTTATGTGCATGGCACTTGAGGTTTATCTGCTGGCATACAGGTGGATTATGGCAGCAAAAGAGATAATGTTTATTGAAATGAAACAAGGAGTTACTTTTTTTCACTCAGGCTTTTTAAACAGTGTTTAAGGAAGAGAAAGCATATAGGACAAACAATGCAATGGAGCAAGTTCTGAACAACTTTGTTTTTAAACAAGGACATTTTCCTTTTTATTTCATAAGAAGTTTACTGTTGAAAAAATGGTATATATCAAAGCAAACACATTAAACACATAGACTAAATGTCAGATAGCAAAACCATACGGAATGAGCACTACTGGTTGTATAGGGTTTACAATCAAAGTTATACTTAAAAACCCTCTTAATGTACTTTCAAGGTAAATTAGGCACAAAATTTAGCTTGTAACTAGCTCTGCAAGCATCTCACTGTGATTTCACTGATACAAAGTATTACAAGTGATCAAAACCGTTAAGCCGACTTTTTAAATGTTTAAAATTTTATTTGTACTATGTGCTGAAATAGTACAAATGTATACAACATTCCACCTTTGTTAAAAAAGCATGTACAACAGGGACTATAAAGTAGAGTCAAAGGGCTAAACAGGGTATTACCTCTTTATCTTGGCTCAGAATTAGTATGGCATAAATCTATGGCTTTGCTTCATGGACATATTTGAAACGGAGTAAGTCCTAAAAATGTGGGGGAAAACAAAGGAAGGTATTTTCAATGAATATGAGCTACAATAGAAATACTTTAAGGGAACTTTATTAGTAAGGAAAACTAGCTGGTATCAGACATATGCCTCCCTCGGTTTTCTGTATAGAATGCAAGATACAAGGTGAAAATTTAAAAAGTGAGAGACTGTGTCACCAAAAAAGGCAAACAAAAGAAAAAGGAAAAAAGAAATCCAAAGAGAAAAATACCTTCAAGCCAAGGAACAAAATACCTTCAAGTAATTTGCTGCAAGGTCTTAGCTTAGATGAGGCAGCAAGTCTGTGAACCATAAAATCTTACCTCACAGGAAACTGTGGGATCTTCTAAATACACATATTAGAAAATATTTGATTAAAATACCAGATTTTTTTAAAATCTTCAGTTAGCAAAATGTATTGCTGTGCTGAAAGTTGTCCTTTTTTGCTTATTTAAGACAAAACTCAGTATGATTTCCACAGAACTACAAGGAACTGCATACTTTCTAGGGGCACGTTTTTACTGCATCATACAGGAATTACTTAATAGGTAAAATAAACATCTTAAAGTCTTAATGCTGTTTTTGATTAGCAGAAACACAAAAAGGAATGCACTGAAGCAAGATGATAAAAAAAATGTACCATGCAGTATTTTGGCTTAATGTATACAGTATTTCAAACCAATGATGTGAGTGGAGGGTGGGGGGGTTTAATCTATTACATTCACATTTAGAATTAAAATTGTATGTGACGGCAAACTGTGTGGAAACGTGAGAAGCACCGGGATGCCTATCAGAGGGGTGCCAGATGTGTCACTGTTCTAGCATGCAGAGCTAATGCTTGAAGGCCTATCACAGCAGTGGGAACTCCTGCTACTTCTAGTTCTTTACATGACTGCTTTGTACGTGCTGGCTGCGGTCTGGTCGCGGTCAGCAAGTGCTGTATGGCTTTAGGAAGTCAACCCACAATCTCTGCAGGTTCAGTGACCAACTTAGATCCATCCCATGCTGTCTTGAACTGTTCAGGAACCGGAAATTCTTTCTGGTAGGAAACAAAAGCAACAACGATGATTAAATAAACAGTGGATACCTCATGAAAACTGGTGGAATACCATTAGTGCTACATGACTGAGAAAGCATTGATAGCTCAGACATGCCAGGATTAGAGGAAAGCCTTCTTCATTACCCTAGGAAGCTATTGTACAATGCCACACAGGAAAAAGCCTGATTGCTACCCAGTTTCAAATAGCCTTGGTATGGTACTACTTTGCAATAATCCTCTCACACCATTATCTGCATCAACTAAGTAAATAAGCCTCATGTCAGAAATGACTTTAGATTCCATCAGTGTCTGGGTTGGAAGACAGTAGAAAGGATTTAGATGTGGAGATTTAGCCAGGAGTCCAATTTTAAGGACAAAAGCAATACTATAACATGGAAGAACAAAATAAAAAAAGCACCCTATCATTTTAAGTGTGATACACTTCAAAAGACTCAGCATCCTTTGTGGGGTACACAAAATGAAGCAGAACATAAAACAGTCTCCTTCTGTTCTATGAATCCAGTGAAATGATGGGAGATGTCACTGGGTATTTCTTTGTACTCAGTAAACAAAAAAATATGTGAGGAGAAGGGTTCTTTTCTTCAGACCTCAAAGAGGTGTTTTGATAGCCAGTAATTTCAGATTCTATGATGACTTTAAGGCAAGACCGACCAAAAGGACTTTTTAAGAAAAAGAAATAGGTGAATATGTGCCCACTGAAAATTGTTTCTTTTAGTTATCTGAAGCTGGGCATCCAGCAGTCACTTTTGGAAACATGGAACATGAGAATTCTCATTGCACATTTTATTTTATAAAGTTTAAACCCCTCTATCAAACAGAATCCCAGCCCAAGAGACTAACAAGAAATTTAAGTTTTGTCTATGGCTGCACAGTGCAATTTCAACACTGGTCTGTTGAGGAAACTATTAGAAGCATGCTCTGCCTGCATGATCCCTTGCTTGTGTGTGAAGTGACAGAGCATGACTTTCCTGGAAATGCCACTGGGCATGGTATGAAAATCTTACTAGAACAGGAAAGGAACTGGGAAAATGCACCTGTTTGAGAGGCTTTTAAGGACTTATGTTGAAAACAGGAGAAAGTACTACAGCTCCTACCCATATGCATCAATAGCTTTAGAAAATACAGGTGTATTACACTGTATTATTTCATTTGTAGTAGTATTGTATTTATCTTAGTTTTAGCCTCAGTGTCTCCAGACTTGAGTGCTCTTCTGTGAAGTGAATTTCTTTTGAGAAATGATGTTTATATACCAAAAAAGAAGATCAAATGGACAGGAGAGGAAGCCATTATCTATCTGAATGGAAAGACAAAACATCATGTCTGATTTTCAAAATTACTTTGTGCCCCAGAAAATAAGGAGTTCTTCCTCCTGAGATACAGGAACACAGAAAATTCAATTGTTTTGGATCATTTTTTGGTGACTTAATATGTGTGATGTGTCAGTTTCTTTTCTAGCAGCTTAAGTGCTATTAGCTACCAGAACTAGTATGGAATAGGGAGGAAAGCTTTAAAAATATCTCACTCACATAATCACCATCTTGGGGGATGAGAATGTTCATCTCAGATGACTTGGCACTCACAATCTCACAATCTAATGATTCCTCACTGAGGTAGATGTGGCAGCCTTCTGTTTTGTTAATAGAAATGGTTGGCACTTTCCCCATCACCTGCAAAATAAAATCTACTTAACATCAAATCTTAAAATGCACACAAAGATACTGTTAATAAAATCCTCACTGCCTGGCAGGTCTAATTTTGGCCACCAACATCAAATTACGTGTCAGCTGCCTATGTGATGCATGTATTTGATTTGTTGGACACTGTAAAAATTCTTGGTGGTGGTAACAAAGACCTATACACAACAGCAAACCTGTAATATACAGCAAGCTTTTAATATACAGTTTGATGAAAGTGCTTCCCTGATTCTCTCTAATTCCAGTGACACTTTTGTGCAGGTATTGAAGCAGCATTCACCTTGTTCACCAGTGAGAAATGGCTAAGAAACAAAACATGTAAACTCCAGTCCAGAAAGGGCAACTGAAAGACCCCAGCATACAGCAGTACTCAACAAGAGATTTGTAATATGTTTTAAAGACTTCAAAGCTTTTCCAGCATAAAATAGGAAGGGGTTTTCATCCCCTTCAAGCAAGCTACAGTTCTACAAATGTGCTAAGATCAATGTAATTAAATCTCCGAAGATATTTCTTATGCCACTTTAAAAGCAAGCACAAGATTTATTTGAGGGGAGAAAGGGAAATCTTCTCTTGTTTATAATTCTAGAGATTAAAAGATTTCTTCATGGCTAACTGGCTGACTCACTGGTTGTCAGTAAAAATTCCTCCTTCTCCTGCCCTCTGTATCAAGGACAACAATATACTCTGGACAATGGATCAGAATGGCAGAGATCATCCTGAGCCATGAAACAGTAACAGCGTGTGACAGATATGCACTTGTTAATGACAGTGTATCCCATCAGTCAAGTTAAGAGTATCTTTTCAGCTTCAGTTCCTTAAATGTGACAGGAAGCAAAGAAGAAGTGCTCTGCCCTCTTGCATCTCACCCTGATCCTAAAGTCTGATCTACTTGTCTTAAACTTGCTTTTCTTAAATGGGATCTTATGTAGTGTATAAAGAAGATGTATTTAATAAATTTTGCAAACATCTGACAGGAAAAAAACACCACTGAGATAAAAGACAGCCAAGCAGTGTGGCACTGAAGTAACTATTTATAGCCAAATCTGTAGGATGAATGTACTGAAATTTGTTGCATTAACATATCATGTGTTTGGAAATTATAAGCTCAGGTCTTCAAAATACTGAGGAAATGGAGGTGCTTAGCACTTGGCATGCACAAACCTGGTGGAAGCTGCCTGATTGGAGCAGCGTACAGCATATAACCAGACTGCCTTCTTAAGTGGAGTCCCACTCTGCTCCACTGCATGCATAGAAGCCTTATGCAATATTCACAGAACATGAATAATTTTGATTCTAAGAATTTTGATTCTTGGAAAAGATATTTCCTCTTTATTTGAGTACTAACAAGCTGTGGTTTTGCTATTCATTACATATGCATCTTTCAGCTTTCATAAATAGTTTTAGAGGTAATGATGATCTAATTATTTAAATAACTGCTCAAATAGATGCCTGGGATCTTTAACTTAACTGCCTCTGCCATAAGAAGACACACAGGGGTCATGAATAAAACTGCTTGTTACAGTTGGGAAGATGGTGCACAGTTGGTAGGAATGTGTCAGTTGCACAGGGTTCAAAATATAAACCCCCATCTTGCTATTTCCCATGGTGGCTCTGAGAAGTATTCCTGAACCACGGGGCAGGACTGCCTATATTTAATGTCATACAGCAGGCACAGCCTTTTAAGCTAAAGATCTCACTTTGAAGACTGGCAGTTTGATACTACGAATTAACATTTAATTTCTTTTTCACTTAAAATAATACATCCTGAAGTCTCTTCCTGGTACGAGGTCGTGTGTGTCAGATACAGTATCAGAGCACGTAGTTAGACCTCTTTGGAATGGGATGAATGAAGTGCTGTAAATGTCAGGCAGACTGTATTTTGAACAGGACAAGTGTCCCCAATAGAGAGGGCAATGTATAGACTTAAAGTGCATCTACTTTCTTTCCATGAGAACCCCAAGGAAGATGATCTCTGAGGAAGCTTTTTGCAGGCAAGTGAGTGCTTTACTTACTCATATAATGCGCCATGTCTCTGGCTGGGGAGATTTTTCAAAATCCTGGCATCTACTTTCACTTTGTATCATTTAGTTGTCCTTTGACAGTCTGTTTGAACATTTCCATGGGGAGGATAAAAAAAGAAAAAATCTTCTGCATTTAGAAATTGATTAGCTAACTGCCAGAATTTGTTCTGTAAGCACCACTGAAGTTTCAAATGCAAGGAGCTGTTTAACATGAAAGCAAGCAGATTAGGGCCAAAAGTAACAACTGTGTATAGATCTCTCAGCTTCACCAGAACCAGAAGGCACTGGGCTATGGGGCATTTGTTAGTGATAGTCAATAGGCTCCATACCCATTTTCTAAATATGTCAGAATTTAGTCCATGTAAAGATACATTTGAGTGCATCTGTTTCTTGTTTTTGTTGTGCTCTGTGAGTTTTTAAAATCTCTTGTAACTACATGGTTTTTTTCCCGTTTGTTCTTTTGTCTATCTTTGTCTCTCAAATAGATATTTACCTGAATCTGAATATCCCTGGAGTTGATCACTTCCACGATTCCCACAACATTGTCAAACACAAGGCCAAACTTTTTACAGTTGTCTAAAATAAAAGCAATCATAAATAAGAAAGGCAAGACAAAAGCAAATACATGCACACCTGCTACATTAACTATGAAAATTCCCAGTCTGGCACTGCATAGCTGAGTGACTCTACTCATGTGATCAATTCATTAAAGTGAATTGAATGACTCAGATGCATTATTAATCACATAAGTCATTATTTTCAAGATTGGCATTTAAAGCCCAGCTGAGCTATCCACTCACCAATAGTAATTGAGTTGATTTTTCCTTTTATCTGAAGTGTAGATTTGTTACACTTAAAAATGTAGGCCACTTGCTTGAGTTCAGTGTTGTTAATGACCAGGTCATTCTTATCCTCTTGATATTCCTATTTCAAAAGAAAGTTTATTTAATTGGTTGTTTTTAACTAGCTAACAGTCAGACAGAGTTGAGTACAACTTATTCTCGAGTCATTGCATCTTCAGTTACAACAGAGCAATATCCTTCCTGTGGCTTAAAATCCTAATCTTCCTGGTGATCAGATAACTCACCTAATTCACCCTTAGATGACACATGTATATTTTAGAGCTGCACAACTGGAGAACTTAGCACAGACCATGACAAAACCTGTTAATTTTGTAGCACACACACTGTGCTCACAACAATTTAAAAAGGCATTCACAAAACTGTCGTTTGGCTCCCAACTGATTTAGACTGTTACCTTGAACTGAGCAAGGTGACAAATGCCCTATAATGTTCAATACAGCATATTGTGAACAAGTACAGGCATTACTATATACAGTAAAGGAGTCAGAGGTGAAGAAATTTCCTTTCATTGTGAAATATGAAAGGACTGTTTCACTCTGTGGATGTCCAGAAAAGGCTAGGAGGGATCCACAACTAAAGTTCCAGGTACTAGAACCGTAAGGCAACATGACACAGGCAAATGGTGACTGCACCTTATGCAAACTCAATTGCACAGTAATGACTGTATATATAACCTTCTGCATGACTAAACTGCATATACTTTCCTCCCTCTCTTAACCAACACAGTCACACCAATTTTCATTCATAGATTCTTTGGTATATGGCTACATAAATTAACTCCTGGGCTTTATGCAAATCTCTCTTTTCCATCTGAGCAAAAGGAAAACACTTCTCTACTTTTAAGCATGGGAGACATGCTTGCATGGAATAGGCAATGAAAAATAAATGTGTAATTCCACTGGATAAGGTAGCCGGAAAAAGTGGTCTGTGATAACACTGTTCTCTCTCACTAGCACAAATGGCCTGCAAGAAGGGATTTTAACTGGAGTTCTCTTACTGGACTTGTTTCTGGGGCATTGTCTGATTTTGCAAGGGATTTATATGCTGTTTCTGACTTCTTCCAGGGGGAGGAATTAGTAAGTGATTCTTAGAGACAAATGGATTAATTAAAGATGCAACAGAACAGTAAAAGTTAACCTGTAGCAAGGCAGAGAGCTCAACCTGGTTTGCAGCCAGCAGGGTGCACAATTCAGAGGTGTGACCAGAACTCACCACTCTCCACTTCTTTCCTTCTAGCTCCAAGACAGGGGCATGGCTCTGCTGTGGGGAATTCTTGGGAGAGGTGGGACTTGGAGTATGGCTTTTTGTTGGAGAACGAACAGATGGACCTTGGGCACGTAGGCTGGGGTTCTTGTGAGTCTTCTGGTCATCAGAGACATGTCGAAGCCCTAAAAAAAAAACAAACAAAAAAGGGTGCTTGTGAAAGAAAGCCTATTTTTCCAGTCCTAAGAGTGTTCACGTTTAAGCATGAAAGGTTTATTTGTAATTGTGTTAAGCGATGCTGTGAATTTACATGTTTTATTTCCTCAACATTTACCTGGGTCATGACCTAAAGTGTAACTGCCAACATACTTTTAGCAGTGCAGATAAAACCCCTTCTGCTGTGGGTGGACTATCTCAGTACCTTCAACAGGAAATCCCACAATGTCTTCTAGCCCCTCTGTCTGTAGCAAGCCCTGAGAGCTTGTTCTATCAAGTTTTTCCATCTGCAAAATGGAGTTTCTTTTTCTAATTTATGACAGTATTTGACCTATCCTTGCATACATATTTTATGTATTTAAACTCACAGACATTGACTTTAATTACAACTGTGCAGGTATTAATACAAAAAGCTTTACTATTGCACTCCACACTGATGTGTGAGCCATACCTTTTTATCTTACACATAACACATTCTGACACAGGTTTGTACACTTGATGTGAATCAGAAAGAGGGATAAATCTTTATTCTAATTGCAACTTAGGGGTTCACCAGCTGCTGGGGATTAAAAATATTCAGCTCCGCAGCCTTAAAATTAAAAGGATACCTCTAAATAAATTGC
>JAWWEU010000081.1:62905335-62963452 GCA_035583155.1 Acropternis orthonyx | reverse complement strand
GGTTCACCAGCTGCTGGGGATTAAAAATATTCAGCTCCGCAGCCTTAAAATTAAAAGGATACCTCTAAATAAATTGCATGAATTTCAAGTATGCTGAATTTATTTAGGTGCTGTTGCTTCTAAAGGAGGTTTTGCTATGCAGTCTTCTCTATCAGGGCACTGCAAGCCTCAGAAAGATCTGCGTTGCTTGAACATAACTTAAAAACGCAGTGTGAGCTGGGTTAATATATAACATATAACAGCTCCTGATGTAGTCCGAGTCAGGGGGGAGAGCTGGGTTTCTTTGCTCCTGACCTTTGGTGATCGCCTCCCCCTGGTTCAGCTGTGCGAACAGGGCCGAGCGGGACGCGGTGCCTTCGTCCTTGGCGGTGTCCGTGTCGAAGGCGGGGGGCGGCCCCGGGGGCGGCGGCGGCGGCGGGGACAGGCACGGCCCGCTGGTGAGAACGGACCGCATCGACAGGGACGATGCGACAGGACCCTGCGGGACACGGGTGGGAGTTATTTTACATGCAGAGGCTTCAAGGGGCCTTGTGCCGCGGTAACTCTTATTTGTTGGCACCCTTGAATGCTGTGAGCTCGGGCGACTCTAGGCAGCCGTGGGCTCAGGAGAATTTCTGGCCCCCATAATCGAATGTAATCCTATGAATCCCTCCCTGTACCAGAGCTGCCAAGGCTGGAAAGACTGACAGTCCACATTGCTACCTTAACGCAGAACTACTCCACCTAAAGTACTTGCACCAAACACTTGTCAAGACTGATGTTAAAAATCTTTACTAGTAAAGATTCCATAATTTATTCCACTGTTCACTTTCATAAAAGGGAAAATGTCTTCTTTTTTCGGATCCCAAATTCAGCTAACCATGTCTTGATGTGCATTCAGAAACACACAGAAAATGTTTTATCTAATACAAGTAACTGGGGGGGGTCACAAACTCTCAAGTTATACATATGGACCATGCTCAACTGTATGCAAGAGGTAAAATGTTATTCTTTGGACTGTTCAAGTCATCTGCAAAGATTCAAACACCACAGAATGTAAAACTGTGGTGACTCAAGTCTCTTGATTCTGAGAATCAGTATTTGAGGTTTTAGTTCAATTTGATCAAATTCTTTTTTCTATTTTTTTACCGTTGCAAGAGAACACAGCACCCAAGTTATGAGGGAAGGGGACATTGGCAAAGTAACTAATACAGTCTTTCAGTTTGCACAATCAAAGTACATGTTTTGGTCTAAATTGTAATTGCTACAGAGAATACTATCAAAAATACAGAAAATACTAGTGCCGATCTGTTAAAATTTTATAATATCCTAACATTCCAATAATAGATGTTAGACAGACCCTAAGAATCACTTTTTCTGCCTTACCACTGAGTGTCACTCTGATCCCACCTCTCTGCAGCACAGAAGGGACTTCTCAAAGAACCATTGAGAAAATTAGATTGGTTCTGATGAATTTAGCTGGCTGTACAGACACTGTGCATCACAGCAGCAGGTATTTGTAAGGTGGGCAGATACAGTGGGAAAAGTACAGTGCCTTACAACAAAGTCACAGCTTCTCTAACTGGCTACCTTTGTTAAGAGATATAAGGTTGTTAAAGGTGCATCCCTGGTAATCCATACTTGAAATAGATATTGCTTAGCTGGCCTCAGAGGATATTTTTAACCATTTCTTATACTACTCCTGCTTTCCACTATACTGAAACAGCAAACTATCTGTCTGGTTTATGCATCTCACGAGAGTGGAAACTAGCTATTATTTAAAAAGTAAACTTGTTCTGGCCTGTAATCCCAAACTGATAATGGGAAAAGGGCTGAGGTGCACATGCTTTTTTTAATTTACTCTTCAGACATACTTCAAAAAAAAAAAAAAAAAGGAACTAAGATCTCCTAAGGGGATAAGCTCTCTTCTATGCTACTAAATATTTTTGATCAGATGTAAACAAATGAGAGGAATCTCCTTTTGGCATCAATTATAATTTATTGTCAAGATATACTGGAATTGATGTGTGCTGCTTTTAGAGACGTTCCATTTTTGCATGGAAACATTTAACTCAGAGCGTTTCTGCTTACATACTTCCTAGTTACAGGTTATTGTTTTAGGCTGGGGACAACTTCTTCACTAGCCCCTCAATCTATAGTGCCTGTCTCCCTGCCTCTGCTAATGCCAGTAATGTTATCTGCAGCAGAGTCAGCAGAACGGTGAATTATTATAATTAAAAAAAGAATGTAAGTGGATTTAGTGGCATGATCAGTTGTTGCTGCCTGAGGTGCAATACAGATCTTCCCTTTCTGCTGCCTGCAACCATAGCAACTGAATCCACTATGTCCTGGTTACCCAGAATTATGAACGTTGCACTTGTGGGGCTTTGTAAAATACTTAGATACCCAGAAATGCCACTCACCGTGCACAGTGTGAACATGCAGTTATGAATTGCATATGCTTTAGGAAAGGAGATTAATAGCAGTAGTGGTAGTGGTTAATAACTTTTAGTGTGAGATAAAGATCTGCTTTCCTAAACTTCAGACTGACATCTGATTTCTCAAACATACCTTATTCCTTGCACCTGCACAAATACAGTGCTGTAATTTTCCAGAAACTTGTGTGTGTAAGATTCATGTGTTCATCTGGAATTAACACCAAGCAAATTGTGCAAAGGCTGCAAAGGTGCATTAGAGAAAAAAAGATCTGGAAGTTATCTGGGTATTCTGCACACAACACAGACTGGTGGGTCACTCTGCCAGTCTCTCTGCTTAAAGTGTCAAACCAAAGTCATAGATAATGCAGGAGACTCCAGGCTCAAATGATGCTGCTGATGCATCAAAGGCAGCTTCCCAAATGGCAGCTAAAGTATGGGAATATATATCCATGTAGCTGAGATGGAAGGAAAACTCAGAGGGATTGATCTGTGGAGGTGGATAATCTCTCTTCCAGAACTCTCAAAGAACTATCTTGTGAAAGTACAGACAAAAGGAAGGATTTTAAATACAACAATTAAATTTGGATGTGGTTTTGTATGACCAGAGATTGCGTTAGTTACTTTTCAAAAAGAAGAGGAGGTAAGAAAGGAACTGGGAAACAAATTTACTTGATGTAAAGAGGGGTTCAGTCTTACTCTGGCTTTGGTCTTTCCTTTGTCATTTTGATTTACCTAACTGAAATCAAACAAACATTCAAGTGAGGTGAAAGTCTTTGTGGGGAGAGTGCCTCAGGGGGTAGAAAGCACAAAAGTGAACTGGAAAGGCTTTTAGAAAACACTATTTCTTGCATCCCTTGCATGCCAGAAAGATGGGACCTGTGCTGCACTTAAACATGCTGATGTATAGGGCAGCTTTAAAATCAGCCTAGTGAAATGGTTCCAGGATTTTATTTTTTTTTTTAATTAGTTTTGACCTCTATTAATACATAAACCTTCAAGTTACCAACCTAAGTCACTGGCAATTACTTTGCTCTCCTTAGTCACCTTTCTAAGACCACTTGGACTCTCAGGTGCTAGAATATTTCTGAACCAGACTCTTAAACTGTTCTGGTATCTGGTAATATTCAATTTCAACTAAAGTGCCCTTCACAAAGTCCATTCACTTCTGTTCTGTACAGGGTGATGTTTGTAAGAGCTGCCTGGAATAAAATAGCATGTTGCATGCCCACAAAAGTTCATCTATCCTAAAGCAGCAGGTGCTTACCAGCTTTGCTATTTGCAAACAACTCTTCAAATTAACTTCAAGCAGATGTTAACAACAGTGTGTCTTCACACAAAGAGTATTAAGAGCCATTTGGACCAGCAAAGGCAGTTATTTGTAAGCCGCCTTTCGTCCTCTTTTATTTCAGCTGTTTGCCTCGGTAACAGCTGCTGTTCTCAGTGCTGTGGTGTCTGTAGACACCACGTGGAGTTATACTGATAGCCCACTGTTCCCATTAACATGTTGGTGTGGTCGTTTTTCCGTCATTTACAAATACGCCCCTTGTAAGAACTCCCAGGGGAACAGAGAGTGTCGGCCTTACTTTCTGAAAATGTAACACAAAAATAACCTGCTAGCTTTGCATCATAGTGAACTTAGTGTGCTTTAAAACTTACTCTTGGAGCTCTGAAAAGGGGAGAAATCTAATTCTCTGGGTAAGGTCGTATCAAGAACAGGAGATGTGGGACCCTGTGAGCATACAGTAAGAGCTCTGTAGGGGATGAAACATTCCGGGAGTTTCCTCCCAGGGAAAATAAAACTGTCTTCAGCTCCCAACTAAACCGTGCTCTGAATGGGGTGACAGGAATGGGTCAGGGACTGCTCCTTGCTGGATAGTCTTGAGCCATCTGCAGAGAGATCCAAGGGCCTCCCACTGTGGCACAACAGCTTCCTCTAATGACAGTGTCTGATGCTGCTCACGGAGCTGGGTCTGATAAAGGCATTGTTATCACTGTGCAAGGGTTTGCAGGACTGCGGCACAGCCTCAAAGTATGTTGTATTTCTACCTTTATCTTGTACAACTGGCAGGTGGGTGATTTACTCTCCTTTTTTCTCCATGCTGGCTACCTCTATCTGGCTCACTGGAAGAAAGGCTGTTTATGTTGAGGCAGCTGGCAGGTTGAAATTCATCTATCTCGAATCTCATTTAATTCCCTTGAAATTACAGTAAAGCCAAGCAAAGCACTTTGCTTCTGAGAAGCTGGGGGCCTTGTGGAGCACATTTCTCCTACAGGCTTTCTTGCCCCAGAGCACAGGGCAACAGCCAGTCTTGTGAGAGAAATAAAATGCTGTTCATACATAACAAAAGTGCTCTGGATGCCATACCGTCACTAATTTTTGGTGGCAGCTTGACGTGTCTTTAGGTATAAACCCAGCTATTGAGAGACTAAGCATTTCTTTTTATGTCTTATCGCAGATTTCCTGAGCTATTCTTGCTGAACAGCTCCCCGGGTTAGCCTTCCATGTCACTGTTACTAAATTTGTAGTACAGTAGCAGCAAGGAGCCCCAGTGAGAGGCTGTATCTCTGGGGACATGAGGGGCTTAGGAGCCAGGCCCTGTACAAACACCCAGGATGCTCCTGTGTGTTTATCCAGCTTTCGGCTGACACAGTGTGGCACGGAAACCGGAGGGAACAAAGTTCTGGTGGTGGGAACCTGCTGTGCAGCATTTGAATGAACATGCATTTCTTGTTAATTTTACTCAGAACATCTATATAATGTATATAAAGATATTATATATGCATGTGTATAATATATAGTACCTAGTTTATTAGCCATTCCTATTAAGAGATAAGTATCTATTTGCAGCTGAGGCAACAGGTGGCTTAGACAGAGGTCATGAAATCCCCTCCTTAATTTATTGAAAAGCCCTCTTTTCATGGCAGCAGATAAACAGGGGTCCCAATGGGGAATACATTCTTCTCAAAAGAAAAAAAAAAAAAAAAGATATGCCCTGTTTTCTCCCCCTTTATAGTAATCCTGGTGTCACACCTAAAATGATTACAGCATTCTGTATTGTTCTTTCCATACATATGCACAGCCAAAGACAAGAATCGTGAAGCTCAAAATATCATGTATCAAGCTCTGGGAACAGGTGGACTGTGACTCAGGGGCACAGAGCTCTTGCTGAGGTGTTTTTTTTTGTAAAAGTAGCTTAGCATAACAGTTCTATTACCTACTGTATTTAAGCCACCTGTCTGCAAGGGGTTATGCTGCCCTGAGATCTGCAATTTACTGGATGAAACAGCTGACTTACAGGGCCTATAATCTTTGTGAGTTAAAACACAAAACAACAAAAACGAGGCCAGGTTCTTTTCTTATTAGTGAGTCTCAGCAGAATTATTTATCTGTGTAGTTTTCAAACTTTGAAGCCCCCTGTAATACACTTGTGCCGTTTATCACCTGTTCAGGATTTAAAATGATGTTTACATCTTCAGAAGTACCCAACCAGAAATGTTTTACACAGCCATAGTCTTCTAAATCATTTGAGAACTGTAGGATAATGTAATTGCCAACAAGTAATGTGCTCCAACAGGAAGGTTTAACCATCTTTTATTTATATAAAAATTCAGTTAGAAAGACCAATCCCTTTAGCAAGATAGTAAAGTTTTAATAGATGTACCTTTTCCTTTTTGTCCATTTTGCACACTTCCAGTTTTCTTTTTCCTTTCCCTTTTCCAATGGAGCTGGGTTGCATTGTGTTACAGGCAACGTTGCATTTGACAGCTCTTATCAAAAAAGCCTCTCCCAGGCTCTCCCTTAACATGTCTGAATGGTGTTTGGTCACTAATGTTAAGAGAGCACCACTCATACACAGTAAATACAAGTATTTTCAGCCATTGTTGGAATAAGAGAGCAAAACTACTCTTTCAAAGGGACAGGGATGTGATTGAGGCAGTCTCCACCAAAGAGGTAACTATTGCAGAGTTACCCAGGAGGGCCAGTTTTTCAATTGACAGTGTACCAAAACCCAGAACACTGCCTATTCTCTGAGAAAAGAACACTTGCAATTAAAGGATGCAATTTTTTAAAAAAAAAAAAGGGTAAAAAAAATAGGGAAAGGGAAGAGTAGAAAAAGGAATGGAAAGAATGCAGAAAAGCAGAGAAAAGGCTGTGACCGAGAAAAATTGAGCACTCTGAAAATATCTACATCTCATCCAGGATCCAGGCATTTAAATTGGTATATCTGTGCCGCCCTTACTTTATCTGAATGAGGCCTCTGGGACTGCAGCTGTGGCTGGAGTTTGGCACTACAGTTTTGACCTTTAGCTTCAGTGAAGTGGCTCAGACGATGGCTGCTTGATAAGTAGGTCAAACTAAACACAGCACAGAAGAGATCCTGGACACACATTAGGAGGCTTTCACCTGCACAAGTGGGTCTTCTGTGGCTTGTTCACCTCAGTATGTAGCGTGATGATATATTACAGGAGAATGTTTTGATAGAACAGGAGAGACAGAGCTATTTTATAAGAAAATGTCTGGAGGTGATTATTTTAGACAAGAATGAAATGGCCCAAGTCTGCACTGAGACTACTATAATTGCACTCAATCAGGCTAATGTAGGAATTATCATGGTACTTCTCAGTGTGGAGCCTGTGGAGAATTTCAGCTTTTAAAGAATGTTGAGTACTATCTAATCATTGATAAATATTTTAAAAAATGGTATTTCAGGTGAAAAAAAAGTCTTGAAGATATTGTATTGGTTTTACTAGAAACAGGATTTAAATAAATCTCAACTGCTTGTAAAGATGTGCAGACTTCCTCCTAAGTTGTTTTGATTTTTAAAGGGGGGAGAGGATTTCACTCATCACTTGAGTGAAATTCTGTATTAGAAACTGAACACTGTAACGAAATTCACTGCTGGCTTGTAAATATTTCCTGTTTGTAAACAAACTTCTGGTAAAATATGTCCTAAATAACTATTGTATACGAAGAAGGAAAAGTTAATGACAGATCCACCTGTAGCTGAAAGATCCAAGACAATGATCCTTCAGTAAATTTGTTTCTTTACACATATTTGGCCTACGGAAAACTGCAGCAATCTCTCACTGTTGCTGGTTGTTTTCTTGATGCAAAGTTAACCTGCAGAAATAGGTTTCACTTCCCCCAGATTATTCATGCAGTCCTTGTTGCAAACAAACTTTTTATTATTCTTGTCAGCTTCTATTACAGCTGTTCATTTCTTTGCACCACCACAAAAAAAAAAAAAAAAAAACAAAACAGAGGGTAGAAAGAGGCTTCAGTAGCACCCCTTCTTCAGGCCAAAAAAAAAAAAAAACTGGAAAAAAAGAGACTTGCTGTTTATCAGAAAGAACTGAAAAAAGACAGGTCACTGTTGCAGTTGTGGATTGCATGTTAAGGACAGAAAGCTGCAGCAAGCAAAAATGACAATTCCTGCATAGGTAAAATGCTACCCTGGGCGTTTAAAACATTTCATTATAGCAACAAGTTTTTCATAAGACTCACTGACATCTGAGAATGTCATATCTAGTAGCAAATAAAACCAAATCTCCAATAGGCTGGTAATTGCTGTTGTTCCCATTGCCAAGATGGCTACACTGAGATGCAGTGAATATAGTGAACAGCCACTCACCACAGGGTGGATGAGGGAGAAGGCCACTTCACATTCAAAATACTGAACTACAGAATCACACTTTTAAGGAAACACTGTAGATCCATCTGACTTCCACTGACAAGCATTTTTTCTCTTGACATATGCACAATCAATTAATGAAAATGACTATTTCAGATCATGGTGAAAATATATGGAACATTTTGCTGTCTGGGACAACCCTGCTCACAAACATGCATACTTTAAATATGCACTTTTCTTCTGTGAGCACAGTACCAACAAATATCTTAACCACATCCAGCATGTCTTTAAATGTCTACAATGTACAGAGGGCCAGCTTTGTACCACCACTCCACACAAGGAGCAAAACAGGCTCAGATACATAAAGGTCTAAAGGTCCTTAGCTACACTATTTATTGGCTTTCTTCTCACACAGTCCCACACATGTCAATAGGATGCCCTTAAGAAGTAAAGTATTGTTACACATCTTGGCAGAACCAGAGCCAAATGAATAAGGAGAAAGAACTGCATGACATCCAAAAATCTGTAAGCATCTCTTTTTTTATCACAAACTTCTTATAGAGCACATAGAGGTAGCTGTTAGTGTCAGAGCTGACTGCTTGGCCATTATTTCAACCTTTTGCACCTGCTTGCATGTCTGTTGTGTAATTTGTTAAGACATTTCTTTGTGTTTCCTCTACAGTGTCTGCCTGCGTGCTTGCTGCCAGCGCCAGGAACACTTTATACATTAGTGATCTGTTCCAAGGTTGGCTGCAGCTGCCCTGTGCAGCTTGATGGAAGGGTACAGGGGGGCTGCAAATGGCACAGCTTTGTGGTATTGCCATGGAGCAGGGCCAGAAATGTGCACACCACAGTCTACAGCACCTATAGCTTAAAGGGCCAACTGCCCACTAAAAAAATCCTGTCCCCTTCTTTCTGGAAACCCAAGCATAGTCTGATCCAGGCTGATGCTCCTGGGGTTTTGTTCAGTTGAAGCTCTGAGAGAAGCAGTGGTTAAAATTCTTCCTGAGTCTTTAGTCTCTTTAGAAATACTCCATATGCTACTTAGGAGCTTTTTATAGAAACTCCAGGCACTGCTTTGTTGACTTCTGCAGATATGAAGAGTAAATTATCAGTATAATATACTACTAAATCTATACTTACACAGCCCAAGAAGTTTCTCTCTTTCTCTCTCCCTCTATAATAAAAAACCATTTCTTCATCAATGTCTCCCTTTCATAAATGTTCCACTTTGTTAATGCCTTGCCAAACTACTGCTTTTTCTTTTTTTTCTTTTTATGCATATAAGTGGAAGCTGCTGTGTGCAACAATTAACAACTGTGTCTGGAGTATATCTACAGCTTTTATATATATCATATTTCTGTCTAGACCCTGATTCTGCAGACCTTTATGCTTAACTTCACACAGTATGAATCTGTGACTTTCATTCTCACTTTAAAATGTATAACAAGATGAAATTATCACTTGAGTAACTCACTGCTTTCTTGAATGTGTTTGGTACCAACCTTCAGAGAAATATTTAAAGATCATTTAAACAACAAGCTATTTAAACAACCTGCTAACTTACTGGATTCTAATTTCCTTACATTCACATTAAGGAAAACTTTAAAAAAATATACATCCATAAAAATGTGTTTGTAATTTAATCTTTCGGACGGACATCATATAAATGATAATTTAAATGAGCTATACTTCCAAGACAACTTCCAGATCTGAGTGATATCCAAAGTGGATATCATCCAAAGACAGGCTCATCACTTATGATGGAATGATGGCAGGAAACTATGCTTAATATGAATAAAAAGTCACACTTAGATTTGTATTCAGCAATTCCTTGCACAACCGAAGAGAGGGAAATAAAAGCACATGATGACTGAGATACTGGTTTTAAGACCAGTCAAATATAACCTGCAAGAGCTACACTTCTGAATAAGATTTTATCAGTACTCAACTGTACTGAGAACTCCTCCTGTTTGATCAAATGGCTGTAATAAACCTTTACCTTATAACACTACCTCCATACTTGTAAAGTTCTATTAAAGATGAACATTATTCTTTCTCTGTATTAACAACATTAAATTTATCCCAGATTTCTCAGGTTAATTCAGCTAACAGACTACTACAATGTCTTTTCCTTATCTAATAATAATTTAAAACTCATTAGCTCTTTTCACATTCACCATTTGTAATAGAGTAGGATGTAGCAAGTGTGAAACCTTGTACTAAATAAAGAATCATGTCTAACATTTTAAATTTTTACTACAGAAACTTACAAAGTAGCAAATAATTCCAGTCTTCTAATTTATCGTGTTTAAATACTTTTGCATTGCTGCAGACAGAGAAGTGCACAGAGTTCAGAGTGTCTCCTGTGTTTGAATTTGCACTTGAATACTTCAGGACTGTAAGGCCTTGTACAATGTCTAATGAAGGGTATGAAGAGAAAGCTGTATATTCTGTTGCTGAGCATAAGTAATATACATTCTCTTACATGGTTATCAATCACCTCCATAAAGGGAGAGAGAAAGCAACTTTTCCAGGATATGGTTTGGGGTGGAAGGGACCTTAAAGACCATCTTGTTCCAACTGCCCTACCATGGGCAGGGACACCTTCCACTAGACCAGGTTACTCAAAGCCCCATCAAACCTGGCCTTGGACACTTCCAGGGATGGAGCATCCACAGCTTCTCTGGGAAACCTGTTCCAGTGCCTCATCATCCTCGTGATAGTAGAAAATGTCTTCCTTATATTCAGTTTTTCAGTTTAAAACTATCCCCCCTTGTCCTGTCATTACAGGCCTTGGTGATGTATTTCTCAGCCTTTCTTACAAGCCCATTTTATATATTGAAAGGTTGCAAAAAGGTCTCTATGAAGCATTTTCTTCTCCAGGCTGAAAAAACCCCAGCTCTCTCAGCCTGTCTTCATAGGAGAGGTGTTCCAGGCTTTACTCCAGGTTAAACTACATTCCACAGAATCATAGAATGGTCTGGGTTGGAAGGTTGAAAGATAATCTGAAAGCTCTACGTCACTTCCCTGTGTTCCTGAGTTCTTAGAATTGTTCTGTGTGGGAATTAAATGGTGGCCTACATAGGTCCTCTGAATAGTCATTCAATTAAAAATCATAATATTTGCATACACAGAAGAAATTATAAATTTGGTGTGAAGGACTGCATGTGCAAATATGCAGTAAGTTTAGGAGACGGTATCAGCAAAGAGCTGGCTGATTACATTTTTAATGTACTTCAGCAATTCTCTAATCCTGAAAATAAACATGAGGACATTTAGGATAATAAAGAACAGTGCATCAGTGTAGACACTGGACATAAACTCTTATTTATACCCAACAGAAAATTAATTGTTCATGTTTATACTACTCTTAGAGAAAAATATCCATTGCTATCACCTTTCTATGTATCTCAGATATAACACACAGAGGAAGTTTATATAAAGACCATAAGTAGTCAGGCATTGTTATATTTACTCTCTCTCTTTTTATTTCAGGAATTATTTCTGTATGTCTAATATCACAGTGGTATAAAGCTATCTATCTATGAAGTAATAAGCTGTTATGCATCTCTTGTGTTTCTTTTTCCTGTTATTAAATGTCTCTGTTCAGATTCTTTTCCTTTCCCTGCCATGTTTCCCTAGTTTTCCTTTAGGCTGACACGTCCTTCCATTTTCTGCAGTTTGTTTTTGTTCCTGCCTTCTGTAGCAGGCACGAAGAATTGTGTTTGTCTCTCTTGACCGTGTGCAGCTGAAGGTTATCACTGTAATCATCCCGAATAATTACTCCCTCTTCCCTCAAACCTGTACCACAATGGCCTGACACATCTGCACCAATCATTCAAACTTTTACTGGCTTGGCTGGGAAGTCCACAGACCATGACTTCTGTTCCTGCCCTAGACATTTGTCTTTCCTGAGCTAATGAAAAAGTCAAACTGGTTATTGGCATGTTATGGTTGTTCTTGAAGAAAAGAAGAGTACTTACAGTTTTACTCCAGGTGAGACCTGTGGTATGATGCTCTTTGATATAAGCTTGAAGCTCAGACCAGATGTTCAGATATGACTTCACCCAATCAACATGGCGTGTGTCACTGTAAAACCAGAGGCAATATTTATATTTGTGAATGTACTTAGAAACAGAAAGCATTGCTACTCTTGCTCAAAGCAGGCAAAACCCAACAAACCAGTCAGCAGGCAGCCAGCCAGCCCAGTGCTGCAAACACAGAGGCCTCCTACACTGGAAAGCTTCTATATCCTTCCAGAGGACAAGCAAGGCCAAAGGATGCTCTAGCAGAGAGTGCCTCCTGCTGGAAGGGTGTGCCATCATCCTGCTCAGGCACAAAGTCAACTGAAGAAGTACTCAAAGTGTACTGAGTTGTGCAGCAGGTGCCCAGACTCAGTTTCAGGGTGCTAAATATCCATGGGTTCTTTAAGATATTCTGGCTTCCAAGTTCAAATGTGGTCAGGGTAATACTGGATCATGTTATAGTCATCAGACTAAAATATTTATACATCAGGAATTTTTAAAGCACAAGTCACCAGTTGGCTCTAGAATCATTATCATTAGTCTTCCAATGGGACTGTAAATGAAAACAAGAATTATGCAGAGAGAGAGAAACTGTTGAGTCCTTACTTAGGATGAATTATTACTGAATAGCGATGGTTGTGGACTGGATGCTTACAAGGATTTGTGTGTCCACCTTCTATTTATTTCCTTTGTAGTTTGATCCTTAATCATGAGAAGGATCTGGATCAAACAGGTTTAATCCAAAGCCTACTGAAGTCAAGGCAGAGCCTTCCACACATTGGAAGACACTGTGGTCTGATTCAGTAAAAAATAGGAAAAGGACTCCTTATTAAAGAAAGAACGAAATACCTAAATAATGTACTCTAAATACTGGACTCTATTGATTCTGTTACATGCGACATTTCCTTCTCCAGGGTAAGTACTAAGGCTATACTGTAAAAATCATCAGTCTCTCCAGTAGGTACTACCTTCAGTAGGTGAACTCAGGCTTTAGGAATAATATATGATATATATAAAATGAAATACTATTTGTAGCATATGATATATATATATAAGAAATGTAAATATATACAAAAGATTTTAATATTTATAAAGTTTTCCTCACTAAAGAGGAAAATCTCAATAGGAAATACTGCTCTTTACTGGGACGTACAAATCAAGAGCCAATATCTGACCTTCAAATGTACCAAATCACCAGGATGTATATATGTCTTTTTTAAGAGGGCACAGGAAGGACATGGATTTTTTCCTCTTTGTCCATCAACTCACAGATACCATGCATGGAATTTGTTTTGTGAATTCCCTGTGCTCTTTAAGAACAGTGCTGTGGTACAGAGAGAAATCAAATGAGGAGCTGTGGATTTGATCTACCACATAAGCACACATTTTCAAGCGAAGAGCAAGAACAGCCACAGTATGAGTGCACAAATTAGACAAGGACTCATAACAGCTAGCCAGCCACATGTTGCTATGTAAATATGCATTTGCATGTAAGTTTATGATGCTGGAATGCCAGAAAATTAAATATAATCTTAAAATGTGCAGGGAGTGAAAACCAGCACTGCTAGTGCTGCTGCCGTTCTCACTGCAACATGCTGCAGGTCAAAGATGAGGAGGGGAAACTATACTACTACAAGCAGGTTTTATCAGATGCTCTTTAGTTTACAAAATACTTTCTGTGATTGCACTGTGAACCCTACTGGTATGGTTATTGCTCTGTTCTCGGGCTAGTGGATACTGGGACTTGGCAACATACCTGTTCTTGTAGTCCTTTAATACCCTGTTAGTATAAAAGGTAGCAGCATCATTCATCTCCTTGACATAAGGGCCTGGTTTAGGAGACTAGGACCATCAACCCATGGTAGCAGGAAACAACAGAAGGAGAAAGGAAGTAAAACATTAGTCAGACACCTTTTCCCTGACATATTAGGTTTATTACCTTCTTGGGTTTGGTAGACTGAGGAACTATACAGATGAGATTGCAGAGCTCTGCAAGATTTGGTACTATCCTGGGCTGCAGCATCCAGAAGCACGTTTACAGCCCTGCCACCAGCCCCGGTGTCACTCACCACTGCTATCCACCCGAGGGCAGGTATGCTCTCACTGACAGCTGAGAGGTGGTTGAACATTTCACTCCCTCTGTTCCTTTCTCTGAAGTTCTGGATTTCCTGAATCTTCTCTGATATTGGCTTGAGAAGCATTGCCACCTCATTCTGGGAAGAAAAATAAAATTAAAAAAAAAAAAAAAAAGAAGACACTGCTGTTAACAATGGGTGGTCCAAAAACACCCTGTGGTTTAATGTTGTCCTCCCTGCCCACTGATTTAGCAGTTGGAAAGAAAGGTCATCATAAATTTCTACATGACAGTAACAATTTAATTACCCTCATCTGGTTGCAGCAATAAAATGCACAGACATTAAGTATTAATAATGTGTTGCAGCAACAAATGTTCTCAGCACTGGCAGTGTTTTCACATGCTGCCCATGTTAAGAACCACACACACCCCACAGCTCAGAGTTAGCAGAATGCTTGTACTTTTCATCTGACATCCCTGAAGCTTCTTCAGACTCTCTACATTGGCTTGAGTTTTTCATATTATTAATCAAGTTGTTCTTTCTACAAGAAACACAAACTACTTGTTAGCAGTCTCTTATCATCTGGCAACAAGACTGAGAAAGTAATACACTGAAGGCAATATCAATTTTAGCTTTCCCTATTGGTATGTTTTAATGCTTTAATTTCCCTTAGCTGCAAGTAATGTGGGAGGATTTCATGGGAAACATACTGCCTGCAAGCCATGGTGTGGGGAAATTCCCCTGTGTTAATCAGAAACGAATGGTATCCAGGGGGATGACTGCTGAGCAGAAGGAATAGTGTCTGGATTGAAGAGGAAAGCAGAATGAATGCAGAAGCTATCCAAGCTCTTTCCCGTGCAAAGGGAATGCTAATCACAGTGGCCCAATGTCTCAGAAAAACTAATTTAGAGCACTAAGTCACTGGGAAAAATTCTTTCACTCAGAAAACCAAAGACTGAGGGGCCATGGAGTCATCAGTTTAGGAGCAAAACAACTGCTGTACCTTGCAGCACTGTAACATTGCAGAAGTATGCTCACAGAACCCATCCCATGTCCCACCAAAGACACTGCACCATTCTGAGTCTCCCTGGCACGTCCCTCAAATATCACTCAGGATGTAGCACAACTCTTTTATTTTTTCTCACCTTTTCTCGGGCTACTTCCTTAATGGGCTTACGTGCTTTCTGGAGCCAACTAATCCTCCTGTCCTTGAGGACTAAAGCTGTCATGACGTGCACAAGATGATGTGCCCATACTTCCTGCTTGACCTCTGCCAGCTGTAAGGTCTTTCTTTTCACCCTTCCACAAAACCGCAGCATTACAGAATTTTATGCCACCTTAAAATAAGCATGTCTGCTATGGATCAACACAGGTCAAAAGACACTTCAAAAACATGACAAAAAGGGGTTCTGCATTTTGAAAAGAATTTTGATCCACCTATGGAGCCTTAATATTTTAGTGGTAGTGTAATTTTGAGAAAGGCCTATGCAACTGAAATACACGGGGGCATTTCATCTTCTCCTACAACAAAGTGGGTTGGGAGAAAACAAATATTTACAGTATTACTGGGAAATGAAAAGATTTTTTGCTGATGACTTAATGACCAGCGTAAGTCATTAAGTCTGAAAAAGCCCTGAAACCTCCATGATTTGTAGTTCTTAAAATCTGATTTTGTTGCCATAACATGATAAAGTCTGCAGAAATTCTTTTTTCTAATTTTTGCTTGTTTACAACATGCTGCAGCTGGTTGGTTCTCTCTTATTTTCCAGGGAAATCTTTCAAGTATGACAGTAGTTAACAAAACTGAAATTTAAGCTTGTTCTGCTTTGAAATTATGCCAGTTTTCCTCCCATGAAGTCTAGGGGATATTTACAGTCCTTAGCTTACTGTGAATCTCCATGGCCCAGTTCCAGCCAAAGAGAATATCAGGCTAAAAATACAGTTCCACAGATGCCTGGTATCTCTAGACAGCACTGGGAGGCAGCACATTTCTGTGGATAGGGCACAGAAGTGGGAGTCCATAAATGAGGGATCTCTTTGCAGCTCTCCCACCAAATTGTCATCAGGTTTCAGAAAAGCTGTGTTAGCTTTCTTTGATTTCCCATTTATGAAATTATGTTAATATAGCTGTTTTACTTTGTAGAGTACTCTGGTATCTACAGATAAAAAGGCAGAATCAGGGTCAAACATTTTTCTGAATTACCCACAATGACCCACACCTCCTCCTATTCCTCCTAGAAAAACTCCCAGCCACTTTTCTGAGCATTTTGTGTCAGGCATATAGACAGAATTTCTGTCTTTCAGAACACAGGACTGTCCAGTGAATCAATTGTTTATAAAAATGTAGTGAGTTTATTTCATATCACAGAAAAAGTGCCCTGTGCAAGTTTTTAAGGTGAAATATGAATTGCTAAGGAAAGCAGCTCAAAGTAATCATTCCCTTGGCACTCCAGGGACACCACAGAGAGCTGCAAAGGGCCTGAGGCTTTGCTGAGCTCTGTGCCATGCGAGATGAACCGGGAGAGCAGGACAGCCTGCCTTCCCTTCACTCTGCCCCCGTCCTGTTCTGCTGTGGCTGCACAGAACGTGTGTTTGTGCAAGCTCCTTGTCATCCAGGCCTCTCTGCAAGGGTTGGACTCGGGAACACAGGCCTGCAAGGAATCACTTAATTGAGTTCTGCCTCAGTTCTAAATTTTTAGTTAGTGATTAAACTGCAGATGAATTACAGTGTATATGGCATATGGGTATAGAAAGGTTCATTAATTCTGGCAGTAATCAGTCTTGTTTGGCTTTACAATGCAGAAACAGTTGTGCTGTGGGTTCTAGAAGAATAATCTCTTTATTGCAATGAATATTAGAACAGCTGACTGTTAATACAATTTTTGTCTATACTGTGTGTCTAAGAAGAAATGAATTCAAGGAGACGGATCAGAGCTGCTGGAAAAATCTCCAGCATGCCTCTGGCATGTGCTAGATAAAATTTCTTGTCATTTAAGACACAGCACAGTTGTTTAACAGAAATTTAAGAGTCTCTATATAAACACCATTCCTACTATAATATCAGTTTTGCTGAAATGTTTAGAAATGCAACATGGGCACAATTTAGAAACATGAGAAGTAATTCCCAGTATGCTTTTTTCCTTTTTTAATAATGATTAAAACCAGATTGTCTTTTTAAATATGAATACCTAAACAACCAGCCAGCTTTGCTCCATGTCTTATAACTCTTATTAGAAAATCAAGAGCATCAAGACTACACACTTCAAAAAAGCTACAGCATGCAGCAAGAACTGCCTCAGGCTTTGGCTTCAGAGACTTAACAGTCTCAGCCCAGTCTCATAAAGTGGTCTGGAATACCAGTATTCCAACAGACAGCAGCTGACAGACTGTTCTTCTCCTTCCCTCTTCTGCAATACCCATGTGAGAAGTTCCCCATATGACAGGTTTAACAGGATGGAGGCACACACTTCACTCAGAAGGATGGCCAAACTTTTGGGTTTTGTGATTTCTGAGAGCTGCCTGTGAGGTCACACTGAACTGAGTGGCCTGCTTAAACTATGACTGATTGAGCCAGTGATTACTTGAAAATCTCAGCTTTAATTTGAGAAAATGGGTATTTCCTCAGGACCACTGTCGTCCAGAAACCTGCCATCACAAATCACAAAGGCACAAACCCCAGCAGGTACATTAAAAATATAGCTTTTAAAGATCTTATGTGTTTTTAAGCTAATCTTACATGGTTTTGAGCAATGAGATTGTTTACTGAAGGTATTTTATGTGGAGGGGTGGCAACACATTTCAGACCTCACTATCATAGTGTTGAAACCAACCCAAACTACTATGAAAAAAACATGGCAAGAGAAGAAATACCCTTTGCTAACTGAGGGGTGGCAACCTTTGGTGTAAGAGCAGTAAAAGAAAGCTGAGAGCATCCCCTTCACTCTCCTCAGCTGCAACCCGAACAGCAAGACTACAGCCTTTATTCCACAGTGTACAGTTCTGTTACCTTCTCCTGTCAGCTCAAAATCTCCATCAAACTTACACTTTCAGGGGCAAGTTTGAAACGTGGGAGCTGATTTGAATCAGGTGTCTCTGCATGTGTTGGCAAGTGGTGCAGCCTAATAGGAATGATTCTGTAGAGCAAAACAGTTGGTGCTGAGGCCCTGACAGCCACACCATACAGTCTGGGGTGGGGGGGGGCCTCTTTTGGACTAGCTGTCATTTGTGGTTTAGATGCTGTCTGGGAGCATATCTTCCATTTAACTTCATCAGAAATACACCCACTTTGTACACACTAAAACTGCTCTATAATGTGAATCATGACACAGTAAATGGGGCTGATTTGAAGAAGAAATATAGTCCCACTGTGAGCTAAAACACTAACATAGACATAGCCATTATCTCAGCAAAGAGCCTACTACAGCCCCATCCTACATTTCATCCTTTCAAGGGATGAAAGATCTCATGGATAGACTCCGCTACACTCAGTTCTAACAATTTATAAAAGGTGAGCATCTGCTCTCAGCTGAGATTTGGTTCCCTCTACTGTAAATGAAGAAAGAGATGTCCCAGAGGAATTTTTTTCAACTATTAATAGATGTTACAAGACTATATGTTAGAAGACATTAATAGATGTGAAGAAATGGACTCCAGAGGTGCTGCCCATTACTGTATAGAGAGCTTAAAAAGATTCCTTACACAACCTTGGCAGTTAAAGCTGATGAGCAGAATCCTATCCTGTGTCTACAGGAAAAACACACTGGTAGCCTCAGTGATCACCAGTGAGATGAATTTCTGCTATGAGTGGCTATGATTCTAGAACTGAAATAGTTTTAGATTAACGGTAATTTCCCTATTTTGTAATTTTTGTATCTGTAAAGAAGACTTTAAAATTTAAGTTCATCCTTTTTTTGTATATATGTGGTTTAAGAAATGCCTGTATTTTTAACTGTGGCTGTGTATTCACAATCTGGATGGAATCAGTGTTCACATTAGGCTCATGAATAACCCCTTTATTAGAGTATAGAGAAAATGTATTTTTTTTTCCAGAAGTGAATCCAAGGTAGTTGGTAACTTTGAATACCTCAATACTGCATCTGGATTTCTCAAATTATTAGGGTGGGGTTTTTATTATTATGTCCATACCATCAGCTTTTGTTGGCAGCACTGCCTATTTTCATCTCTCTTTACAGAGTGTTTCATGTTTAGTACCACAGTTTTGCCCTTCCACACCTTAATCCAATGTTTCCTCTGCAAGCATTTTCTGACTGGCAGTAGAGACCATCAGTGGTATTATTCTCTGAGATAACTACATTCATGTCCCTCTAGTATTCTGATATTTTCAGGGTTCAAAGCTCTCCTCCTACCCAACTACAGAGAGACATTAATTTATTGTGGCCTAATTTTCTTAGACTGTAAATCTTCAATATAGTGGTATAATGAGTGTTTGATTTGTTGGTCAACAGGACAGGTTTTGTCACTTCAACTCACTGCTGTGCAACAGCAGGACTATGACACAAGAGAGACAAAACTGCAGAACTGTCTGGTCAGCTTCATCAGCTCAGAAGCTTAGACACATTTGTGTGCTTCCAAAGTGACTTAATTGGTATTTGGCTTTTATTCCTCTTAGATAGCACAAAAATTCTCAATCTGACAGCCAATATCAGCTGTAGCAATTTTGTCCTTTGTGGGGAAAAAACAGGGAAGACCTAACCATAACCCCACATGACAAATTACTACTTTAGTCATTTGTGGGTTTATTTTGAAATGTAAACTCTGTGGCAGGGCAAATGGAGAGGAATGTGAAAGACAAATAGCTTCTAACCAGTGGAGAAATCCAGGGCCTGACACAAACTGCATGCATCAGTTTACAGCAGTGCAGAATCACACCCAGCGCTTCTGGCCAGGACTCTGGCTGGTTTTTAAATGGACTTGGACACTGTATATATTGTTTTCTTGTCCACTACAGCTCTCCATGGGCGGTATTTTCAACAGGGAAGGGTCCTGCTGCTTTAGACACACAAGCAACATCCCACAGCTGATGAACAAGAACAATTACACCAATGAACTGCTTTCAGCCTTCTGACTGACTACTCAATCCTGCTGCTGTGATCATAGTCCATGTCAGGGGGGCCCAGGGCATTCCAGGTAGCAAGGTTTTGTCTAGCCACAAATGCTTTGTTCACAACATCTGAGATTCGATGAATCTTTGCTAAGCGCAATTACCTTTCATGACCCAAGACAGAGATGTTAGATGGTGCAGGTTTCCATCCTTGGACACGCGTGTGTTTCACGTGAGAACTCCTCAGAGACACACTGTAAGACTGCCAGGTTCAATAAGCAGTCCTGGAATCTGCATAACTTTCAGAATTCAGAAATCATTGGTTGTGGTCTGATTTAGACCAAAGTGAGCTGAAAAAAGCCCTGATTTTCAGTCACCTGTACCCTCAGTGCTTTCCCTTTTAGAAGGTTATGTGCTGTCCACAAATCCCAGGAAACAACTGTGCGGCACAGAGGAAGGAGAGTACTAGTTTGGATTTCTGTTTGGCAGAAATAAACAATACGATACTTAATAGCAAAGGGAGTGTCCTCTCAGCTTAGCGCTATAGGGTCTCACATGGGTGCAGTTTCAATATGAACATTGCTGCAAGGACTGAAAACTAGCCTGGTAGTTTTAGGACATTATTTTAGGAACAGCAGAATTCCAATAAAGGTTTGTAGGATCCCCAGAATTGCTTGGCAGGTATGTCAAACAAGGAGCTGGAGTACACAAGGACACTAAAGGCCACAAGTGCAAGGGGCCTTTGGTCACTGGAGCCTGACTTGCACAAGATGTGAGCTGCTGGCGAGTCTGTGCCTGGGGGTGTTGGTGTGTGCACTGGTGTCAATCTGCCTCTGTTTCTATTCTGTGCAGTCTGGGAGATGTTGCACTGAGCCCTTCTGTATTCCCTGGATCCCTAGGTGACTCTGGGCCTTCTTATGGCTCAGTGTGTATCCCAGGGTAGAAACGAACCTCCAAGGTGGTTACCTTTTATTGACCTGGGAGTTCTGGCAAACATGAGTGAAGAAAGAGAAATGGTACAAGGATACTTACAGAAGTTAACTACAAAAAAAGACACTGAGGTGCTGGAGTGTGGGCAACAAAGCTGGTGAAGGGTCTAAAGAGTAAGTCCTATGAGGAGCAGCTGAGGGAGCTGGAATTGTTTAGCTTGGAGAGAAGGAGACTGAAGGGGGACCTTATCCCTCTCTACAACTACCTGAAAGGATGTTGTGGTGAGGTGGGGGGGGTGTCAGTTTCTACTCACCAGGTAACAGGAGACAGGACAAAAGGAAATGGCCTCAAGTCGCATCAGGGGAGGTTTAGATTGGATCTTAGGAAAAAGATCTTCATTGAAAGGGTTGTCAAGCACTGAAACAGGCTGCCCAGAGAAGTGGTTGAGTCACCATCCCTCCAGGTATTTAAAAGATATATAGATGTAGATGTGGTGCTTAGGGACATGGTTTAGAGGTGGAGTTGACAGTGTAAAGTTTATGACTGGACCAGATTACTTTGAAGATACTTTTCCAATCTAAACAATTCTGTGATCCGAAAATAAAATGAGCTTGAGGATGATTAAATGCAGATGAGTGATTTTGAGAAAAAAATTTATGAGATAACAGGTGTCAGGGGCTATCTGGATCCGAAACCAAGTAAGAGTTTGCAGCAGTATCCAAAAACGAGCCTGTGAGCGCTGTGAGGTGACTGGAAACTGCTGGCCCATCGCTGGGGCTGTGACCATACACTGCATGCAGTTGTAGGCTTGCTGATAACAGAAATATGTCAACAGTTTGGCAAGATTTCAGGGAACAGGAGCGGGGCAAGGGGTTCCCTTTCGAACTCAGGACTCTCAGGCTCTGTCCATGTCACTCTTGGCACTTTCTCTGAGTTTGGGGCCTGAGGGCCTTAAAAGGACTGAACCAAATTCTTCCTTAGGCTATTTCTAGATACAGAGGAGCAGGTTTGCAGCAGTCAAGCAGCTGACAGAAGGCAGCAGAACTCAGCTCAAACTCGTTTGCACAAGAAAGTAATAAGTTAACAAGGTGAGAAGTACCTTGCTGTTCATACTTTTGGAAAACAGTAAGGGTCATCCCAGTAAGTATGACAAAAGTAGAGGGAAATGGAAAAACATAAGAAAGTCAAGGTAATTAGAAAATAAATCCTGCTAGGATGCAGAATAAGAAGTCCCAGGAGTCCTGTTATTGAAGTATTTTAAAATAGAAGAGAGAAGAAAATGAGCAATCCTACGCTGACAGAGAGTAGGGAACTGTAAATCTTCACCTTTCATTTCTACATAAAAATTCTGAGAATGAGTCCTTTATTCAAAGGCTTTTGCCACAACTATTCTAATCCTACAACAGATGTCTTTTTTTTGGTTGGCTACAGAAATAAAACCTGAAGTATTTGTTCTCATGGGTCTAAGTCTAACTTCAAATACAGTTTCTTAGGTTTCTGTGGGGTAGGTGGGGTGTCCCTTTTCTGGGAAAAAAAAGAGAAAACACTCCTTTAACCTCTCACTTTTTTCCACCCCTCTCCTCCAACCTGTGTGCAGAATATGGATATTTAAGCTAGGTATTTATTTGGAATGTTTGTCTGCACAATGTAATTAAATCCATGAGCTTTGGCAGTCATATGAACTCAGCATTTTTTTTAAATGAGAAATTACGTAATCATTTATAGTCTGAACTGCATCTGCCATTTAAATCTGTCTGTAGTCCTTCTTACCACGGGTATGCTCATCCTGCATATGCTTATATTGATTCACAACAATATTTATCTCATTAACTTGTTCTCAGTATAGGAAAAACGGATCCCTCATGTCCTCAAAGCAACTCTTAAAATTGTTTGAACTTTTAAAGTGGGATGAAACAACTCACAAAGAGAAGACAGTATATGAGTCACCATTCACAAAGGATTCAATGCAGTGACTTTGAGCAGCGATCTCATACATTAGTATTCATGATCATAAATTAAAAATAATCGCTAAACAGATAAACTTGCTCAGGAGCACTAACAGCTTTTAAAATTATTCTACAATGAAATAAAAAAAATGCTTCCAACAGAACTGTATTTGGCTTAAGACTACGGGGAATAGACAATTCAGATCCAAACTATTTCAGAATGTTTTGTGAAGGTTTATGTTAAAACCTGTCTTCTGAATTGCCCAAGCAACATGTAAACATATGGTCTCAAAATAACTTTTTAAACAACTTCTCACAGATTATAGCAATATTCTAATTTATTTTCCCTTCTCCATCTTCTCTGTACTCTCTATGCTCTCTTATACTATTTATAGTAGGCATGATTTTGTTTTAATGTTTGAAGTTTGGCGTCAGATAGTAATTTCTAATAAGTGGGTGAACTGAAAAAACCCCATCTTGCTGAATGAGCCTGTATCCAGCAGCCATTAGCTGGGACATACACAAACAGGAGTATCAACTGGTGGTTCTGTCATGTGATCTCTTCCACTGCACATACAAATATAGAACATGACCATAAAAAGTAACAGAACATGCTCTCTGTGAAGTAATTTATTGCAGTTGATGCCAGATTGGTATGCCAGCTGGAATTACCTTCCTGGCTCCTACTATTTTCACATACACAGATAATAAAGGCGGTGCACTACAACAGATTCCAAATGCAGAAAGGATCAATCTTAATAACAAAAAGCAAAACCCTGCAAAAACAACTTTTAGCAAGCTTAACTGTTTGAAAATGCTTGCTAGTGACTCACAGCAGGAGTTAGAGGGCTCAATGAATTCTAGGGCTTCAACATTATTCATAAGAGAGGAAAAAACACCACTTTTTGTGCAATATACGTTTCTTTCTTTGCTGAGCACTAAAAATTCCAAGGATTATTATATATATAGCAGCTTTCTTTTTGTTTGAATTCCTTCTTCATTAGTTTGTAAGCTGCAAGAGCTGAGCTAATTTATTTTTCCAGCGCATTTTCCCCTCCCTCTTTTTTTTTAAAGGCACCATGTATGACATCCCAACATGACAGGAACTCAGTAAATCCCCTCAGTCTCCACACCGCTGTCTCTGAATGTCTACAAAGCTACTATGCCATAATCGCAACTCGCTGGCTCATTCACAGCTTTACATTATAAAGCAAACAGTCTAGACAGCTGAATGACAGAATTACTCTCTTTTCTCTTGCATTTATAGATATGCTGTCATCTTCATTTGCTTTTCTCTACTCTGTGCATTCTGATACACTAATGATTAGCCTTCCTGTTTGGATTCCACACTGACTCCGTGGCTCTAGGCTATAAATACAACCAGAGCCCAGATGACATCACGTCAATAAGGTCCTGGGGAGCAGGGGGGAGGAAGGATCCTGCCTTCTTTCCTTCTCCTGGTTAGCTGATCTGGCTTTACAACAGGGTATTCTTCCTCACTGACATGGAGATAAAAAAGCCTAATGCCTGGAACCATCACTCTCTGCAGTGGGGAAAAAAATGTTCAATTTGTATAGGATAGGCAGCCTTCAATTATTTTCAGGTCTGTCCACAGTATAACTGAATGTGCAAAAAATTTATGCAAAAAAAAAAAAAAAAAAGAAAAAGAATGAACAACAAGATGTGTTTGGATGCCTATAAAAAATGTGCCCTAATAGTCTTTTAAAAAACTAAGGTAACTGGGCTGGGCTTCACTGAGTTCTCACTGAGAAGGAAACTTCAGGCTGTAATATTCATGGTTTTTTAACTTTGGAATGATGTGTACACACATATCAAGTGGCATTTCCTCAATGCTAAAAGACAGATAAATGATAGACGTGCACTTTCCTGCCTTCAACAAGCTGCAGAGATCTAGGCAAGACTGATAACACGCAACCAAGACATACAGATACACATGGCCAGCTCTGGAGATGTTTATGACAAGGTTTTTATTATTTGCTGCTTTTCTTAATGCTTCTGTAACTGTCATTCCCAATTGCTGCAGAATCTCTTTTTCCATTTATTCCTTCCTTTTTTCTTTTTTTAGCTTGTTTTGTTGCCATTTTAAAATGCAAATGCCTAAACTTCCCAGCTGAAAAAATCTCAAAGCCTTGACTTGAGGTCAGAAAGTTATAAGGGTAAGAGTAGGGAGTAGGGAGAAGCCATTGCCCTTCTCCCTGGTAAAGCAGAGAAAGTCACTGCTGATAGCACAGCAACACAGGAGGCCAAACTGTGACCCACAGCTTTTACCTGTACCAGAGCTGGGACAATCCCAACACTTAGAACATTGCAGGACATTATGGGCCATCGGAAACTCTTCACTGGGGAATATTTTACCTATGAGCAGTAGAAGAGTTTTGTGGGCCACTGGGTCCAATTGTATTCACAGCCAGTATAAATGACTGCTTGAGGCCTGTACCAATGGGAATTTTGCCTGTTCTCTGTGAGTCATGACCCACTTTTACTCTCTGAGATCAGGGACAGCTGGAAGAGCGACTGATCCCTTCTTGCTTGGAACTCTAAAGTCTCGCCTGGAATATCTGTGCCATGAGTACCCTTGCCATTAAAACATACTGATCAGAAAAACTTTTAATTTGTGTCTCTAAGAACGGTGGTGACATCAAAAAATCAGTAATTTATATCATGTGCGGCGAGTTCTGATTTGAAAATAGGGAGTTTAATGCATTTTGGAGTGGGGAGCTAGTGGAAAAAGCCAGAACAGAAGGCCATGGCGAGACTGTGCAAGTGGGAGACTTCATTGTCTGCATGCTCCAAGAAGGAAGGCTCAAGGGTGGTCCCACAGAAGGGCTACAGGACTGCTATTCCCAGGAATGATACACTGCTATTGGCTCTGTGCCCTCTAGAAACTGCAAAAGAGACTTCATAACAACTCCACAGCTTCCCTGAGCTTTCCAGTTGTGAGGGGAGGACTTAAATAGTTGCCACTAAAATAAGTATATAAATCAACTTGATAAAAGTGTTTTTTTTCATTTTCCTGACAAAATGCTTTGCCTTCCTTCCAGAATTGGCCTAAGCTGGACCTCAGCTTGGAGAATACTGAGTCTACAGGCCAGTATTGATTTTTCTTTCACTAGCTTATACCCTGACTTCAGTGTCTGTCACAGAGCATCCCTGTGAGGTAGCAAAAGGGCATTATATCCCATGGCATTTCCAGTTTCCAGGGAAACACTGATCCCACTTCCAGCTGTAAAGTGGGAACCTCCTTCACTTCCTTTAATGACCATATATGTATTAGTACAGAAAAGGTTCTTAACCCTGAACCATGGCTTTCTGATCATTACTATGCTTATAAAAGTGAAAGCAAGCCCCTAAGTGCACTGTATAAATGAAGTAACAAATAAAAGCAAATGCAGGGATTGATAACATATGGGAACACAGGCTTTTTAATACACTGCCTCTTGAAACTCTAGGTCACTCTCCTTACCTCTTGAGGCTCTTGACATTGAGATGCTAAGACCAGGAAAGATCTCTGCGCTTGGAAAGCAGCACGTACCATCTCTGCCTGTAACAAAAGGAGGAATATAAATTAAACCTTGGCCTGTAACCTCCAATGCCTCTTCTTGGCAGCTCAGAGTCAAGCTTGATAGCTCAAATCTTTCTTGCTGCTTCTCATCTAAATCACAGCAGAGCTGACTGGAAGAAATGTATTACAGTACTGGCTTAGCTACAATTTATTTTTTTTTTACATCTAAGGTTAAGTTCCCAATCTTCCTCAGACAGGAAATAAAATGAGGTGATATGCAGGCTTTTGGTTATAATTTCTAGGATTAGTCACAGGATGACTTAATTTTAGCACTTCAGGGGATGTCTGGGCATTTTAATGGTGATGCTTACACCCAAGTGCATGGTAAGAACTTCTTACCACTGCAAACAGCAACCTGCAAGCTTGCTGTTGAACTGGAACTTAGGCTGTAGTGCTGTTTAAGAAGAGTTCTTTGGCACATTTGCTGAGGGACTATGCTCTAATTCATTCCTTGCCTGTCATCTGTAGGCAGACTCTTAAGATTGATGGCTATGAGAGATTGTGACTGAGGGGTTTTGGGCAATTTTCCCTCACAGAACTCTAGGATTTGGGTACAGCATGTTTAGATGCAACCAGTACAGACGGGAGGTAAATGTCTACGCTCCTGGGCATTCCCTACTGTTCAGATTTCTGGTCTTTTTAGGTTATTTGAAGCCTACAGATTTTCTCTACATTCTGAATGACATACATTGATTAGATTCAGAATTTCAGTATTCCCTATACCTCATCCAGGCAGACAAGTAGTGACTAGGAGAAAGCATTACTGGTATAGAAAAGAACGATTCATAACTAGTGCATATTGCTAAATAAAGACCAAACCAAACCAAATCCTGTTAAGTTCATCTAATATGAATAGGTACATTTATAATCACTTTGTGAAAGGGTGGGGAAGCTCATGCTGTTTTGCCTTGGGGTTTTTTCAATTTAAAAAGAAAACAAGGGAATTTTATATGCAGGCGTATGTGGATGAAACTTAAAATACATAAAAGTCAGGAAATTTGAAGCTGTAGCAAAGTAAAACAGCCAAATTGTGTTTATTCATCTTAAAATGTGATGGCATGAATAAAACATAATCTGTTAGGATGAAAATCAGTACTTGGAAGATGGTAAAAGAGACCCAACTTGGACAGTATTTGGAGAGAAGGGGATAACAAGGTCTGACAGGCTGAGATTTGGAAGGGTCTAATCATCTCTATAAATAGATCAAGAAATAAATAATAAGGGAAATTGTATGAGCACAGGACACTTAGATTTTCCAGACAGAGACATAAATACCATAAATAATAGCAAGGTTTAGATATTCTTAAACATTCAGATGACTGACTTTTTGGCACAGAAATTCACAGAACGACAAGGTATGGGTTATTTTAACCTTAGGGGTTTTTTATTTGTGTGTGTGTGTGTGTGTGTGTGTGTGTGTGTGTGTGTGTGTGTGTGAGGAGAACCTTGTAGAACAGCTGAGCCAAAACTGATCTTCCTGAGGAGGAAATGATTATGAATGGATTCAGTGCTTCTTAAGTTGCAAGGTGGACAAAACTAAATCTATAGCTAAGGCTTGGTACGAGGCAAACTTCTAGAAAATAGAAAAATTAGTGAAGGAACATGGTTGGCCTGAGGAACTTAATGATTTGAATGCAGGAAAGGATGGATTTACATTAAGAATGGAAATAATCTATCTGTGCTGGGCAGGAGGGAGAAACTGTAGGAAAGAGCTGGAGTCTCTGAAGGAATAACTAACTAACTAAAGCAACATACTAAGAAGAGATACAAAACCTCCAAAGAGTGAGAAGAGGCCTTGCTTTTAAAGGAGAACTCTTTTTCATGCATTGTAACATATACAAGCAAAGGAATGATGGATAAAGGTTTTACTGAACTGTATACCTTGTACAGAAAAGTAAAACAAAGGCATACTTTTTTTATCTACTTGAGCAATAAGGAAATACAGCAATGAAGTGAGGCCATGACACTGATCTGAAGGGTAAGCCAGGCACGTCTATATTATTTTTGATGCACAGCTTACCTGTTGTTAAATAAATGCTTTTCCCCAATTTCAAGGAACTGATGTACAAGGAGAATGATGATAAATCAATGGGAATTACATAATTTGAAAGGGAAGACAAATATATGTAGCTTAGTGTGACAAAATCATTGGGTCCATATTATCTTTCTTCTAGAGTACTGAAGACACTGGCAGATGGGGAAGCACAAGTAGAAAAGATTTGAAATATGTATCATTTGGAGGTGGTAGTAGATGACAGAAGCATGCAATGATGGGGATTGGGCAAATATGCCCAGGAAGAAGGCGGGGAAAGTATGTCAAGTGATACCATGACTGTTAGTTTGACCTCAGCACCACGAACATTTAAACCAGATTTGAAACAAGTGATTAAAAACTCATAGGAAAATTAAAACCTAGAGAAATTACAATGGGATTATCTCTGGTTAAAATCATTACTTTGTTTCTTAGGCAAGGATACCATGTCAGATCTAGTATATTTAGATATCATATAAAATGCTTATTGTGGGTTCTCATAGGAAACTCATACTTTGAGTGGCAATGATGCAAATTAGTATTAAAATTCTTCAGTTGGGTAAGAAGCTGGATAAACAGAGGTGACAACAGGGTATATTACAGGTGGTGTTATTTGAGAGGAGGAAAGTTACCAGTTGCGTTTCTCAAAGATTAGCTTTAGGAGCAATCAATATGGTTATTAGTGTCCTAAGAGCAAGAATTAGGTGTGCACTCATAGAATTCATGGGAAGCACAAAGTTAGGCTTTAACATGGGCAAGGACTTGCTCATCACTTGAGAAAGGCAAGACAATTTTGTTGGCACAGGTAGTATGAACTGGATAAAATTTAGCAGTCCTCCCTGCTGCCCCTGTAAGACAATGCATAATTCTAGGTGTAAGCATGGAACTGATTAATTGGAAATGCTGAAGACTGGAAAGTACAAGTGTAAAAGCCAGGAAGGTGGATCTGTGAAAAGAGCTTATGCACTTCTACAATGGATGTGGCAAAGTATTTTCACTAGAGCTGCAGAAGTGTCAGAACCTCCTTTGGAATTCTTTGCAAAGCATTAGTGATCTGTGTTAAAAAAGATGAGCTTAAATCAGAATTGATGCAGAGACAACCTACTTGGATGTTTAGAGCAATGAGTATATGTCATACAAAGACAAATTTTCAGTTTCACTTGTTTTGCTTAGCAACAAAGTGGCAGAGACATACGAGGACTCTTTCTCATAGACAATGCAAATAATAGAGAATGAAGAAAAGGTCTTAAAACTGGGTCATAAGAAAACAGTCTCAAATTTAGAAGATTTCAAACAATCCAAAAAGTGCAGTTCAAACAGGATCTTCCAAATTCCTATAAACAGGCAGCATTATTTTAAGACAGAGCTTTAAATGCTGGTCAAACGGATCAAAAACACGAGCAAAGGGCCCTTAGATATAGAAAATTAAGATTGTTTATTGAGTTCTTGAACATATACTGAGCTGGAACATCAACACGTCTGTTGGGCACTTTTTTGCATTAAATTATATGCATTTGGGATTCCAGTGATCGCTCATGGAGGCTGAGCAGGAATTTCAGAGTATAAAGTAAAAACTAGGTTTTTGTCTGATTACTTATCTCTTTCTGGAATTTGGTCAGAGCTGGAGACAAGACTGTTGGATGATACACACTGATGTCCCTGTAAGACTGGCATTCCTTCAGCATGCCTCATACATGTGTCTTGTGAGTCTGACTGATGTGAAAACTATTGCTGGATGTGGAATCAAGACGCACTTTTCCTCCAGACTTGTATTAGTCCTCCTCCAAACTGCAGAGTTTGGCCAAAGGCCACCTTCCCAAAATGTCTGGGAGCTGTCTTTAAGAAATCTTCTCCTATTGAGAGCGCACAAACCACTGGTAGCACTCTTTTGAGTTACCTTTGGTACATTTAAAGGGTGGCTTTTGGAACTTTTTTATTACCCAAAATTTATTACAAGATGATGGAAACATTCAGTGGTCAGCAGACTAGATACTGATTGCAAAGCTTGTGCTGTATGCCCAAAATTTATCCAGTCCCAAAAGCTTCTAATTGTGTAGAGATCAGAGCAGCCACATCTCTCACCTCTGAATTTAAACCTTAATCAACAGATCGTGCTAACCCAGTATTTGCATTTTACAAGAAGAATTTTATAAGACTTCTGCCACAGTTACTTCCTTCTTTCTGCAGCAGCATTAAAACCAGCTTTCAGAGTTTCACTGTTTCTGAGCGTGCAGTACTTCTTTCCATGCATCCCACCAGAGTAATAGAGGAGCTTCTTCTCATTAAGAATGCATCAGTTCAGTCTATCACCATTCCACTTCTTTCTTGCAGCCTTTGAAACGTGACACTTCACTGCTACCTCCTTCTCCCTAGCAGGCAGGCTGGGTAACTAAGCAGACAGCACGACACTTTCAGAGGGAGATGACTCTTTCATTAGACCCCCGTGCCCAGTGAAGACTAATGAGTGAAAATGGAGTAGCTTGTGCAGCTCAGCCAAAAGACTGTCACAGAACAAACCAGCTGAAATACTTTCAGTTATACTGGTTTATAGGAATGAAGCTTGAGTGTCAAAAATGCATAGCAATCATAAGCAATTTATCAGAGTAGAGTAGACCAACTCTCACACATCTGTCTACAGACAAAAATGGGCATATTTTGGAGCAACAGATAACTAACATCTGAAAACTCTGGGTAATCCTTTTGGCATTCTTCAGATTATGCATGGACACAGCAATCATCAGACAGATTCCTCAGATGAGGTGAATATTTTGAAGGAAGCAGGTTCCTCAAAGCATTCCTACTCTGCTTTTAGCAGCTTGTTCCAGAGGCTGGAGGAGTCGGCTGTGACTTTGGACTGGAACACCAGGACCATGGGACGTTCCATTCACCACCTCAAATTCCCCACCAGTAAATTGTGGAATAAGGCCTCTTAATCCTTTACCTCCTATGTGTTTGACAGCTGACTCAGGTGACTGATAGGACTGGAAGAGCTGAAGTCTGACATGTATGCCAGGACATCCCAGTTCCATGCCCGTGGAAACCTGCGGCTGATTACAGTGAGTGACCCTCTGTTGCCACTGCCGTAACAGCACAGACAGGCCTCTTCTCAGTTAAGCCTCCAGAAGTTAATGGAGCAATCATATGTATTTTCAAAGAATTGCTTTAATAGCAACTGGTTTAACCTTCTCTGTCATAATATAATGCCAGTTTCTGATATTTCCCAGAAGTCACTGCTTGAAAAACTGCCAGAGGCTCTGTGAGAGACGTCTGATGAAGACAATGCTCCTGACCTGTCTGAAGGAGCATGAGTACAGATTCCATCCAAACCTGCACTGTTTCAGGTTTGAGCAGACATAGATGCACTGAACCTAAAGCTTAAACTACCAATTTGCTTTGGCAAAGTGCAGTTTTCCAGAGCAGATGTGATTTTAGGATCTGTCTCTTTCTCATTTAAAATATGTTCTGTTCAATCTAAGTTGACCATCACTCTGGTATCCAAGCAACAAAAAATATAAATATTATTTACATGACAACAGCTTGGCAAACTACAAGAACAAACAGGCACATGCATTCAGATCTCAAGTTACATGTAAATTCAGTATGTGAAAAAAAATAATAAAACTAAATAGAAGTAAGAGAAACATATATAGGACTTCCTAATGAAATTTAGTCATGAAGATTACCCTATTGACCTTTTAATATTAAATTTCTCAAATGTTATTGTATTTAATACCATGTTTACTCAGAGTCATAGTACTGAAAAGCACAGTGTAAATATCAGAATCCACGGGACTTCTGTTGTTGGAGAATACTACACATCTGCATATATATACGTGCTAACTTCAACAAAAAACCAAAATACAGTTTGCAAAACAAAATACAGTTCTAGATACATTTTTGATTTCTAAAATAGGGTTTTATCTGAAACAAAATTGTAAAGAGGACATAAGGGAAAAGAACTGGGATTTATTTAGTGATCCGGAGTTCTAAAGGTAGTTTCTGCAGAAATAATTTTGGGTCCTTTGTGTCTAGCAAAAGACACAGTGACTGACAGCAAATGAGAACCATAGATGGAGCTCCCCTGTTTTGAGCAAAGACCTCAGCCTTTCTCTAAAGGGGACAGCATTGCCAGAGGAAGAGAAGCAGTTTGTCTTTTTACGTTCTGCTTTCAAAAGCCTCTTCAAAGCGAAGCGGTGAAGTGGCTGGTGGCTGGAAGGGAGAGAGAAGAAATGGAAGAAGAATGGAGTTTAGATGAAGTATGGAGCTGCCATAGAAACTGTCCAGGCCAGCTGAAGAGACAGTATTTATTTTGTACAGCTAATTGGCTGATAGAGGTTTTTTTAAAAACTGAGCTGAAGAGTCAGTGGCAGTTCTCCAAACAGAGAACTTTTTATACTGGAAAAGGAAGGAAAGAAAAAACCTGTCACCCTTTCTCTTAATGGTCCATGCAGAAAACAGGGTTGAAAATCAAGTACAAACTGAAGCTGGAGGGAGGCTTGCCACCGATTTTGACAGAGCCAGACACCAACCCAGATATTTTCTTTTCTATTTTCAGACAAATGCATTTGACTACCAATCATCTGTCCTCTGTTACTGAGGTGTTTTCAGTGTTTTTTAGCCTTCATATCTATGTCTATATTAGGAATTTTTGTTAAAATTTCCCCGTGTTGCTACTGCCTGTACAGTACCAGTCAGTGCTATCAGTTGTAGCTGTGCTGGTCTCTCTAGATGTTTCTATCTGCCAGTGTATTAAACACTGGGTCAGGTAACTGCACAGTGCCAGTCAGTATTACTTATTTGTTGTTTAAGAGTAGCATCTGTATCTAGGTTCATTACCTTTATCTTTGAGTGAGCTTGGCTTTGACTTAAACCACTCAGAGCTCTTACCTCTGGTGGAGCTCAAACCACATCGGTCATAAAGATCTTTCAGTGCTAATGATGTAAGACAGGTGGATAGAATTGTTTGGGGTAAATTGTTACTGCCATTTCACTTCTCCTCGTGAAACGCAAACTGGATAGATGTACTGGAGTAAAGGGTTATTTAAAGCCACAGCAGCTGTTTTACATTAATTATTTTTACATTTTTACATTAATTATTATTGCCTTGGGTAAACAGGTTTTGCATCTTCTGCACCCACAAAATTTGCCACAGTCTTCCAGAATTTCCTCTAAACTCTCAGTTTTGAATGACATGAATTTTTCTGATTGATCTCAAGGGACTTTTAACTTTAAAGCCTAAGGAACATTATTTAAATGTCAGCTTTGTTAAATAGTTAATTATTAATATTGGTAGCAGAAACAGTTGATTATTTTGTTCATCCAGTCACTGTTTCAAACAGATATAAATATTTGGCTTTAGGGCCATTGTGGCTACTGATTACTGCCAAGGGAAGAAAAAGGAGATCATATTCTCCAAAAATGTCTCAAATAACCTTTGTGATCCGTCAGAGAGGAAGAACAGGCCCAGACCAAAGCTGTTGATCAGCTGATGCTCTCCTAAAGCTCAGGCTGCTTTTTTGTCTTCCAGATTCACAAATTTTTCATGAATCTCTTTTGTAACAGCCAAAAATCTGCAACTCTCTTGACCTCTCTTCATTTCAACTTTTCCACGAAGTTCCAGTGGCTTTTCCAGTGGAAATAAATTTAACTAACAGCATTCTATGAATATTCTTAGTATCACATATCAAGGATTATGCAATAACAAAATGTAATTTTTTTTTGTAATCAGTATTAGGGAGAGTAGGCAGAAAGCACCCCAACCTGCACAGGCAGTTGTGGATGCTTACCACAATGTTCCTGAGAGAGCTCCTCTAGCTCTTCATCCTGACTTGCCTAGAAAAGCAATCATGTTTCTCAAAGAGAGATGGGAAAGGAAAACCAGACCAACTCAGGATTTCATTGAAGAACAGAAGGGACAGTACATTAAAGTTTCACACGTTTCCAAATCCTCTAATTTCTGCTATTACTTGGAGCTACATCCTGTACCTCTGAAAGCATGCATTACTTCTTTACATAAACAGGAACTGCATAAATGCACTGAAGAGATGAAGTCCGAACTTTGGTTATTATTAAGATCAACAGCTTTTAAATTCAGGTTCTTTTTTAGTTTTCCCATAATCATCTGAGCTCAGAATTCTTTGGAGGATCTGGTTGCCTGTGTTGAGGAACTATTTGTGGAAAAACCTCATTTCCCCGAGGAAAAGCAAACCTACATTTCCTCCACAGAACATATTCTGTGAACCAGCACCATGCTTATCTCTCTAAATTAAAAAGGTTACAGCACTTGTTGAGGTGTCACTTCATAAACATTCTCCTAGCAGTGTTCACTGAGCGCCCTGCTGAGGAACAGATTTCCTGACTTTCTTTGTGTGACAAATGCCAAATTGCCTGATATAAAGACTAGAGACCCATTCATTTCCAAGAAATTGTACTAGCTTTAGAGAGAAAGCTTGGACAAATAGGTTCTTACATTGAACAGACTTTTCGTATGTTCTGCCTCTCATGCACTTCAAGACAACTGGTGACATTGCCCACCCACCTCATTCTGCAATAGTCCCACTGAGCTCCCCGAGAGCAACTCAAAGGCTGAAAGTGCCAGAACCTGTCTCCTTGTAAATTCACTTCCACTTCTATCACCTTGGAAGAATCCCAGGCTACAACCAATATTTGCTAACAGGGAAGTAAGTTCAAAACTTAAACCTCAGACATCTATAATAATATTCGGTATTTCTTCCCACCTGAATCCTGTTTTCCTTTTCAGAGGTGCTAAATACCAGAAGAGTAATGTGTACTCGGAGAGGGAGCCTCTCTGAAAGGCAAGGTGGTTACCTACATGCGCAGTTATGTGATTGAAAGCAGATATGAACTTTAGATGGTTTTTTAAACAGAACACTTATTAAAGCAACAAGAAATATTTCAGCCTCAAACATCTACATAAAGATCCTAAACGAATCTTTTTATTATATCTCTGGGATTTAGAATAAAACATATAATTAGAGTTGTGAAACTCTGTAGCAATACTTAAACTGCTCAGATTAATTGTGGAAATACCTAGTTCAATTTATGGATGTCAGTAGACTAAAAGAACTTAGCAGTGACAGTGACATGGTTTAATCTATGCTAATGGACTCCTCAATATTCAGAAATGTGACTGTACTGATCATGCCATTCACAGGGGATAAAAAGAGGCAATGCACATTTGTGGCCACATTATACCCTCATCACTCCTGACAGCACTCCCAGCTTATTTAAAACAACATTCAAACCGCACATTGGTTTCCCTTGTGGCTTAATTCTCATTATTCACTGGACTCCTTTTTACTAGAAACTGACTGAAGAGCCAGATTCTGAGCTCATTGTTTGGTTTTTTGCTGACTACAATGAACAGCCTTCTCAGTTTCCAAGCCCAGCATTTCCAATACACTCGAAACAGTTGCAACCCACCAACCAGCAAAATAAAACCAGGTCAGGGATGGGGAGGCAGATGAGTGAAAAGAGTGCTCACGTACTCTTCAGAAAGAATGAGACTGAAAATTAATAAAAGACTTGCTCATAGCCTGTAGCAACAAATGACATCAATTAAGCATGTGAGAGGTGTGTCCCAAAACAGAAAAAAATGGGGAAAAAAGAAAATGGGTGTGTATTTCTCAACTTGAAACAAATGGGTTTAAATAATGTTACCTCTCCAACTTGAAAAATCGCAATCCTTCACAAGAGAAAGAAGAACCATGAGCACCAGTAAAAATAATTTTCAGTCACAAGAAGTTCATGCTGATAACAATAGTGAGGATACTGTGTTTGTTTTTCCTGATGGGCCTTTTCTTGGTTTTACAACTCCTCTGCCTTGGTTTTTTTCTGGTGGATCAAGACTGTAACTTGCCAGTGGTTCACTGAAAATTACTGCTGTGAGAACCACACACCTCACTGTTCCAAAGGCAAGTGCCTGAGATGACTGCCACCTATGCTCTGAATTCTGGACTGCTTTGAATCAGAGAGAAAAGGAAAAGTCTCCATGTCTCCAATCCTCCCGGTCAAGTTTCTCCTGACTTTATTGCAAGTGGCTTTGCAACAGGCCCATGGAGACACTCTCACACTGTACTTGAGGCTGTGAGTGCAGCTGGTCCACACATTACAGCTATCTGTCATTTAGTCACCTCATTCAGCCGTGTCATTTTATCACTTTATGATTTTTGGTTAAGCTGATACAGTGGTTTTCAACTTGTGGACAATTAATGCTTCTGGTCTATACACAACTTCTCTTGGAAAACCACCAGGAAAAACTGGTTTCTTGCCAGTTGACTCAAATTTGCTCTTAAAGGTCTACAAGACAAAAATTTAGTGAATAGCAAAATTAGCATGAGCTAAAGCATATGATCAGTTCTGATTTTGACTTTAAATGGCCAAAAATATAATGTATGCCTTGATTAATTGCACCAGTCATTAACTAAATTAATCAGTACAACATGGACCTCAAGTCTGTTATTTTGAATTCATCTGGTCAATTAAAAAGCCCTTCACAATCAGAACCTCTTTTCATACGAGCAAGTTATCTAACATTTTCTTGGGCAAACATGATGAATTTTAATTTGGTTTCCCACTGCATATATGGTTTCCCACACACACACCATTCTGATACCTTTTTCTGACATCCTTGGGAGATCAGAAAATGCCACTGCACTGGGTAACCACACACAGATATAATCCCTGCTTTTAGGGGACAACCATTTTATCCCTTGGTCTAAAATGGTCCCTGACCAACTGCACTACTTTGAAATCAACTGCTTAGGGGTTTAGCCAGGAACTACTTCATATGCAAAGAAGCCCCATGACAACAGGTTATGAAGAACTCTTGACAGCCTTGAGTGCTTGTGTTTCTGATTTCTTATGTTTCTGACTGAGTAAATGCCATATGGAATGTTCTCATTATATATTCCCACCACCACGCTCCTAAATTTACAGGTGCATGTTTCTCATGCCAGCAATACAAAACTAAATGCCCAGCACTGGCCACCATGGCATGTATTTTTCACTACTCTCTGTTTGACTTTTGCCTCTTCCTTGCCTTTTTAAATAACAGGAAAAGCAGGTGGCATTTACTGCAATGTCAGTGCCAAGAAATTAACAGCCTGATCCAGCTCCCATCAAAATGAACAGGAAAACTCCCACTCTTTTGGTGGGTGTTGTTCTAGGACTCTCAATGGACAGGTTCCTCAGGGTAAGGAGACATCTTTATTCACAGTGAGACAGGTGCAACCATGTCTGCACACCCACTGCACCTGACCCAATAAATCCTGCTTCTTTTGAAAGCCAGATTCAAGCCCTAGACCACAAGGGTAGTAGTCCTTCGCAACAGAGCAATCAAAAGTTGTAAAACTCCTAAAAATGTTACTTTTTTTCTGGGTTAGGCACCTGGTCACATCATGCATATTGCATGTCTATCTTTCTTGTTCTGTTAAAGTGAACATTCTTTACTACTTAGGTTATGAAGTATCTTGTAGTGCATATACAGGGTGAGAAATACATCTGGATTAGCATTACAAAATCAACTTTAAAACTGATAGATTTCCAAGGTTCCTTTTTCTGGCTGATGATGTTATTTTATTTTCATTTTTGGTGGACAGCACTATCATTTTCTACACTTGGTCTCTTTCTTTCAGCTGATTGCACTATGTATGCTGTGAAAAATGTTTGTACTTTTATTCTTTTTTTTAATGCATTCTATTTTTCCCAGTCCTGCAGTAGCTACTTGGTTTGGTGTTTATTTCATGTAGCAGGAAATACCTCTCACAGAAATGCAAAGGCAGCCTGACAGCAAGCTTCTCTCTGGGTATGTTGACATCATCCTCCTCTCTGAGCTCTAATTCAACTTTCAACACAATGCCTAAAACTGCACAGCCTCTGAGCACAAAGGATGAACACGAGAGTACACTTGTGCATTCTGCTGCCCTGTAAGCAAATTGCCTTGTTAATGAGGAATCAGTCAAATAATGGGTTTGATAGTCTGCATTTAGATTAGCTAAGATAAAGGGCAAAAGTGGTTTTTCTGGTGTAGCACAGACAGCAGCACATCCTGTTCAAAGTTCAGGGCTATGAACATCATTGACTAATTCTTCAACATCTCTCTCTCATATGAAAAGGCAACATGCAGCTATTTCATATGTCATGACTACTCTTTGCAAAAATAAGAGGAAGCTAGGATTTTTTAACTTCACTGATAGGCCAAACCAGAGCAGCACTTTGCAAAGTGCATATATACCTCGCAGAAGATATCTCCTGCTTTCAGCTGTCTGTTTGTATTTACATGGATTATACCTGGAAGAAGGAGAAAAGAATGTCATGGCTTTCATGTCATAGATAAGGAAAAGAAACTCTGTGGGTACATGATGTGGGTACCTATGTTTGTGGGGTGAATATTGCTTTCTCTGCTGATCCTGATAAGAAATCAGAGCATGCACAGAGAGAACCCCTGCAGAGTGGACAACATGCTGTGCTTGCTTCTCCACGCTACGCTGTTCGTGTAGTCACACATGTAATGAATTGCTTCTCAACTCTCTTCCAATAAGGAGCAAGCGAACCAACAGCCATTTCCTTTCTGAACGTTCCAAGGTGGTTGTCCCTCTGAGCTCTGCATTTCAGCAGCTGGAAGCTGATGGAAGAGAGGTGGGAAAAGGTGTCCATATTTTTATAGTTTTCCACTCCAAGCTAAATAGCTTGGATGAGCGAAGAGGGAATATAACTGAATCACACAGACAGGCTGTTCTTTCAGCTGGTGGGGTTGGGAGGTTAAAAGATTTTAACAAATAAACAATTAAAAAAAAAAAGGCAAGTATTAGCTTTTGTGTTTGACAGAAGGCCGTAATTATGCTCTGCACCACATAAAATTCTGAAACATTGAAATGTTACATTATCTATCCTTCTCTTGTAGAACTAGTACATTCTCTTCTTATCATGATGTCTCATCTGGTACATTACTCAAACTCAAGCCAAAGTATTCCACGACTTGAGATACCACATAAACAAAAACAACACGAAGCAGCTCATAATAAACACATCACAAAACCCTGCTTCTTGGCCTTCTAAAATCTTGCTTGTTTAGCTTTGACAAGGCAAAGAGCCCATCAAACCTGCTTGACCAGCTTCCTCACTAGGACACAATCTGAAGGTAGACCATGTCTTTCACAAGCAGCTCTTGGTCATCCTCAGCACATTTTCTGCAATGCTGGATGCAGGTGAGCACTGGGACTGTCCTGTCAGCTGGGCATAAGAGAACTCTATGCTGTAGATCCCTGGTCTGTTTTATACTGATTTTGGATTTCCCTCATTCTGACAGAATTTGGCACATATGGTGAGTCAGCTTCAGGGCTGTTATAACCTGTAATAGCTGGTATCAGCCTCCAAGATATGGTATGTCAGGCCAAAGACATTTGGTTGGTAGCAGTTCTGGCCACACTCACTCTTTCACTGGCTTCACATGCTCTATCAGTTATGACACAGACAGCAGAAAGTGGTTCCATAAGATCTGTGCCTGTAGGGGACTTCATATTTCATAGAAATACATAATCACCAGATCTTTATTCCGCAGTGACAGGACAGGGAAAGGATCTCAGCTGTTGAACTTGTTTCAAACAGACTATGTAGAAACCCTAGCCCTTCTGTTTGTCTTCTAAAAAGTGGTCTGTTTCTTCAGTGCAGCTGACCTCAGAGTTTCGCCAGTGCACGTACTGTCATTTGAATGAGAAATATGCTGCTCTCAAGATTGAGCCTAAGCAGAACTCTGAAAAACTAATCTTTGCAAAACCCACCATGCTGCTGTGTTTAACAGAGCCAGGAGATGGCTATTAGTTCTTTGATTTTTATTTCACTTTGTTCTCTTTCAACAGACTATTTAGAGTACAGCATACTGAGAAAACAGGAATGAGGCTCCCCAGCAGATATCAGTTGTGGCTGTATTCTTCCTTTTGCCAGGAACACAAACCACACAATCATTACAGCAGGCAGCACGAGACACATCATGTTAAATTCCCCATTTCTTTAGCATAATATGAAGTCTCTCTGTCTCTCATATTACCATTCTGGTCCATCAGGTATGTGAGGTTTTTCAAGGCAACAGGTGTTTTTTGAAATAAAATACAACCTTCCCTTCAGCTCATTAAGAAAGAGACAGCAGCTGCAAGTATAATGCTGAGCAACACATGGTCTATAAGACACCCAGAAGAAAAATACTGCTTGTTCCACTTGTAAGGTAAAGCACAGATGTTGCTTCAGTGATAAGCATGAGCATAAGGCAACCACAGTCTGCTCCACATTGTAAATTCAGAATCTAAGATTTCAGAATATTTAGTAGACTGCAATCAGAATCACGAGTTTCTTTATGTAAGGAAAACTAATGTCATGTCTAAGCTCACAGTCCTAACAAATACTCCTTATCACAGTTTGCATTATACTATCATGAACAATATGCTAGGGATTATTCACAGACTTGGCAGATAAATTATTAATAATCTTCTAGATAGACTCAATTATGAGTATCAAATAGTGACAAACGCATGAATTAATACCCTCACTGATTTAAACATTTACAGATAGTGTATATTAAAAAAGGTTTTAGGCATTTCAGAATGTTTAATGCAATACTTTTCCCTGTTTAGTGTTGGTACTAAGGCTATTTCTGGATCACTCGGATCTAAACTGCTGAGAAATCAACTGCAAAATAATGATGTCTAATGAATGCAATAACCAAGTTAGAACTGAACATTTCCAGGGACCAGTTCTCTGCTCAGTCAGGCTGATAATTCCTCCTCTTACCCTCCCACCTTCCATTTATAAATTTTTCCTAATTTCTCTGAAGAACAAAGTACATACATTGTAGCTTATAGTGTAATTGTTTAGGCTTTTTCAAATAAAAAGGAAGGGCAGCATTTCCTTAGAAACACAAAGATCCTCCAGAACTGCCTGATCTCCTTACTCCCTCCTGTTTCCTAGGCCTAACTAGGTCAGAAACTCTGCCCTACAAATAAGAACATACAACACACAGAAAAAAATACAGTGCACAGAATAATCCAGTCATCCTGCTCTGTGAGTAGGCTGGTTGCTTTGGCTGTCTTGAAGAATATTTATGTTGGCCTTGCAACGTGAATCTCGGTAGCTTGTAGGACTGCATGTTTTTCTGGCCACAGTGTCTGTTATGTGGAGCAGCAGCTGCAATCAACTGGGAAATGTACACACAGAGAAAGGCCTGATGGCAAGGACCTACCAGAAGAGTCAAAAGTTTCACAGTCCCTCAGATTCAGCTCAAACTGACCCTAGGTCTTTTGTGTGGGGGGTGGGTTTTTTTTCAAAATCTTATTGGTAAGCTGTTGGTAAAATGAGTCCATCCCTTGTCATTCTATCACCACCAGTTTTAGAGAAGACCAACTTAAAAAATAAAATGAAGCGCAAGTTCTGATCAGAAGAGGTTCATAAAGTTAGAAAGTATTTGCATCATGAAAATGGTAACATAGTACTGCCTTGCTGCAACCTATGTAGTAAAAAAAAGGTCACTTAAATGGCTGACATACCGATTTTTTAGTTTGTTATGTTGTTCCAAATGAGAGAGATGTGAGTAATAAAAACAAACAAAAGAATAAAATCTCTACATTAATTGGAATAATGATACGCATTACTCGAAAACAACCACAAGAAGTTATCATTGCTCAGGCCCACCTAGTGTTTGCTACTCATTTGTTGACAAATGTTCTCAACTGTGTCCCTGTCATGTCAAGAGCTTAGCAGCCAAGGTGACAATTCAAACTGCTTGTGACTGAGGATATTTATATATCATTTATACTGTGGTCTTCAACTTTTGGTGCTGTAAAAAGCAAGCAATCTCTTCTTATGAATCCATCCAACCTTTTGCCCTTTCTGAACCAACTGTACTCAGTGTGTTATGCCCAGGCAAGAATTAATAACTCAGGCTTAACTCTGCTATTAAGATTCTCCTCTACTCAGCAATCAAGGCTGATCACACAGATTCTGAGGCTTGTTTACTTATATAATTGGGAGAAAATCTGAATAAATACTCACGTGTGTCTTCACATCACCTTCAAGAATCTTGCTGTACCTGAGAAACTCAGCAACACTTCCATTCAGCAGCCTATCAAAGGCTTCAACATACGGGGCTATGCCTACAGAGGAAGATCATTCCATTAGAAGGGGCTCACAGAGTACATAATGCATAGGACATCCCTGTGTAACAGATGGAGGAGATATTCCATAGAAACAGAGGAGATTGCTGTAACTTCATTTCTGATTTGTGAAATCATTGAAAATGGATGGATAATTACTTTTTGTCCTAGCCAGAAAATAAAAAAAAAGAAAAATCTGCTCTAGGTAGAATTTGAATAGGAACATGAAGAGAATTTACTGTGTATAATGTAGTGTTTGTCTTAAAATGACGAGTGCTAAAATAAACATTTCTCAGTCCTTCAAAGGCTTAGAGACCTGAGAAGCATGATTGTCTTAACAAAATTCTCCTGCTGTACTTTAACCAAATATGATCCCCTAAATAGAACCTGCACTATACTCAACAACTATTTTTATACTACCCACCCATTCCTGAAGGTCTTTGTATTGTTTGGTGGCTTTTAATAGCAACCAATTCCATTTCCAGTAAGAGAGTCTTAAGAATGGGTTGACAGTAGATCTGTGCAGTGAGATGAGGCTTTGTAATTTCCTTATTTTGTCATCTCACCTTGCAAAACTGTCACTGATAAAGAAAGCTCAAACACATCTTCCAGATGACATATCCCATCGACACATATATGTTATACACTCTAACATTAGAGGAATAAAACTGCTATTTTCTATATGCTATACAGAGCAGTTTCCTGACAAATGGACAATCAGAAAATGCAGATGGGGCTCTATTTCATATGCACCTGACTTCTACATGGCTCTATGTGGTACCTGTTAAGATAGCAAAAATAGTAATCTTTCCCTGGATGCTTTCCAACCCTCCCTTACTCCCTGACATATCCTCACGTCTTGTCTATGCCTCAGAACCTTTGCCAGATCCAGCATGAGTGACACACTTGTGAATTTATGGCATACGTAGGATCTGCGAGACCAAGGTTAAAATTCTTCCCAGCCTCTCTGCCTCGCTAATGAAGACTGAAGATTGCTCTGAAGAGGTACCAGGCTTTCCTCAGAGAATTTGCTTCGGGCACTGTATGACAATTGTGTTCAAATTCATAATCTTGAAAGCCCTCTTTATTCCACAAGAGTCATCTGGCTCCTTGACAGAAAAAAAGACAGGCTCTGGCAACTGGAGATTGCAGTGCTCTATGTGAATAAGAAAATGTACTTAGTCAGCTAGGTGGGATTTCAAGGCTCCTTTTGTCCTCTTGATGTCATTCACCTATAATTCTGAGGAACTTCTGGGCTTTCTTCCATATTGTTTGTGTGTAAATCCCTCAAATGACCCAGTGTACAAAAGGTTTTAGCTGTGGAGATGCTTCCCAAAGCCCATTTATGTTCTTAGTCAAAATCTGTGTATGTTTCCAAAAGAATCATTGTAAACTTTTACTTTAGAGCAGAGTTTTTACACAGCAAGTTCACCAAATGGCAATTGTCCTATGCCAAGCTAGAAAGCAACTATGCTATTTTTTACTATTCAATACAGCAACTCCCAGGAGCATTTACTAGAATTTGCTGTGGGCTATGCAGAGCAATTGAATCATTCATTTGCAATCCTGCTGTTGTAATGCCATTTAGGAAAACAGTAAAGGTACAGGTCTCCCATCCTGCTCGTTATTTTGTTGTTTCTGAAAACATATTAACTGAAAAGTCAAGTTGTTTGTTTTTTTTTTAAATAGTTCTAATTATGGATTGGTCTTTTAAGGGAGTGGGGTGGCATGGTAGAAGGCAGCAGTATGTCTCCATTTCCAACAGAGAATTAAAAAAGGTTGCACTCTGGCTGTCAGTTTTGATGCAGAAATAGAAAAAGAGACCTGTGAGACTGTTTACTCTGCTGGGGCTGCGGAGGGCACCTGACCCTCTGCAGAGGCACAGTAACACAGGCATGCAGAACGGTGTTCGTGGCACTGCAGGCGCATCAGTCACACACGCCGAACACTTTCCTAGCTGCACAAGCAAAAGCCAATTCCTTCATCCCTGTGTGAGACAGCTCTGCCTGGAGATGTGGTGCAGGCTGGTAAAGGCCCCATGGTGCTGCTCATCTCAGCTTCTTACCACAGTCTCCCAGTGGGTGTGTTTTATAATCTCACTCCAGCAAGGTTTGTCAGTTGGTGTCTTCAGGGGATCTGCGGGGATGTTAAGGCTCTGCTTCCCTGGGAGGTGAATCTTTTCACCTCACTGAGCTCTTAGGTTAGGTCAAGAATATAAACAGTTTTCAGGGAAGTACCTCACAAGGCAAGTTATTTCCTGTTCTGAAAGCAGACCTGATTGCATGGTGAAATTCAGAGAGAGCTGGCAACTAAACATGGTGTTTATATTGGTGGCCTCTACGGAAACATTTATGCGGCAAATTCTGGGGATATCTCATTTCTTCTGCTAAGCAGACATTTTCACCTGGTGAGTTATGTATAACAATAAAAATGTTGAGATGGAAACAGCGATAACACTTCAGATGTGGACAGTATTTTTCAGAAACAGTCAAATCTTGAATTTTCTAGGTTATATTAATTTAGAATTATGTGTACAACTAAGCTTGACACATAACATTGCTAAATTACGTTTTTAAAATACTAATTTTGATACAGAATTTGTAATGGGTGGGAATGCACTCCCTCTTAGAAGACAAACACATGCACTACTTCAATTCTTTAATAACAGAGAAGCGGTACTTTAAAAAACTAGACTTACTTCCATTGACTCCATTGATGCCATCACACTCCATTCCCCCAGATCTGTGTGAATCTGAAAATAATGATTCAAGTCGAGTCACTGCTTTCTCCAATCTCTCCATCAAACCATGAGTCTCTGCCATTCTGAAAAAATCATAAAGGACAGAAACAGTGTTAGACCCCTCTAAGTACAGTCCACGGTTCATGCTATAGTTCTGTTCATCCTGTGGCTTCTTCTTTTATACACTTTTAAGGTAAAACTCACATGTTTTAAGTACTGTCTTTCTGGCATATAAGCATTTGCAGTGAAGAAGCTGACACAGGGTACCTTGCTTCTTTGTCAATAGAGAATACGACCAATACTCAGCTGTGGTTTTTCATTGGAAATAGCAGATTCAAACCACTGCTAGTGTAGCTTTGGAACATCTGCACGTGGACAATTTATGACAAATGTATGTGTGTGCTCCCAGTCAGATACTGAGAGGCCTGAAATACTTAGAGAAGCAACTGCTGAAAAGTTATGCCTACAATGACTTGCATCAGCCATTTACAGAGGCAAAAAATACAGATAAATAATACTTGACAGGAAGCAAGACTTTAAATGTATATTCCCTGATTTTTGAAAGGTACATTCTGAAATTTATCTCAGTCTTTCATGCAAGCCTGAAATTTGTCTCAGTTTTTCATGTAAGCCTCAGCCACTTGATTGACGACTACACAAGAATCCAAGAAAGTCTTTTGTTTATTCTTCTGGTAAAATTTGACATCACCTTTTTTCTTACAAAAGTATATGAATTAGTGTTTCCCAAGCTTTTAAAATCAAGCACTAATTAACCTTCGGAAAGGAAAAAAAAATCCAGAGGCCTGCTTGTGCAGTACTGCTACAGTGCTTTTGATTGAAAATTAAATAGAAATTAGGTTAAATTCTTAACAACTCAAAAATTGCTTTCTTTCCCCACAATACGATTATCTGTTCTCTTACATGTGTAGGCACTGACATTTTTGAATACTGGCCAATCTCTCAGGGAAAAAAGTGCTATATACATTCAGAGTGAGAACAAGTTATACAAGCAAACAAAGCTCTGTTTAAATCCCCTATCATTTAATACAGCAAGTTTAACTGTACATGTTCCTCACTTGGGGTTGTGTGAGTGTTTGATTCTGCTCAGTGGCATTCAGTAAGGGGGGAGTGACCCATGGCTCTTGATTGGTGTTATCCTTGAGAACAGCTCCAGCCCAGCTCCCACTCTAGGCTGCATCCCCTGCCCAGCACTGGGGTGTGCAGGAGGAGGAGCAACAGCAGAACTTGCACCCCCAGCTGGGGCAAGCAGGTAGTCAGAGGCTCTCTGGGGCCAACAGCTTGTGGTTGATTCCTTTATGGCTTGTAGACTAGAAAGGTTAGGCATCCCTGGGATCTATGTGTAAAGGTATCAGTTCCCAAAGAACAGCTTGGTAAAAGGGCTGGGGTTTTGGAGGTATTAAAGCATAATAGTAGGTTCCAGTAAACTGCAGCACAAGGAAACACTTAGCAACCCAAACAAACATTGCTGCTACAGTGCTCCCAGAGCCAGTGAAGGATGCCTAAATGTTATAAATAAAAAGTAAAGTGGCATGGAAAGACATGTTTTTACTTACAAACTAGTATTACTAATTCTTATTAATAAAAAATAACACTAGTTTTATTTTTAAAATATAAGTGTGAGAGATTAGCTACTAGGACTGTAGAAACACATGCAGAGCTCTTGTGCTGAGTCATGCTGCCTGTCAAACGAGGTGGGACCTTTGGACTTTATAAATATAATGGGGTTTGCATTTGACCTAAAAGTGAAGCAGGAGCTTTTACAGTGAGAAACCCTTGGGAGAACCATCCTTGTGAGAAAGTTTTGTCTGAAATTTACAGGGTTTTCTTATTTACACCAAAAAAAAACAACCAAGCCCCCAAAAGAGGATGACACTAGACAGAACGCATACAAACACTGTCAAAATTCAGAGGGGCTCCCTTTGCTTATCACAGAACCACAGAATGGGCCGGGTTGGAAGGGACCACAGCAGGTAATGTGCTCCAACCTCCCTGCTCAGGCAGGGTCATCCCGGAGCACATGGCACGGGATTGCATCCAGGTATTTCCTGGATATCCCCAGCGAGGGAGACTCCACACCCTCTCTGGGCAACCAGTCCCAGGGCTCCGTCACCTGCACAGCAAAGAAGTTCTTCCTCATATTGAGGTGGAACAGCCTGTTGTGCATCAGTCTCTGCTGCCTCTGGTCCTATTGCCTGGCACCGCCAGCAGAGCCTGGCTCCTTCCTCTTGGCACCCTCCCTTCGGATGCTTTATAGGCATTGCTAAGGTCCCCTCTCAGCTCTCTCTTGTCAGGGCTGGGCCGGCCCAGCTCCCTCACTTTTTCCTCATAAGAGAAATACTCCAGTCTCTTAATCATCTTCGTGGCCCTCAGCTGGACCCACTCCAGGAGCAACACTTCTCTCTTGTGCAAAGGTGCCCAGAACTGGACACGGAACCCCAGATGTGGCCTCACCTGGGCCGAGGAGAAGGGCAGGGTCATTTCCCTTAACCTGCTGGCAATGCTCTTCCTTTATACTGAAAATGTACACTACTCTGTTTGAAAAATCAATTAATTGTTTAAAAAAAAAAAACCCACTGTAATTTTTTTGTAAGGGTACAAATATCTTGGCAGGAATGAGATAAATGTATCAGGGGAGCTTCTGTACTGTTCAAACTTTCATGAGAATATTAAACCATTTTTAAAAACAGTTAATCCTCAAAAATATTATGAACACATTCTTTTCACATTTTACCCTGCTACATAAAAGCCTAAAATGGTGTCTATTTCAAAAGTTATGTTTTCAACCAGTCTGAAATCAGGCTAGTCTAACACAGCATACTAACAGTCAACTCATTTCAGCAATATTTTAAAATATATTTCCAGTACAGTTCTTGTTTGTCTATCTTTGAAGATACAGTTGGGTAGGTTGGGGTTTTTTTTTTTACTCTGCCTTAAAATCTCCCTTAATGATGTGATCAAATTTCACAAAAAAATAACATACAAATTTCTATGGAACACCTGTTACTTTTTGGCCTCTTTAGCCTGATTTTGCCTGTGGAAGAACCCCGTTGTTTGATTACAGTCTGACTGCACACACCTGGAGTTCTGAGGAATCTCACAAATGAGCAGACTTGCAATGATCTACCAAGCAAACTGCCCTATTCTATGCCAAGAATATACACACTACAGTGTCAGAAGCTCAAGGAAACAACCCAGTTCAATAACCCTATGGACATTTTTATGCAATGCTTACACAGTCTTTTGCTCACTGTATTCTTCACAGCTTTATTCTATTCCCATTAGCTGGGGAATCACAGAATATTCTGAGTTGGAAGGGACCCACAAGCATCATGAAGTCCAGCTCTTAAGCAAATGGCCCATACTGGGATTGAACCTGCAACCTTGGCATTATTAGCACTGTGCTCTAACCAACTGAGCTAATCTCAGCAGCAGAACTACCACATTGTTCTTCCAAAAACAGGTATCACTAATGAGGCAATCACAGAATCATACAGTGTTACAGTCTTTTTGAACAGAAGTGGGAACCACTTTTCCGTAAAATTAGGTTTCTATTGTTTTTTAGAGACTGCTACACTTAATAAGTCAATCATCATGTCTACAGTGCAGCTACCTTCTCATCTGTGTATTTATAAATTCATGAGTACATGGTATTTGCATCTATATTTACATATATGCATGCACATAAGAATACACACAGGTATCCCTGTCATGTATGAGTAAGTGCAAGTAGGCCTCTGTGATTGCTGCATATAACTAAGAGAGAAAATCAGTTGTACATATAATAACCTTACATTTACAGCTCGCTTTACCATCAGCTGACTAGGAATCTGTCTTACAAACAACACTGGAATTAATGTTATTGTTCTGAAGTGAAGACTCCACTAAGCAATAGCATGAAAACTCTCTTCATCTACTCCCAATCTAAACAGTGACATCTTTGCCTATATTTAGGGATTCATGTATTTGGTTCATATTACAACAACCTTCAGCACTTTCTTGGCCTATATTCAGCTGTTCATCCAATTACTTATTCCACTCTACGTGGTCAAACAGATACCACAAAGCCACAGCTCAAAAGGAGTCAGAACACAAACAGTACAGCTTGACACTGTGAAGACACTGTCTGTGTGATATAGCATCACATCAGAGCTTATATTATAAATAAATAATAAGACTGGTTTACTTACAGCATCAAATAAAACCCTGGCACGTTAATAAAAAGAGGATGCAAATATGCCTATGGGATGCATATACACTCCCATAAAGCACATTGTTACATCAAGACAGACTCTCTATCTCATCTCTACTAGGATTTTAATTAAAAGTTTTGATCTTGAAGTTGATTATCAGGGTTAATCATCTATCTTTTCCTGGATTTGTGGCTGACCATCTATAAGGAGTTAGAAGTGCTTCAACTCCCATGTATCCAGTTGCTCTCTTGGTGGAGAAATACACTGTCCTTTATTGAAAACAAGGTCACCTAAGAGCCAGGAAAGGTGTTAACACACATCTACTGACAAATCATTTAAATGCTGACACTGCTAACTGTCTCTTGTGCACAAAAATTAAGACAGAGGATCCACACCTCTGCCCTGTTTATTCTTAATGATGCATTTTCTGGAGAACTAAAGGCACATGGTAATACCACCATCTGTCATTTCTTCCCAAAAGAAGCAAAGGCAAAACCAGGTAGAAGGAGACATAATGAAGCCCAAAAAGCAGATTTCTTTTTATAGACAGGCCTTGGGAGATCACTGCTTCTCTCCCCAGCTGTCTCAAAGCACCATTTACCTAATATAAAGGGGAAAAATAACTGGCTGCAGACCAAAATTCTCTGACATACTGATCCCAAACTTTAAGTCAAAACACACAGGTACTATTCCTGTTACCATCGTTTGTGACTTACGACAGAGAACCATATTGCTCTCTATCAAGAAGAAATAAACTGTAATGATCACACAGGGAAAAGCAGCATAATAGCATAAGGGGAAAAATAAACATATGATAACTTATCAGGCAGATAAAAATGGTGGTTTTGAACACAGGAATGGTGCCACCTCATAAAGCATATTACTTGGACAAACATCAGCAAGAGATAATATAAAGTTCCACAGTTTGTTTAAATTCCTAGGACTCTTTTAATTTGAAAGAAAAAGAAAGGACTTGTTAATTTATTTGGAGTTTTTTTCACCATAAGAACCAGTTCTTCCAAATCCATCTAGCATCTGAAAAATTATGCCAGGTCTCACTCATGCCCAACATCTGAGATGCTGCAAGTCAGATTTGGTTTTAATCTGTGTCAAAAAAGGGCAGATACCTAAAACAGAATATAGGCAGCAATGCAGCATTTTAATTGTATCCACCACTCCTACACCATTTGGAAAATCACAGTGTTATTGGAAGTACAGCAGCCTGTACATGTGCTTTCTCTTTTAAGTCTTTTAATAAATTGCTACTGAGATATGAAATAAAATATACAGAAACCAGCTGGTACTATCAGAGAGCCAGTCATGAACATTTTATAGATCCAAAGCACAGTGTCCCCGGAGAGTTCTGTACAATTCATGTCAACATACATCAAGGGAGTGGAAATGCACACACGTTCCTGAACATCCCCTCGATTTACAAAAGCATCTTAAGGCACTTCATTTCTGAAAAGAGAAAACCAGGCAGGCTGGGGCTGTCATGGCTGGCTTTCCTACACCACCATTCAAACACAAACTCCAAACCTCTGTTGAGTGGGTAGTCTTTTTGCCTCCTTAGCCATGAGACCCAAATTCCTGCTGCACCCTATTCCAGTTCAGGCAATGAAAATCCACTGGCTTGGGGCCTCAGGAGTTGCTCATTCCCAAGCAGAGCTTGGAAGCAGCTTGGTACTGGCAGGAGCACCTGAAGCTGTCTGGGTTACTACCATAAAAGATTCTGGGTGGAGAATGCAAAGGGAGCGAGCATTGGTTAGAAGAAAGTATGTGTTGGTAGAACAACAGGAACGTTACCTTGTATGGTTTGTGTTTTGTCTCCCATTAGCTGTATGGGAGGAATGTAAACAGAGGCTTCTCAAACTCATGTCGAATTGGATTAAACCAGAAGACCTCTCAGTAAAGCCCTGTGTGAAGAGAATGACTTGGGTTTCAAGTCAGAGCCTTTTTTTGTTGTTTTGCCCCTAGATCTGCCACAAGCTCATTTGGAAGCAAAGTACTTTTATGTATAGAGAAAAAAAATCTTTGTTTTAAACACAGTTAAAATATATTGTCTTGTATATCAAACAGTATTAGAATTTTGACTTCTTTTGTGTTAGAATGGACAAGGGTTATATCTGGAATAGCAAAAAATCAAAAAGACATTTGCGTAACTTCTGCTTTTTGTGGATGGGTGAGCTATTTTGACTAATAAGTTGTTTTGAAGTCTTGCCTGGCTCTAGCATACTCATCATAAAACATTTCTGTTTGTAGCTCAATGTGTGTGTTAAAACCACTGATATGCTATGAATGAGTCCCTTATTGCTGCCTCCAATTATCTTGTGTGTGGACTTCTTTCTTTGGCACATCCTCTGTGTTTTAAAAGGGCTATTTTTTGTAAGCAAAAAGAGTTTGTGTAGAAGAGGTAAAAGCAGGTTCGTGTTGAACCTCTTCCATTTAACCCAGGTTTTTTTCCTTTGTCTGACTTTATGCTGTTGGTACCACAAAGCATACTTCTCTGTTTGCATACTGGCTCTTCCTCTGCTTCTCTCCCTCTCCCACTGTCCAGGCTGCTGTCCACAAAAACATGCAGGAAAGGAATGGAGACATTTTTGTATCCCACTGTTTAAAAAAAATTACAAAACTGCTTTGTAAAACAATCTCTATTTTGACAAGTACCCCTAAGACTGTTGATGCATTTTAGTTTTCTTATCATATCCAGTTTAGTCCCATAATTATGGGTGAGCAACTGCACACATCAAGCTGTGTCTCTACAATAACAGCACAGACTGTGGTTAGGCCTCCGAGAATTTAATATGAATTCTTCAAAACATGCCATGTGTTCATGTATGTGCTTAGCATCTCCTGGAATATCAGTTCACTTTCCAATTATATGGAAGTTCTGTGAGGAGCTTCTATTCCTTTCTAAGTAATTTTGACTGTCATCAATTTTGTGATCACAAGGAACGAGTTCATTATTTAATGATATACTGAAGCAGTCAAGACTTGACAGTCTGTGTAAGCATGATTGACTTAAAATAACCAGGGCAACCCAGTTTCTAAGTACATTCTCCTATTCTTTTTAGGCTCCCTTTTCATGTCACCACTGCTCATAGTCTTTTGTCTTGGTTTTATTTTCTTCTCTCCCTCCAATGAAGTGTAAGAGTTTTAGTATCTCTCCAATCAACAGAAATGCAGTGTTCTTAGCCACCTCATTTACTGTGTATTAGTTTGGGGCTCTTTATGTAATCAAGCATCCTAAAGGCCTTACAAGCCATTTAATTACCTGTCACAAGTCCAATTACTGTATGTAAGCAGACTGCCTCGCTGAACCAAGAAAATACTGCATGCAGGCATTGATTTTATTAAAGTGCTTCAGTTCAGTTCATAATAACTCAACAGTAAGAGCCTTTATGCTACAGTTCTAAACAAACTGAACTCTCCAAAAGCGTAAATTCCACAAAGTACAAACCGTTATGGAGTGTTTCAGTACTTATGGGATGTGAAAGGATAAAAGCAAAGGAGGAAGGTAAAACTTAAGCAAAGAGTATTGCAAGCTCTAAAAAGATAAACTATGGAATTACTTCTGCAGAAAAGATGAGACTAGAGTTATTGAGTACCAAGGTTAGTAACTAGTTGGTTTGCTGTGCTGTGGCCTTTCACAATGCTTCCACACCCTGCTTCTCATGCATATCCATATTGTGCTGAAGCCTCAATAGTTGGGCTTGATTTCAGCCAACTGAGCTGATGTTCTTGTTCTTACCGGAACATGCTGCCGCAATTATGATCCCAGCACTCTGTGTCTGATGGTCTCAGGCTCATCGTGGCTGCCCTGCTCAGCCTGCAGCCCTTCCTCCAGCACAGCAGCAGCCAGCAGGGCTGAAGCAAACTTTCTGCCCTATAAGTACTCCTGTGCTCTGCAGCTCAGCTGGTGATCTTCACTGATCACAAAAACTCAAGGCCTTCACCATCTCCCATTCCCAAACCCATCCCACTGACTGCAATACTGCTAGCATTGCAATGGGTCGTGCCTTTGCTTCTCCTTCAGGATGAAATGGGCCACCTGCTACTACAAAAGACCTTTCCATTTCCTGCTATAAGCTGGCTACCACTTAGGGGTCCTGAGTTTAAATGATAATCCATGCAATTTACAAGATCTGAGACATCTGATTATTGATCCCTCATGAAACCCAGAAATATCAAACTGGACCCGTCCCAGAGGCTTGCAAAGTTATCCTTTTTGACGATGGTTGCTTTAGGGGACCCAGAGCTGGTAGGTGAATTATTCTGCTGCTGCTTCTCTCTAAACAACAGCAGATTACGCACAGAAATGAAAATGATTCTTCGCATTCCTTCCAAAAAACAACTAATGAAATATTTAAACTAATACAAAACATTTAATGCATAGGATCTGAGCATGCCTTCTTGGAAGAATATTACCCTATTCAACAATGTAGTTGAGCATTTCTCTGTTGTTTTTGGGTGTTTTTTTTTTTTTAATATATGCTACAAGAGCATTAAAACTTTGATTCCCAGCATACAACTACCGGTATCTCAGATTTTACAAGCCAACTTCTTTAGCCTGCTGTTCTCTTAAAAATTGTGGGTCAGACAGAACAATTCCATTAGCACATACTCTGGAAAGTAGTCTCAATGGGACCTTTTCAGTAACAAGAAGTCCCTGAAATTTGAAGTCAGAATACCTTTTGCACACAGGTGAAATAAAGATGGCAGGAGCCAACACGTGTACGGACTATGGTGGTGTCTATGCCACAAAGCCCTTGCTAACATGGTCACAAAGACCACAGAGATTTAAGAAACCCCAAACCTCCTTATTCTTGATGAACTATTTGAATCAACATAATCCCTGCCACAGATGCAGCTCTGCTCACATATGCTTTTGTCACTTCAATGGACACTGCTTAGCAAAGGTGCTGCTATTCTAGTATAGTTCTAGCAGTGACATTCTCAAGAATACCTGAGCCTTTAGAGTTCAAAGCATTTCGTATTTGAAGAGTCAGTAAACCTTATCTAACCAAAATTACTTGTTTCTCAGAAATATGCAAGCAACTGGAACAGACTTTGTACTACACAAAAATGACAAGTTCCCAACTGTTTCCTCTATTGCAAATGATGCACTTTAAGTTATAGAGAAAGGAATTAAAATTATGTATATTAGGGATGCTTCATCAAGCAAAATCTTTTAACCAGTTCATAACAAAACAGTTATCTGAATAACTGCAATACTGTATGCCTGATTTATTGTGTTTCTTTGGTTTTGCCCCATTAAGCATGAAAAGTAAAGAATGTTCTCTTTCACACAGTCAAATGTTCTAGTAGGCAGCAACTGCAGCTATTGAGTTTGCTGCTGTTGCACATGATGTTAACACCCATGCAGAACCACAAAGAATATTCTTTAACATATCTGGCAGTTCGCAATTTCTCTCTCTAGAGTTCAAACCAGTCCCAGCTTTATTGTCAGTCACAGGCCACAGACTGAAACATGCAGAGATTACCTGACTTGCTCCAGGTAGTGTTGCAAGTCAATGTCAAGGCTGAGAGCTGAATACAATTTGCCTTATTTCCAGCCCTTCCTCCTGCACTCTACTACCTTTTTCATTACCTGCTAATTCAAATTCCCATGAATTTTAGACCTGGGGGAATTTTCATTATTTTTTAATTTTTTTTTTCTAACTTAGGGTGCCCAATGTATTTTGCATGGTTAATAGAAATTACAGTGCATTCAGAAAATCTAATTCTGAGAGGGGATTTAATACATGTAATCTTAGTACTCTTGCTCCTTGTAGTACCAAGAAGCATTTTCCTCCACTAAAGTGAGAGCCACAGCTGAAAAAGAATAATGAAAACGTGTCATAGGTTGGTTCTTCTATCAGAGTATATAATGCACATCCTCTTCATTTTTTTTAATTGAGAAAACATATTTTATTCATTACATCTGGAGTTGTGCCTGTCCACCTTCCATATCTGAGCAACATTCATTTGAGGGGGAAGACACAAATCAATCACAGGAGTATTCTGAAGACTAGCATTTTTGTTCTGCTTGCTCAAGACCAAAAAGACCATATTGTTGCATGTGCCTGGCTTTGCTAAGGAAGGTGGACTGCCTTTGTTCTTGTGCAAACTTGCTCAAAATAGAACCAGTGTTATGAAATCCTTGTGCTGCAAATGCATAGAACCAGAAAAATGTTTATTATTATTTGCATAATAAGTAATCAAAAGGAAATGCTCAGGAAAAAACTGGATAAAAATTAGGGTATCCAACTTGCAGTAATGTCTTAAAAGCCCAGCTTTGAGAGTACTGTGTTGAGTTTCAACTCACTTTATCTATCACTTTGAAATTAATTTTAAAGTTACATGTCTGAAGTAGGACGAGTTTCCTGATTGGAATCTCACAGAACAACGAAACGTGGTAGTCCATAAACCACTGCCACTTTTGCCTGGCTTAGAAATAACTTGATAAAAATCTGCAGTTTTATCCCACCCTGCCCCCTCGCTAAACAGATCCCTTCCAACTATTTCCTAATGGACAGGCCTCTGTGTAGACTTTTTTTCTGACAACATTTTCCATCACTGAAAAACAAACACATTGAGGTAAGGTATATAAAGAAAGCATTTTTCCTCACATAGTCTTTGTTTTTAAGACTGCCCCTGCACATTATGACATCCAAATTCTCCTTGATAAAAGTCCTCTCTGTTGATCCTGTAATGCTAAGATACAAATCCACAGCAGTGCCCAAAGCGAAGGGCACACTGCACATTTTGCGGGGGGGGCACAAGTTCTCCCCGGCTTTGTGCCGGCTGTGTCCCCGGGGCAGTTCTCCTTCAGATGTCAAGTCACTTTGCAAAACGCAGGATGTCAGACTCACGGTCCTGCATTTCTGCCTCCCTCCTGCCCACTCTGAACCCCGCCTCGTACCTGAAGTGTCCTTTATACATTTCTGTGTAAAGGTGTATGTTACGCCTTCCCGTCCCTAACCCTAAGATGCTGCTTAATTAACCCTTTTCTCCGGGCTGAACCTGTCGGCTCCTCTGCCAGCTCCAGCACACGGACACCTCCGGCCCCCAGGGCGGGGGGACCCAAGGACGGCGCCCAGCTACCCATCGGCACCGCGGCCGCCTCCCCCAGAATTAGATCATCTTACGCTGATTAGGAGAGTTCAAGCCCAGCACAGCTTTGACAGCCAGGTCTGCATAAGCCGAGGGAATGTTTAATAACCCGTGGGAAAGCCGTGCTGGCGGGCCCCGGGCCCAAAGCGCGGCCGGAGCCGGAGCGGGTCCGGCCGCAGCCCGGAGAGGATGCCCCGGCTGCCGCGGTGCTGCGCTCGGGTGTGCCCCCTGCCCACGCATCACCCCGGGGAGCGGAGGGGCAGGGGGAGGCTCTCGGCGGGTCCCTGACCCACATAGCACCCGGGGCACCGCCCGGCCGAGGCAGGACCCCGAGCCGTCCCCCCAATGGCTATGCCCATCCCCAACATGTCCGCTGCTGGTGCTGCTGCTGGGAACGCAGCCCCGCGCCGGAGGGGTCGGGCCGCCCCCCGCATCCCGCCCATCCCGCCGCCCCTGCTCTTGAGTTACCTGGTTTGATGACCCGCGTTGCCTTTTTTTTTTTTTTTTTTTTTAATTCCCTCCTCTCTGCAATGAAAATCCGCGGCCGGTCACTCGCTTCCCCCCCCCTCCCTCGCCTCGCCGCTGCTCTCCCTCCTCCTCCTCCTCTTCCTCCTCCTTCTCCTCCTCCTCAGCGGGAGCCGGTGTCAGTCACTCAGTCAGTCAGTCAGTCAGTCACATCAGCTGCCCGGGCAGGCAGGGAGAGCAATGCCCGGCAGCTTCCGGGAGTGCCAAATAAAGACAAGTCCAGAAAGGGAGAGAGACGGTGGCAGAGATGGAGAAAGAAAGCAAAAAGTGGGTGGAGTGTGAAAATGGAGGGAGAGAGGGAGAGGGAGAGGTGTCTGACGGCGGCGGCTGGGAGTCTGTGGGGAAATGGTGGAGCGGAGCATCACGAGAGGAGCAGGGCAGAGCGCTGGTACCCAGGGCTGGGACACCCAGGGTAGGGAGACTCAGGGCAGGGACATCCAGGGAAGGGCATCCAGGGCAGGGGCACCCAGGGCAGGGACACCCAGGGCAGGGGCATCCAGGGCAGGGCACCCAGGGCAGGGAGACTCAGGGCAGGGGCATCCAGGGCAGGGCATCCAGGGCAGGGGCACCCAAGGCAGGGGCACCCAGGGCAGGGGCATCCAGGGCAGGGCCACCCAGGGCAGGGCACCCAGGGCAGGGACACCCAGGGGAGGGCGCC
>JAWWEU010000081.1:62859356-62905235 GCA_035583155.1 Acropternis orthonyx | reverse complement strand
CCCAGCGTCGGGCACCCAGGGCCGGACACCCAGGCCAGGGGCATCCAGCGCAGGGCATCCAGGGCAGGGCCACCCAGGGCAGGGGCATCCAGGGCAGGGCATCCAGGGCAGGGCACCCAGGACAGGGGCATCCAGGGTAAGGCATCCAGGGCAGGGCACCCAGGACAGGGGCATCCAGGGCAGGGCATCCAGGGCAGGGCACCCAGGACAGGGGCATCCAGGGCAGGGCATCCAGGGCAGGGCATCCAGGACAGGGACACCCAGGGCAAGGACACCTGTGGTGGCTCCGCTTGCCCATCAGGCACACCTTGGGATGGTGGGAAGTGAGCACCCCACACCGCCCTGACCCGGTCCACGCTGGGGAAGGAGAGCTGTGGAAACCATCAGTCTCTCACCTCAGGCGGCAGGGGAGGCCAAGAGCACCCTCTTGTACACCAGGATATTGCCTGCTCTGAGCCAGATTAAACCGTGCCAAGCATCACCTCTGGGCCCAGGGTGGGGCTGCTGCCTGCATTCGGTGTGGCCACGGGACCAGGACTGGGCGGTGCTTGCCACCACATGGTCCCAGGGGACATCTGAACATCCTCGCAAAATGTACTTCACCTCCTTCCTGTCTCAAACGAGCTGGCTTCCTGCACAGAAGCCTTGGGACAAGACCAATTCATGGCCCCTAAAGGAACAGTTTGCTCTTGAATGGAAGAAGTGTTCATTGGTTAGTGATAATAAAAAAGACCACATGTATTTTTCCAGCTGTGCGAAAATTAGTTGCGCATTTCTCTATCAAATATATAGCTTATTTTAGAAGACATTGTGTTTAATTTCTGATGGTTTGACAACGCCACTATAAAATATGGAACATAAGGATTTGTTTTAATTTTGCGGCAGTTAAATGCAGGCTGAGGAAAGTCATATTTTAACAGGAATGCCATCGTTAACAGCAGCTCACAGGCCTAAAGTCAGTATTAAGCAAAAGCAAGCAGACTGCAAGGACCTGCCTGGGATCCAAACTCAGTAGTGCAGACAAGGTAATTGCATTGGAAATTGCAAAAAAAACCCCCACTGGCACAGTTTCCTGTATTCAGTGACACGAACTGCTTCTCTTTGGCATGTATAAGTAGCCAGATTAAATCAACAGAACAGCACAGGTTTTAAACCAGAGGGTCTTGCTAAACCTTCCAAGAGGGAAAAGGTAGTATGGAATGGAAGACCTGACTGAAAAAAATGCACAGAACACAGAAACTGCTTAAGAGAAATGAGAAACAAGCCCAGATCTCCTTCTGGAAAGAAAACCCAAAAGGATTAAGAAATGGTGAAACTACTACACTTAAAGCTCAAGTTCCATATTCCTTACAACTCAGAGAGAAGAAAAAAATCCCAACACCTGTGCAGTGTCAGCATAATGAGTTGAAAGTTTAGGATGATAAATACAGTAGACTTTCTACAGAATGCCAATTTAATCTGAAAAAAATGTAATGTAGTTAAGTGATGAAAAGTTTTGTAAGGACTTAATGGAAGAGAATCAAGCACTCCACATCATCCTTTCACATCATACGCATGCAGAAAAGAAGGAGAAACTATTGGGCATTTTTCTTCCATGGAAAGTCTTATGAGGCTACCAAACCAGAAGATGCCCTACATGTTGAAGGCAGGTCTGTAATTCATCTTCTAGTGCTTGCTTCACAAAAACAAATGAGTTCTTTTTTCTTGTCCCCAGGAGAATTTGGGCAAACTTAAAAGGCTAAGACTAAGGTAAAGGGAACAACAAGAAGTAATAAATTTAGTAAGAGGGGGGAAAGGGAGATTCAGTAATTGTAAAGTGATCTTATAATATGGAGAAAACCCAGTGGCAAGCAAAGGTATAAGATGTAGTGCCTGAAAACATTAGAGAAGAAAGCCTTGTAATTTCTACAATAAATAAAAGTAATCTGGAAGGCCAGGTCGATAAAGAACTTTGTAGTTATTAATTCAGGCTGATCAACATCCCCCTAAAGAGAAGAAACAATTGAGAGATGTGCAAATTTTGGACTTTGCAAAATACTGTATGTGCAAACATATGGACTCGATGACATGCTGTTGTTTCATCCCAACTAGGAAATAGGCTTAGACAGCAATAAAGAATAAGTTTTGAAGGGGGCATTGGAATTGGCATCAAGTGAAACTCTGAGCAAGGAGTGCATGGAAGATCAGACTTTGAGGCTGAGCACTTTGCCCTCAATCTAAAAACACATTCATGCATTGGCTTACATTTATATGCAGAGAGTACATTGATGCCACTAATTGCAACATGAAAAGTTAAAGGTTTTTATCTGCATACTTTTTTTAATGGGGACAGGGTCACCAACTTCAGGATCAAAACATTTTAAGAAACCCTTAAAATTCTAACTTTATGCTCTATTCCTCCTGAAATTGTGAAGAGCTCTCGTTAAGCAAGAGTTGCAGTAATAACCCTCTTGCAGGAGGTTACACCATTAAAATGTAGCAGCTCATGGAGCCCAGTGTATTTAATGTAACTTTATGATTTTATTTTTTCATTCTACCTACTGATTTTCCTGCTGCAGACAATCTGTGCCAAGGCTGGCATGTTTTATTGCCTTTTACAGAAGAGTGTATTTCTAACATGGTGCAAGCATCCCAAAGTACAAATCAGAGGCTGTAGAGATAGGCTATCAAAATCTCAATAGAGTGACAACACTGTAACCTACTTAGAAGAAAATACTCTGGTGCATCTTTTATTTGCATACTTTTTTTCCCCCACGGACAAAAACTTGAAAATGTTAATTCTTACTTTCCTAGCTTATGTTGAAAATGGACTTTCAATGTATAAGATTGTAAAATTTCCTTATTGATAGAAGTTGCATCTAAATATTTCATAGATTAATCTGGTGAAATTCACAAACGTTTTTGCTCATTTCCTTGATTTCATGCAGTCTGCCTTTGCTGGGACAATGCAGAAAATGTTAATATGAATTAAAATTGCAGAAGCACTAACTGATGTAAAAACAAATTGGAATATCATGTGAAAATCTTACAGTGTGACTTGCTAGATCTCCTTAAATAATATTGGGGTGCATTCGGGACACATCAAGATGCCTTTTGATTACCAAATCTGCTGTTAAGTCTACAGAATTTGAAAAACAGCATATAGTTAATTAGCAAAATGGGTCTGTGAAGAGCACTTTGTGGGTATCTTGTACAGATCAAGTGTCAAAACATGCAGGGGAAAAAAGGGAGAATCTGCCAATGAGGTGGACTATTCTTCCTCTTTCAAACTAGTGTGAAATAAGGCTGAACCTGTCATCATTCAAACTGATCACCTGTAAAATATTCAGGCAGATTCAAATTACATTTAATTTTAAACATGTCACTCTACTGCTTTTTTATCTCCTTTCTGTATTCTCTTCTCTTTTATGCAGTAAGCTCTGGGGGTGTGGACTCTCATAATTGTACATTAATTAGTTGTATGCTTCTTTTTAGGCATAGCAACATAAAAAGTTAAGTAATAAGGACATGCTTGTCATTAAGTATGTGAATAATGGCATCCCTGTGTAGCAGAGCACTTAAGCATTCCTGTCGTGTAGGGGAATTGTTGCATAGGGATGGAATTACTCACTTGTTTATCATTCAGTATATGTTTAAGGACTCTGCTGAACCCAAGGGGAAATTGTTCTGATCTCACAAGTGCTAATCTTTGTGAGCACTCCTACTAATGTTAGTTTTGGGGTTTTATTCCATTCTGCAGAGGTTTTGGGAAAGCTGGGCAGTGAATATTGTAGGCTTGGGCCTCAGTTCTGCTGGTATTTACATTGCCCTATCTGTAGATTATCACAGGATACAGGCTTGTGTTGTGTGTTTTCCACATATCCTGTCTTACACAGTGCTGCAATTTGATACGGATTTCAAGTGAAGTTTTGTGTTTTTCACTTAATTACAAGCAGAAATTTGCAAGGAACTTTCGGTGAGGATGATCTGACTCAGAGGGCATGGAAAGCAAATTTTCCAAGTCTGTGACTGAAGTGTTATTGTGCTACCTTGAACTACTCTCTTGCTGTGATGAAACCTATGGAAGCAGTAGTCAAAAGAAATTAAGAAGTCTTATTCATCGTTCAGTGTTAATTTTACCCCACGATGTGTATGGTGGCATCACTGTCATGATCAGACCTTGTCAAGACTTGCTGTGTCTGCATCATCAGTAAAATGCATTAGTCCTGTTCATATACTGCTAGCAGTTAAAATCCCTTATTAGTGATGAGTAAAAGTCATTTTTGCTTATTGCTGAGGAGGTTCTTCCATGGCTTCCTGTATTCCCCCAGTAAATCCAGGTTGCTTTTTTTTTTTTCTTTCATCTCCTAGAGGTAGAAAGCATAGAGCCAGCTCTAAACTTTTGCCTGGGAAGACTTACAAATGATTCTCTGAGATCATTATTCTTGTTGCATAGGAAAGCCCAGGCAGCTGGTGCAGCAAAAGTACTGAAAAATCCAGACAGACAGAAAATTTGATTTTTTTTTTCCTAAAGACCTGAGGATATTTGAGATTCTTTTTGTTAATGAATTCAGGCTGTACAAGGCAAACCACTGGGCTAGAATTTTTTTTTTATTTTAAATAATTACAGAATCACCTGATTCTAGAAAATGGCTCTATAGAGAACATCGTTACGCAGAATTTGTGGTAAAATCACACAAATTAATAGCTTGGTAACATAATTTTTTACAGAGAGAACACTTTTTAGGACATAATGAAATAGCAATGTGGGCAGATAACCAGTGTGTGTTCTGACAGTTTTACACTTAGTGTTGTTCCAAGCATTTAAATAGACTGTGCCCATATTCAAGTATTCATAAGTACTGTAACCCCAGTTGTGGTCAGTGCAGGCTAAGTCAAAGAAAAATGCCCTTAGAGACAGAATTCCTCTGTTCTTTCACAACAGTTAATTAGCTACCGGGTGACATTTGCTACCCCCTTCTGCCAATGCAGTTCCTAGCTGGTTTTGTCCACCTCCAAGCCCCTTTGTGCTGTATGGATGAGGGGAAAGCTGGAAAACCACTCAGTCCCTGTTAGGTCAGCTCATTCAGGCAGAAAATAAAGTTCTTTACCTTGGCATAGTCACCATGCTTGCTCTTGTCCTGTAAGGACCCATTTAGCTATTGACAGGTAGCTGTCAATATAAATACACTTACTGCCCTAATATGGAATAGATGGGGCAAAACCATGAGCTTTGAATGTGAGTGTTTGAAATATTTTACCTAGGTCTTGCAAAAATCTGAGATGATTTATGCTTTTCCAACACAGAACTGGAGTGCCAGGGGTGCCAGCGATGTGAATTTTCTTCGGCTTGTTCAACCTCTCCCTCAACCAAGGACTTGAAGAGCAAGGATGTCTTGGTTTTATATCCTCCTGCAAAATGAGGCTGCTGACAAGGATCCCTAGGTACGGTACATTACTTATATTAATGTGCAGTTTTGTCAGCCTAAATTATTATTTTGCAATTTATGACTACCTAGATTAGGTAGAAGGAGCTGATCAGGTACAGGAGCACAGAGCCTAGCACAGTCATTTACTCTAGATTTTATATTTATAAGAAGTTTGAAAGTATAAAGCCAAAAAAGGTTTTAGCATAAATCAAGCCAATGAATAGAATAGAATAGAATAGAACATAATAGAATAGACTTATTTCTGTTGTAAGGTATCTACAACGATCATCTAGTCCAAATAGCCACCCTATCATCCTATTTTTTCCTCCAAAAGGGAAGGAGGAGCAAAGAAAAGTAACAAAATATATTTCAATTTAATGCCTAACATGGATTAGAAGGAACTATAAATACTGCACACTGATGGGGTGAAATCCTGGTTGCCCTCAAGTCACTGAGCGTTTTGTCACTGACTAACAGGGTCGGCATTTCACTCTACATGTCTGAATTCATGTTTCACTTGAATAAATACAAGGCAATCATTTTGGTATCAGAAATAATATTTTTGTTTCAAAAGTAGTCATTTATTTAATTCTTATTTTCTTGCTTTCCTGTATTTACACAGGCAATGCACATACTGCACTGCATTTCTAAAAGCTACCATTTTCTTTAGAGAAGAATAATTGTTTGCTCTCCTGAATAATTCATCTTGGAGCTCTCTTTTAATCTGCCATCAAATGTGCCATCCTTGTATCTTCATAAAGGAAAAGAAAGGGAAACAACACTCTAAGGCTGATTTATGAATTAGACCATGAACATTAAAAATGCATAAAGCCTTGGTATAAATAAGAACTTCAATTTTGATTCTAGTTCAGTTATACCAGTACCACTGAAACAATACCATTGGTTGTATACAGATTTCTACTACTATAACTGACTTATCGCAGAGTATGAAAAAAAAAGGAGCGTAAAAGATAAATATGATAAAGATTTGATATTTAGCCTTGATCTAATAAGGCTAACAATATATGTAGGATTTGAAGGGAAGAAGAAATGATTAGAGTACAATATGAATTCAACTGTAAATACTATGTGATTTGTAATATTTGTGAAACAAATGGTTGATAAAAGAGCTTTTAATCCAAGTTCCTATATATCCCATTAGGTTAAAATATAAAGATTTTAGATGCAAAGGAAAGAACCTAGAAGCACCTTCATAGACAACCTGTAGCCTAAAACACTTGTGGGGTCTTTCATTCGATTACTGTTACTTATTTGGGGTATATGTCAGGTTAGTGAGGCCTTTCAGCATCCCAGTGAGGTTCAGCTCCAGCTTGTCCTTCTGATCTGTAGGTCATCTGCCTCTACTGACCTGCTGCTGAGCTGGGATATCTCCAAATCGTTGTAAGCAGCACCAACTCATTTCCCTAATATAAGATACACTTGGGCATTGCAGATTGTATAGTGTGTATAAAGTATCAAAGGTGTGTATCTTGTGGTGCTTATAAAATGCTAACCCAAATAAGTTGTGTATTGCCACGAAGAATGTGTTTACAAAGTCAAACCGGTATTGAAGGCAGCATGTAAAAGGTGTGTGTCTGAGCTGACCAATCCTGAAATGTCAGCCTCTCCCAGCCACCAAACCTGTTCTGCTTCCCTGTGGTTGTGTGGTTTGTCCGTGGCTTCTGTCACCTCCTGGGAGGTACCTTGGGGATCAGCAAAGTTAGGGGCTGTGTCGGGGGCCCTCGGGGGCTGCGTTTCAGCAGCAGCAAGGAATGAATTGGTGGGAGTTCCTCTGCGTAGCACTTAATAAAAGTAAACTAAAATGTGTTAGGGCAACAATGGAGGGAAATCGTTTGGGGAGACAAAAGATAAGACGGTCCCCACGTTAAAATTCTTGGAACCATAGGCTGATCTGCATCATCAGTTGTGCTGAGCAACACGTATAATCCCCGTCCCGAGTCATTCATCAGTATTTATAATGGCTCGCTAGTGTTAAGACATAATGTTTTAGAAACTGAAATATTTCTGAAGAAATGTGTGTTTCCCAGGAATCCTCATGATACTCATATCAGATCTTCCTTAAACGCTTTATTTTTTTAGTGTTATTGAACAAATTTGGTAGAGAACTTGATGTGCTCCACGTATGGGAGTTGCTTGAGGTTGATTTATTCACTGATTGTTCTGATTTTTGTGAGACACAGATCCCCAGCCAGAAGGTTGTATGTCTTCTGTGCTAATTTACTGTTCAATTAGGAAAGCAGAACAGAAGGGATTATTACTGTTTTGATTTTACTAGTTATTTTTTTGTTTGTTACTACATTTCCCCTCTTTCCTGTTGCTATTTTGGATGTCAGTTCTATGACATCAATCACAACCTTTTTAATGTCTTCATTTTCTGAAATACAAATACTCATTTTCAAGAGTACAACCAAAACCTAGATTAAAAGTTACCATGTCACATTTCTGACTGTGGGCTGGGTGCCAACAAATGACAAACGTCAGAACAATTAGTTTCTTGTATAGGTGAAAATACACATATATATTCATGCTCCCTGATACTCTCTAAGAGGAGGACGATGAGTAAAAGCTGAGCTCCTCAGAGATGTTTAGGTTTTTTCAAAAACACATTTCAGTACAGACACTAGATAGATGATGGGCAGTGCCAATATGCATCTGTATGTGTCCATGGGCTGTTTTTTAGCAATTGGGATTCATACAGGAGCCTTTCTGAGCAAAGCAGCTGCTGATTTTAGTCTGGTTTTGTTCAAGAGCATAAGGTTTTAAAAGTCTGTTTGTTCCAGGGTGATTGAAGTCAGCAGAAGTTCAGTCATTGATTCCAGAGAGCAAGTGGCAGTTCTTAGGAGTCCAGCTGAAGGCAACTGAGTTTCTACCCTTATTTAATAGAAGATAACTGTAATTTGGCAAATAATTAGTAAAAATGTCCCTAAACCTTTGTGCAGCTGAATCTGCTCACCTTTGTAGAAAGCCTCTCTCCCTCAGATGGTGGGGCTACTGACAGGAGCAGCAGTGGCAGCTGCCCTGTGGGAGTGTGTGTGTGTGTGTGAGATTCACTGACTGTGGATTTCACCTCTCACGCTCCACCTGCGAAGGGTGTGGGATTACTCAGTTTCTATCCAGCGGCAGGAGGTGCAGCCTGGTGTTAATACTTGGCTGGAAGGAAATTGAAGTCTCTCTTTTCCAAAATCTTTCCATGCTAGGAATCCCCGTCCAGCACCCCTCGTCGTGCAGTATTCATGACCCTCAGAATTAGTGGAAAGGTGTGATTGCATGAGCCACTGTTATATTAGGACTGGTTTGTCATGTATATGTATGTATAGACACATAGGAGTGATGTGTTTTGCATAAGGAATCGCAGTTTTAAGAGTCATAGAAGTTACTTCTCTGTTGTCACTACACACACTGATTTGGAGAGCATGCTGTTAAAATAATCAAGAATTTAGAAACATCTATTTTTCTCTCTTTTTCTTTGCTAATACTCTTTTAGTTTGTAACTTTATTTAAAGAAAAAGGACCACATTATCTTTTATTTTATTTTATTTATTTTATTTGCATGATGGAATATATAAAATACAACGTATAGTAATTACACAATATGTAATAAATATGATATATTTAATATAAATATATTCAATACTTGTAAACAGAATATATTGTGTATATAATAGATAAGGTATATGGTATATAGATTATATAACATATGATATATAAAAATACCTCTCAGAGAATCACAGAATTGTTCATGTTGGAATGGACCATCTGAGTTCATCTGGTCCACCTCCTGCTAAATGTTTTTTTCCCCCCCAAAACAGCAAGTTTTTCAGTAAGGGAGTCCTTTCATGCAGTTTCTTCTGCCTTATTTAAACCATTTGTATGATGTATCTTTAAAAAAAAGAAGCCAAAGAAACAATATAAGTTATAGAAGGTATATAAAATAAATGCATTTTTAATAATTTAATCCAAAAGAATGACCATGCAGTTCAGCAGTGTAGGCAACTACTGCTCCTTTGGAGTAGTAATAATAATAATAATAATAATAATAATAATAATAATAATAATAATAATACTTTTATAGCTTCTACAACTCCGTATCGGAGTTATTCTGATCCTTTAAAACAATCGTTCTAATTGTGGGTGTTTTACCTCTTAAAAAACTGGTTTGTTCATTCCATGTGCGCGCCACACCTTGAAAAACCAAAAGGCTTTGCACACCTAATTTAAGATTTAACCTAGTATCAGTGTTAAACCTGTTTCGGTCAGCCATTCTCTTGCCTAAAATGCTATGTAACGCAAGGGTTTCTATTTATTTGTTTAGCAAATCAATTTATTATTATACCTGCCGTGGCTTAGAACTTAATTCTTGAGGTCTGAGGTGTATAGTGCACTATTTTCACACTAAAAAGAAATGGGGGAAAAAATCACTGCCTATTTTTTTTGTTTTTCATTGCGTTGAAGGTAAGAAAAAGAGCCAGCTTGGTGGCATTGTAAGCTAAATGCTCATAATTGTGCTCAAAGCAGACAGTCAGACACAGAAACCTTCAGCCTTTCACCTACGTGCCGCCGGTTTTATGTGTCCTTCCAGTGCTTTTCGGCAGTGTCTCAGTAGCTGATCACCAGGAACCAGGCTGGTATCACTCCTGATTGCTCCTAGACTTCTGAGAAGGTTTTGTGGGAATTTAAAAAAAGGCTTATTAATGCATGTTGCTTTAGGCTATCATGATGCTATAGTCTAAAAGATCCCTAGCTTTAGAGCTGCAGAGTCCCTGGGAAGTTCAGGAACCTGACTCGGCAGTGACCTTTTCTGAAAGAAAGGTCAGCGTGCCACAGACAGACTTGCCAAGTCAACTGCTTTTCCCTGTAGACTAAAGCTTTGTGGTCTTATCCACAGATCTGTTAGGAAACTTGGCCAAGCTACTGCTTTTTGTTGTTTCAGACACAATGTGTGTGTTGAATGAAGTTTCATACTAAGCGAGAGAGATTTCAGTAAATGGAAGTAAACTCACCACTGAAAGCGCTTAAAATCCATCCTGTGGCTCCATATACATAATTTCCAACTTTTTACAGTTTTAATTATTTCCTAGATTCATTCATAGGACTTGGTTCTGTAAAATCTCACTCTCCCCATTTTCATGCTTGTTTTCCTTTTGTTCTCTCAAAGTTGAGAGAGGTGGGACTTATTTGGCACATTAGGGAATGATCCAACAGTCTGGATTAGCTTGGGATCAAAAAATAACCTCATTACTGACACCTCATTATTGTTAACTCATTATTTCCTATGCCAAAGACTTTTAAAGCACAGGGCTTTAATTCCTTTATTTAAGGGGAGCGTTTTTAGGGTACAAAATCTGGACAGGCTATTACCAGTTATTTTAAACACAGTCACAGAAATGTTTTGAGAGTCAAAGTGGCTTGGGGTGGCAGTTTTGCTTTGACAGTGGCTTGGGGCTTTTTGGGTTTTGACTGAAGATTAAATTTGGGCCAGAACAAATGTGTGAACTTCCCACCCTCTTCCTTCAAACTTCTCTTAGTGAGAAGTGGGCATTAATACCAAAAAGACTGCAAAACTTGAAGATTTTATTGTATTAAAGTATAGTACTTTCCCCTGGTTTTCTTTATCTTTGTTCATTTGCATCTTAGATTAGGTATCTGTTTAGAGCAAGAACTGTGTCTTCAGGTACTATTAATCAGCCAGTATATCACTGGAGACAATTATGGTCAGATTCTTAATTATTCTAGCTCTCCAGACCTGTACAGAAAGCTGCAGAGATCTGCTGATTTATAGCCACGGGCCATCTGACCCAGTGTTCATGCAGTTACTTCACTGAAATATAATCTGAAACCGGGAATGTGTATGTTGCTAAGGATTTAATGCTTTATTTATGTGACTACTGTAGCATAAATATATGCCAATCAACAGTGGCTTCTATATTGAATGTTGTCAGGTCACTGCCCAGTCATGCCCACATAGACTCCGTCCTAGACCTAGAATTCAGACGCTGGACACAGATATGGCACTGGGAAGTGGGAGTTCTGAGGTGCTGACAGGGATCCGTAAATCATGGACTCATGCCAGTCAAATATGTTACTCCCTTAATTTTTTTTTTAACCTCAGAAACCTCTATCAAGGTACTTACAGCAAAGTAAAATATGAATATGTCAAATTCCTATGTGAGTCACGGAGCAGATCCTGTGGATCAAAAGCTCTGTGGCTGAACTTTGCACTGGGCTTTATAAGGACAACTTGCACTTGCAAGTCCCAGTGATACTCCTGTCATTCTGGGTTCAGATTGCTCTGCAGTGTTGCAGTTTAGCACAAATACATTCACCTATAATTTGCTGTGTGCTCTAAGGAATAACTTGTCATCAAACCTGCATACCAGTAACTACATATGCAGTGAATATAAATTGTTCCTGTCTACGGACGGGAGTATACATCAGTTGGCTGTTTAGGTTTGTTGGCTCAATTGACTCAAATCAAGTTTTATGATAATTTCCCCATCAAGTTCCATCTGTTTCAGAAGGGTGACAGATCTGAATTTGTGGTACTCCTGTCCTTTTGTGTTACGAGAAGGACACAGTGGCATATTTTGAGTCTGGCAGCACCATGGGTTATTTTGGCTGGTGGTGTGCAGGATCAGGTGGGATTGGCCATTACCAGCTCCACACGTGTTGTAGCAGCAAACATTTGGTTGGCTCTGTGAGCTGTATCTACTGACAGTACACTTGTGGTGGTGCCTAAAAAAGAGAAGGGATACTAGTGGTGATGTAAAACATAATGCTCAAATTTATACAGTCACTGTGTTTCAGTAATTGAGGGAATATTGGATTTTATAGCATAATCCCTGATCAGCTCTGAAATTGTGGTGCAGCTTTGTGAAGAAATGAAACTTTCTAGCATAAGTTTGTTTATATGCCACAACCTTTTCTGCAACTTCTTAAATAGCCCATCTTTAAAAAGAAAAATACCTACTTTTGTCTGAGGTCGTTTAGCAAGCAGACCTACTGTATTGGCCTGCTGTCTTGGCTAGGTAAAAATGGCCATTAAACCCACAATAACTCCAGCTCAAGTATTTTGAAATAACTTGTATAATCCACTTCTCTTTTTAATGTGAAAAACGCCTGTATTTTTCTATCAGGTTTTTTTTATTTTTTGAACAACAGCCACAACCGAATGTCACAAGACAAACTCAGTGGAAGCTACAAGAGTATAAAACCTGACCCACAGACACAGAGTTTATTTGAAATTCCCCTCCTGCACACAGTCATCTGAGGCGTTTGCATTTGCAGCTTTGTGCTGCCCCACCTGTGTTAGTTCCTTGGTGAGCACACCTTTTATGTTCCACACACTGTCTGGCTCTCAGTCCACACATATTCACTCCACAGTGAGCCAAGTGATCAAAGAGAGCTGACAGACTGAGCAACAAAACACAGGAGAAATGGGGAGGAAAAGGCTACCTAGGAAAGATTTTTAGGTAACTATGTCCAGCTACATGTGTGTAAGTGAAAACAGGCAAATTTGTCTCGACACTGAATTTGTTGCTTTGAAGAAGACAACCAATATCTCACAAATACATGTTGCATGCATAAAATCAATGTGTTACATACATGTTTGGTGTTCCACAGCATATGTGAGATAAATTCAATATGCAATTACGTGATATTTTTTACTATATTTGGTTAATTCTTTCATACCTTAGTACTCGATGATAGGCATTCAAGTCTGTGACATCTGTTCTTGACTTACAGTCTGCAGCTTTTAGAGAAGTGCAAATGTTCATTTGCAAAAGCTACATGGAAATACGTACTGCGTGTAACGTAAACATTGTGCAGCATCCTCGCTGTGTCAGCTCTGTTATTAACTAGTTGCTGATAGTAGATTTACAGGAAGACTTGAAAATTAACCAAATCAAACATATAGTTCTCTCCAAACACTTACATTGTGCACCTCCACTCGCTCTCCTAAAAGAACATTTAATTGGACTTACAGAATTTTGGTGTAACAATTTTTTCCAGAGAAAATGTTGTTTCAAACAATGAAAAGTGTGGTGGTATGTGTTCTTCCATTCTTTGTTTCTTCTGAGACAATTTTTTTTCTGATTTAAAGAACTATGTACTGGAGACACTGCTTTTTACAACTGGCATTTTCACAATTTCAAATACAGATTTTCACAAAATAGCCTGGATTTTTCTGAAATGGAAATTAGGTGACATTTATTGTGAATATATTCCAGTGGTTTGAAATGGTCTATCTAAATACAGGCTATGCTCACTATTCTTCCTTACTGTCAATATTCAGTATCATAGTTAAGGGTCTATCTTTCAAGCTGGTAGTGATTGTCCTGTGAGTTAGCAGCAGAGCATCACTGCTGTTGATACAAGACATTCATAATTTCTTGTGTTGCTGTATTGTTTTTATGATTGTCTCTATGAACTGGCTTTAGCATTTAGTTCAGTATTAATCAGGGAGGCAAAACTAGGCAATCACTGTCTTACACTTCTATTTGAAAAACAAAACAAACCACCCTAGCAGAAAACCTTTTACATAGAAGCCAATAACCCTCCAGAAGCAAACTTTACCTCAGGTGAGCTAGTCCCCCCTTGCATCCCTCTACAAGCAGCAGAAAGAGGCTCCTTCTGACAGTAATTCAGTGGATCTGTGTGCCTCCTGACCACAGAGCAGGACTAGGGAGATTTTGCCCTAAAGTTACGCCTGTGGAAATGACTCTCAATTTTCTCTATTAGAAACAAGTTCTGCTTTGCTCCAGACTACAGTATTCAGTGCTGGTAAAATGTAAGGTGGACAATTACAGCATTTGGCATCATCTCCTAGTGCTTGTCTAATTAATTGCAGGAGTGGGAGGACATCTATACTGTTGTCTTTTAAAAATGTTTTGTAAGAAGGAAAGTACTCAATTGCATTCTTGCCACTGAACTTGATGCAACCCTAGATATAGAAAGTGATTCTGTATTTTGTATACTGAATACATAATCCCATTCTCATTTCTCACTGTCAAAGATACCTAGTGATCTCATGTGGAAAGTTCAGAGTGCTGTGCCACGGTCAGCATATTTGGTTTCTTTGGAAACTAGGCAACCCCAATTTAGTCTATTCCAAATAACAACATTTCTTATTAATAGGCTTCTTTTTAGAGTATTGATAGTACTTGGCAAGAGTGGAGAACTACGTGTGCTAGATGATGGCCTAGTTAATTGTGGAATTTGATTCTCCTTTATTTCATGGGATGACTTGCAAATTCTTTCTCTTTATACCAGAGAAGCATTTTGCAAGCATTAGAAACCAAACTAGGAAGGAACCTGGATTTTTGTTCTCAGGTCTAGTAACAATCTCATGTCTTGCAAAGATCCCACAGCTGTTCTGACTTCAGGAGCATTTGAAAACAGCTATTAATGGACTTCGTTAAAATCATCTCATGATAAGACCGTAAGACCCAACACAGATCTCTGAAGGTATCTGGAGAGCTCTCCGTGATTTCACTGTGCTGTGGAGAGGACCACTAGACCCTGTAAGAGGGAAACTATTTCCAGTCAGTATGAAAGTGTCTGTGATTCTGTTAAAAACATCTGTTCCACCTCTCCTCTACTTTAATCTTCCTGTTCTACGCTCACTTCTCTCCTGACCACTGATTACCTAATTGGTTTTTAAACTCAGTGCAAGCTCCTCTTGGTGTTTTTCAAAGCCTCATGGTACAGTTCCTTTCTCCATCAAACAACTTCACAATGAGCAGACAGATCCAGAAATCCTCCTTCCTCTGCATCTGTGTCCTGGTTTTGGCCATTTGGAATTAAAGCCCGACGCTGTGCTAGGAGTTCCAGAGAGGAGAATTTTGGAAGGCAAGCAGAGGATCCTCCCTCCACAGTGATAAGGGGGGTTCCTTTCTCAGACACTTCCAAACATGTGTCTTGTTCAACAGCCTGGCACAGTGTTTATAAATGGATTTTCTGAGTTTGTGACCTATTCCAAAAGAAGTGCTGGAGGTCAACACATTTTGTCCTGGCTCACCCAGAGTACAGTGGCCACCTGTTGCAGAGAAGATTCTTTACTCAGGCCTCTGCACTTTAAGCTTCTATCCAGATAAGAAATGGTCTTACATAAAAAGGAACAGCCCCGGGTGAATCACATAGAAACATAGCTGATCTGCAGATAAGATCTTTGGGGGTTTAAAAATTATTATTATTCTTTTCTGAACATTCAAGCATGTTTATTCAAATGACGTTGTTAAAATCCAGTTAGAATTGCAAAATTTTTAAGTGCCTCACATGACTGTATTTCATTTTACTTTTGCCCAAATATGGAGAAAAGGAAGGCAAACAGCTTTGAAATTTAATTTTGAGTACATTTAATTAGATGGCAATTAGATTTTCCTATAAGCATACGGACTTGGGGCGAAATTTTACAAACCATTTTACATGAAAGCATTACCTGATTTTAAAGTGCAAAAGAACAGATGAGAATCAGTACCAGGTGTGTCTAAACTGTCACTCAGGCAGCTAGGAGGAATCTGTGTATAAATGTCTTTTCTTGACCATGAAAACCAAAGGATTCACATCTACCAAAGTATGTTCCTTAAAAATACATAGAACCTTTTCCATGTCAGTTCCAGAGGCTGCAGGCTGCAAGGGTGGTGTAAGGATTGGGGATGCTGTTGGGGTAGTGATTCCAAACTGTAAACTGAAATTAGCTGAAATTTCTTCTAAAATTCAGAGGGTTTGAGACAGTGTAGGATATTGGGTGGTGCCTGAGAGAATAGAAAATAATATACATGAGATCTGTGAAACAGTAAGAGGTGAGATTTGGTTATGTGGTCAGAGACCATTGTATTTTTACCCCCTTGGAAACTCAGGACCATGCTCTCCTCCTCCTCCTCCTCCTCTCACCTTCCAAGTATTCACCAATAGCAAAAAAAACAAAAACAAAACCAAAAAAACCATTCAGTTTGGTGCATGAAAATCTTGAAAGGACACAGATGAGATTCCTATTAGGGTAGAAATAGGCTTTGGAAATCTGCTGTCATCTCATCAGCCCACAGAAACACTCCAAAATACCATATTCTGGGGGAGAGAATGGAAAGTATCTAGAGCGCCAAATGTGGCAGCTGGAAACGGTTTTAAAAAATACACAAGATGGGTAGGCCAGTGTTCTGAGGGTAAGAGAGGCAGCTGGGAGATTTAAAAGGGAAGGCCTGGGAGCAGCTGAGAGATGCCAGCAGGCTGTTAGTGAGAGCATCTGAGACCTAAATGGCTACGTGTGATGAGAAAACATGCCAAAGTGATAAGAAAAACAGCTGGAGAAAAACAGTATTTCAAAACCTCTGAAACAGGGATGGATATACAAATTCTCCTAACTATTGAATGAGTCAATTGATTACTGTTTTTCCTTTGCTGCTTTTGTAAGTTCTTCTTGTTTTCTCAAATGACTTCTTCCTGCAGAATCTGCAGGTGTTCTTTTCTGCTGCCTCTTCCTTCTCTTGACCTTTTGGTTCTTGTTTGTTTCCTCCACAGAAAATAGGTATCTCTGAACAATACTCTTCACTTGTTTATAGTCCCTTAAACCAATATTTTAACTGGTTTTTTTTCTATTCCCTGACCTTATTAAGATTTTCCCTGCTTATTATTCTGAATCTGAAAACCTCTTGGTGGAACACTGTTCTCTGTGAAGGAAAGGCACAGGTAGCAGTTGATTTTAAAAGCTCCAAGTCTCATTCTGGGTAGGGCCCATGAGATCAGATGGCTTTGTATTGCAGAGGTCTATCTGGAAGAGTTGGCAGGTTTGAAGGGTCTGATGAACAGCTTCTAGAATTTAGCAGGGTCTAAAAAAATTGTAATAAGAACGTGGTGACTTTGGAGAGTAAGCTATAAAAATCAACAGGGGCAGATTTTCAAGGTTTTATGCACTGCAGTTGTCAGTGTACTTTCTTATGTATTTTACCATACATGCAGCTCATCATTTAGTTGTATCTGATTACATATTTGAATCTAGTGTGGGTGTGCATCAGTGATGTAAAGACATATGCCAATACCTGATACGAGTAGCATGTTCTCTACCTTCAAAACTGTCTCTCTGCTGTTTTTCAGCTGTGGAAGCAAGAGACAGTATGTATGTACCTTTTCCCCCTATAGATCATAAGGAACAAAGAGCTTATGTGAAAAGACGAGTACAAGAGAAGATCTTAATAGATTCTGTCCCATCAAAGACTGAAATGCAGCAACATGAAAAGAGCAAACTGCTGTGTAGCTTCTCTGAAGCTTTTTGCTAATGACCCCCAGTGAACTAGAAGCTGTTAGAGAGCGTAGTCTCAGCTTGAAGCCTGAGAGAAGGAAAAACAGCAGGCTGAGAGAAGGATGCAAAGCAGGTGAAAGAGAGAATAGATACAGTTAAAAATTATTTCACAACAACAAAGCTGTAATTGGGCATCAAATTCTTGATACCTTTCACACTGCTTTGACATACTCTGTAGAGTCCAGGAAGAGCAGCAGCACTTTTGGAGGGCATGAAAATAGATTCACAGAATAATAACATAATAGAGTAAATTGAAAGGGGGAGAGGGTATAAAAATGCATATTAAAATATATCAGATTGATAATTTTTTGAAAGACATCTGAATGATTACCACTTCTTATTGCTGAAATATAATTTGATGTGCAGTCTAGAATTAATATTTTAAATAAGGAAATTAATGGTGTCAGGTCAAAAGACTTACAGTCCAGTCTGATAAAATACTAAATGAGACAGAAAGCACAGGAAGCACTTTGCCTTTTCCAGGGAAAGTTATGCTTGTCTGGGATAGGGAAAAATACTTGGACTGAGTGAGAAGAAATGTTCATGGTGCAAATTACTTGTTTTTAAGAAAGCATTTAAGTTAAATTTTCAGCCACCCGAAAGCCTTTAACTGTGTCTTTTAAAATAAGATGCATTGTTTTGGAAGCCTTTGACGATATATCCCTAACAAGAACAATTAAACAAAAGCTTAAACTTTCATCTTTTATGCTTAAGTAAATGCTTCTCTTGGAATCAGAAGCTTCATCTTCTCTTTTTCATTTTCTCTGTGATTCGCAGCAGACTAAGCAATTTATTATTCTACATTCTTGTGTAAATATAGATGGCCTCTGCTTAAAAAAAAAAAGTTTATGAGAAATGAGTGCAGGTGCACTTATCTGAAAAGAAGTGAGATAGTGGATTTGAGAAATAATGGGGGAGGCACTGTCCATGGTTTTTTTTCAATGCATTGCCTTTGATAGTTGAAATAACTCTGCCTTCTCCAAATCCTGCTTTTCAGCCTGTAGCCTAGGAAGGTCTTTGTCAGTGGCTTTGCACCACCTTGTGACTCAGGATAATTTCCCCCCAAGAAAGCTGCCCAGGTTCATGTAGCTGTAGACCTTGAGAAAGGAGGAGGATTTCAGTTGCAAAAGGAAGAATGGTTTGGTCAGTTAAATTTTTAATTAAAATGAGGCAGTGGTGGAGAAAGTGAGTTTGCAGGGCCTCCTATATCAGGAGCATGAACCTGTAAATACAGACAAGCTGCTACACAATCTACAAACTAGAGCTGTGCTTAGGCAACTCCATTTAAATGGAGCAGACACTTCCATTTGTAGTTGGCATGGATCCCCCACATCATGCTCCTTGGGTGATCTTACTCAAAACTTACTGTTTCTCAAACAGTCTCAAGGTGGGGCACTTCTTACCCCTCCTCAAGAATGAGAAAGATATGAGGTATTTCACCACTGATAATTTGGTTCAAACTCTGGGAAATAAACCAAACACCACTCAAACATTTCTTTCCCCACCCCCTCTCCTCAACACCAAGTTATTATGAGAAACGGACCCAAAAGTCATCACAAACATGAACATGTTCCTGCCCTTTTCTTCTTTCTAGCACATCACATTGAACAGCAGAACTGTCTTTCCACTAAACCCACACAGATGCTGGAGTGTGTCCCCATTCTACAAATTTGAGAGAGCAAGTCAATGCCTGAGAGAGTTTATGTGCAGCTTGCTCTGCTCAACAGCAAGGCGTTAATGGGTTGCTCTCTGGGGTAGCCAAATGGTCTTGCAAACACAGGTAATCCCCTGAATGCCAGGGTCTGGGAACAGTGCAGTAAAATAGTTCTTTTCTTGAGCTCGTTGCTGAATTAGGAGTATCATTAAATCTTTTACCTGTATGACTGACAGAAACTGAGACTTTGGAGGTAATCCTGCTTGGACTGAAGAACATCCCGCTAAGAAACAATTTGTTTTGATGTTGATATATATATGATTTTGTCCTTTGGGGTCGTCAAATAGGCAATAACTACCCTTGTTCTCAGCCAGTTAAGACCTGGAATGTCTCCTCTTAGCTTTTAAACTCCAGACAATCGTAACATCCTCACAATCACATTAAATAGCACAATAAATGTTGAGAATCTGTGAAAATATTTTGATGTTTGCAAGCAGTTGCACTTCCAGCCCCACCGAGCAGACCGTACTTCTACCCCTTTGGAGCAAACCTCTCTGGCCTCCAGCAGTTCTCTCAGGGTATATTCACGCAGATCTGTTTACAGTCTGGGCCCTGGCTGGATATCAGGCTCATCTTGATTGTGCCCAAAGCTTGCTATTCTGTACTCTCTGCAGTGAGCAACCAAGCTGTCCTGCTGAAACAAAGGATTATTAATACGGTGCAGCCACATTTCAAATAAACCCTATCTTAAATGCGATAGAGACAGTGCCTGCTTCTCCCTAATAGTGCCATTCCCTGCATTTAGTAAAGCCACATTCCTTGAGGTTCCTCCACACACTGTTTGTATCTCTGCCAACCTGTATTCTTAGAGAACTGCTGGCAGGCACCGCTGCCACTGTCGGGATCAGGCCAAGGCACTCCATACGCCTTTGCATTATATCGAAGACAAGACACAAGGTCTTTGAAGCCAGCTTTGTGTTTCAAAGTTCCAGTGGGCACCAAGACCTTCTTCCTCAGAAAGACACTACAGGGCTGTTTTGTTTGCCCTGTGAGTAGCATTTATCAAGCTAAACCGATGCGTTCACGCAAAGGGAGCCTTTCAGCTGTGGTGGTGTGCCCTTCTCAGGGGCAGCTCCCTTCTGACCCCAGCGCTCTCTGAAGGCTGGTGGGCACCTTCTGTTCCCACACTCAGGCACAGTTCTCAGAGTGTTACATTAGACTCTGATTTCTTTTGGCAAGATCTCAGGTGTCATTAGAGTAGGCAGGAGAGTTGCTGTTCTTGATAAGGTCAGAGGAAAGCCAGTTTCGAGACACAGCAGTGTACATGCAACTGGTGACATTTGCAGAAGAATAAAGCCTGGAGACCTCTTTACTCTCTCTTACATGGAAACCAGTATAAATGATGATGGCACTCAGGTTAGTGAAAGCATTCACTTTACAGAAAATGAGAAAAGAGTTTACTTCATAAAGTAGTTCTCTAGTAGAGAAAAAAAAGCCAATAGTGATGAAAATTAAGAAAGAATAATGCATAAACTTGCATACTGTGATACCTAAGACTAGGTTTATGATGAACGGATTTTCCTTAAACAATGTTCATAACACAAATTCATATAAAGGAATGCACACTACTCCATAATTGTCATTGAAAAAGAAATGGTGGACATTCCTTATTGCAGTAATGTGCTACTGGCCATCTTCCAAGGCTAGAAAGAGAGCATACTGGACAAAGAGAGCAGCCCACTTTTAAGGTCCTTTGTTGCTGGTGTGATGAAGAAATTACTTTATAATCGAGACTGTCCATCACTTGAAAAAGCTTTGGCCGTACCCTGAAACAAAGCTTGTGCTTCAGCTTGGCTATGCCTGGGTTGTTCTTGCCCATGTTTACTTGTCTGCAAAAAACAGTATTGGCAAACCCCATGATCTTAAAGACCTTTTCCTAGCCTAAACAATTCTGTGATTCCCAAGTTGCCTGATTTGCCCTCGGTGAGAACAAGATTTTCCTCTAGACTTTCATTATTTCTGTCTTCATTCAGACATATTGCCAGTGAACAAATTAGGAGATAGATTCCAACGGTTTGAACAAGTAGCCAGGGAATCCCAATTTTTGGCAATATCATGGTATCCACAGCCTTGAGCAAGTAATCAGTCCTCCCTTTGAAGCAGCTGGAAAATGCACGGATTTGTTTCTGTTGAAAGCCATTCAGCTGTAGTGGGTGTCAGGAAAAAGTAAGAACAACCTACTCTGGTCCTAGTAAATGCAGGGATATTTTGCTTTTAAACAATTCAATTTTTTCTTCAAATATTTTTTTTTTAATAATGAAACCACAAGATGTTTTAAAAACTACTCCTTTTTTTTACTAGGAGACAATTTTGTGTACTGCAGAGTTTTAAACTTTAGCTTATTTTTTGTCATCACTACAAGTCCAGACAACAACAATAACAAGAATAAAAAAAGTACAAGTTTTTCACAGGGTGGCAAAATCCCTTGGCTGTATTGCTGGATAAAAATGTGTGATGTTCTTCAAGTGTGTGGTAAAGACCCATTTATGTCCTTGCAAGTGCAGTGACAGAATTATTTTAACAGCCTAATGACAGGTGACGGATTCACTGAGCTTTGCTTATGACCTCCCTCTGTCAGTTTTGGTATCTCAACATCTTTTTCTCTGGTTCAAATGGAGTTGTATTCAGAAGAAGGTGAGCTTGGATAGAAAGAGCTCTTTCTATCTATCTGGAAAGAGACTTTTCCAGATTTCATAAATTTTGAGGTGAAAGACTGGGGGGGGTTCTTATCTTACCCAGTTTAAGTCTTCAGTGGGAAGTGAGTGGGCATCTGTGAGAACTTTTGCCCTGTATGGAAGTGGGGAGCACGTCACCCGCAGTTGCCACATCTAGAGAAGGGAGAAGAAACATCAGGCACAGTGAAGTCTGGTCCAAAGAGTCACACAAGGGTACTGAACTAAAGACTATATATATCTGAGACCTCCCACCAATTAATTTGGATAGCATCTTTCAACTTTCAGATGCTTGGTGATGAAACAGACTTTGGTGTGTTCCTCCCTACTCCCAGATTGTTTAGTTCAAAAATAACAACAGTGTAAGCTAGTCCAAATTCATGGCTTGTCTCACCAAAGTCAGCACATGAAACTGGGAAATGTTCCAGAGCTAATTTCCTTTATGTTGAGAAGAGCTGGTAATTGTTCTATGTGCACATCTGCATTTTTGAATGCAGGCATATTGTAGTTTTCTCCTTATTCCTTGACACTATGTCAAGCTTAGTTTTTTCTCATAATTCTACACTGCACTTTGGAGGAAAGAAAGCATTTGCAAACAAGCCCCCAAAGCCCCATCATCAGTCATAATAAGCATTTTGTGTATTCACACATAACCATGTTATTTTTCAAAGTCCTCATAAATCTTTAGTTGAGCTGTTTCGTTGGCTTTCCTAAATGTAGTAGGTAACAGTATCTTGAATCTGTTGCTTAGGATCATTATGCCCAATAATATGGTGTCATGAATGTAGTAAATTAGCTTAAAAGAGTATTTCACCATTAGTTTCAGGAATAAACAAAAAAGGCTGGATGTAAACTTATTGCATGCCTCCTGCAAGACAATCTTACTAATCAATAAGCTGTAATATTAAATCTGTTGTAAGGCTGAGTGATTTTCCTTTTCTTGCATTTTTCCATTCTTCCCATTCACAGCAGTGTGTATTTTGGTGATAATTACAAGGCCAGATTCTGTTATAATCCTCAGTTCTTACCTGATCATAAACTTTTCATTAAAAATTTCCTAAGTGCCTGAGATTTTCACAGTTTGATTTTGCCCAGAGCCTGTTTTATTGCTAATTTGAGGAAGTATAACCTAATACTTTGAAGTTCAAGCACACAGGAAAAGTCAAAAGCTACATATTTGGCAATCTGAATACACGCTTACATGTTTATGTCTAACAAAAACCTGGAAAATAAACTGAAATTGAACTGAAGACAATTCAATAACATGTGCAGGCTCTTGGGAGCTGAAACACAGGTTCAGAGTGGAATGTTTTACCTCACAAGGTTTTGAGCATAACCAGGGAATTGCTCAGTTTAAGATGGCTCAGCATCTGATAAAAAAGACTAAGAGTTGAATGGTTGCATCCTATTTTAATCCTAATATAGTCCTCTCACATGTTTGAAAAATCCAAGAAAAATTAGAATCAATGCACGCTAGTTCATTGCCAAGTTATGTTCAGTAGTTAATAGGAAAATACAAATATTATGGAAAGTCCCAATTGTGGCAGGCAGGTCATCAGTGTAACCTTTCAAGGTATTATACCCTTTTTAATCTACACATTCCTTAGCAATGGCTCCTAGTTCCAACTTCTCCCTCCCTCTGTAAGGAACTCAGCACTGGTCACTCTTCAGTGTAAAATCCCTTCTGAAGGTTTTGAGAACACAACTGGAAATTGTATTGTGGGCATTTTCTTGCTGCTTGCATATATGCCATCTCAAGTGAAATGGTAACATTTTTGCTGAGTATTCAGGTATTTCACAACTGCTTGCTCGTATTTCTCAGTTGTTTTATTTTGGTCCCCATAATATGAACTATTGGTATTTCATGTGTGTGAGGTGTTACTAAGATGTATTTCATGTACAAAGGTCTGTTCAGCTACTCGTTTATGAAAAACAAGAGTTAGTGTTCGTGTTGTATGCCCAAAGCTACGTTTGCTAGTGGAGCTTGCACATTCACATTTTTGCTGAGGTTACTTATTCTGTCAAGTTACAGAGCCAGCATGCAATTAACCTTTATAAAGTGAGTCATAAACTTTTATTCTGTTCCATTGTGGCTTACCACAACACAGACCCCTCCAGGGCAGTAAGCATTCCCCTTCATGACCCACCCTGGGGTGTCTGTCACCTCCAGATGGAGGCGAGGCAAGGCCCGAGGGCATTGTCAGGGGCATGTATCAGTGGGGAGAAGATGCTTTCTTCATCCTGTATCAAATAAATGTTTGTGTGCCACCACTGCACTCTGCCTTCTTCTCAGCAGAGCTTTTGGTTTTAATTCCTGCTTGATACCATGTCTTGTAGGCAAACCCTTTGGGAGCAAGACCAAGGTAGGGAAATGAGAGAACAGAGCAGAAAACAGCATTTATTGTTTCCTACTCACCTCCCTGCTGGCTATTTACATGCTTCTTAGCAGAAGGAGCACTACAGTGCATCTGCAAGGTCACAGATCTTGAGGTCAGATTGCAAAAAGCAATTCAGTGACACTTCTCAGCAGCCAGGCTCTACGCATTCGTTAAGAACAGAACATGACAGCATTGGCCCGGGATGTTAATGAGTGTACCAGTTCTGGACAACTGAGTTTCATCATCATCTGTGGTGAAATGAAGTCAGACCCCAAGATCAGGAAAAATCTTTTCTATCACTTCAATTTCACTGCTGCCTCTTTTGCAGATGAAAAAAGACCCTTTTTGAGGATGAAAGAACAGCTTGAATTCTGCAGTCATGGCTGTGCTTCTGCTGAAGTCACTCGTAAGGGTGACAGCTGCAGTAATGAATTTCAGTATGAAGACTGTGTAAACACTCCTCCATTCCTGAAAGGACTGGCCAGGACTATCAGGCATTTCACACAGGTTTCTGTCAGACAGCGGGGAGCAATTGCTTTTGGTCATCAGTGGCCTGGCCTGATAATGAAATGTTAGGTAGTCCTAAAGATTACAAAGTCATCATCAGCTGGATCTGAGCAGCTACTTCAATGCTCCCCAGTTCAAGTACTATATACAGAAAGGTATCCTGACCATTAGGTTTTTATGCTTGTAGGAAGGGTTCAAGGACAAAAGAAACTGCCAGGTGTGGAAGGGGATTGATTCAGGGACCTCTTGAGGAAGTTCAAGCCACATAAATCCATGGGACCTGATGGGCTGCACCCAAGCGTGTTGTCATTCTGAGGCTGCTCACTATCCTCTCTGAAAGGTCATGGAGATTGGGGCGGTCTTGCATGACTGCAGAAAGGCAGATGATGCACCCACCTTCAGAAAGGGCCTGAAGGACAGTCTAGGGAATCAACAAACAATCATGGAATGAGCAAACTTGGCAGAAATTTCTAGGCACATGAAGGAGGTGCTGGTGATTGGGAACAGCCAGCATGGATTTACAAAGGTAAATCACGCCAGACCAACTGAATTGCCTCTTGTGATGAGGTGACTTCATCTGGCAATGAGCGGAAAGCTGTGTTGCCTACCTTGAGTTTAGCAAGGCTTTCTGTGTAGTCTCCCACAGAATCCTTGTATCCAGTTTCAGATGGTCCAGTCTAGCTCAGCAAAAATCTAACCGAATCATTGGTCAAAAGGGGTTATGCTCTGTCCGGGGGCTGGTTACAGTGTTCCTTGGGAGTCTGTCTGGTCTGATACCTTTATCAATGACCTGGAGGAAGGGATAGGATGCAGTACTGTCAGCTCTGTGGACTGATTATACTTAATGGAGGGTATACTTAATATACTTGAGATCAGACCTGCCATTCAGAGGAATTTACACTTGCTAGAGGACTAGGCCAACAGGAACATCATGAAATTCAGTCAAGATAAATAGAGAGTTCTTTGTCTCAGACAGACCAACCCCCAGGGCTTGGTTAGCAGCTCTGCTAAAAAAGGGCATGGAGGCTTGGGGCAGCTGAACAGGAGTCAGTGGTAAACTCCAGCAGGAGTGAAAGTGCATCAGACTGTATGAACAGAACAGATGGCAGATCAAGGGAATTGCTTATTCCATTTTACTCAGCACTCATTACACCACAGCTGGCATATTGGGTCCAGTCTTGAGTCTCCCAGTACGTGAAAGCTGCTGATAAACTTGAGTGACTCCAGTGGACGGCCAGGAGGATGGCTGAAGGTGAAGCATGAGGAGAAGTGTGAGGAGAGGCTGAGGCACTGGGGTTTATTCAGTCTCTGGAAGAGAACCACAATTTTCCAGTTCCTAAGAGGAGGTTACTGAGAAGATAGGCCTGGGCTCTCTGCCACAGAACGAGACACAAAGGCGATAAACGAACAGGGGAGGTGCTGGCTGGATAGAAGGGAGAAAAATGACACTTTGGGAATAACTAGGTAGCGGAACAGATTACTCAGAGGTGTTGTACAGTCCCCACATGGGGGATTCTAAGACCTGACTGGACAAAGACATAAGCAACCTGGGACCTCCTGAAGTCCCTTCTGTTCTGAATTATGGTAACTCTCAGGATGGATCTTCTCCATCTTCTCTGTAGGATTTCCTCCATGTAATACAGTTCCTATCAGTCTATGTATTTGAAGTCCATGTATATGCTGTTATTCACCCCACAGACCACGAAAACCACACAAAAGGCTGCCCCCCGAGTTTTAACTAAACAAGATGTAAGAGTATTTAAGGAAAAACAACACTAGACCGGATGAGACAACTTTTTTTTTATTGTTTTAATACGAGTGAATAGATTAAGAGATCTGAAATGTTGTAAAGCAATATACATACTGAATAAATAATATGCACAGGAGAGTCATGTCTACATTATAACACTGGCTAGTATTCAGAATACTTCAAATAAATCCAGTGACATTGGATAAAGTCCATAAAAATGCTATCCTGTCTTCCCTTGTATGAAATTGTTCAAGTATAAAAAAAATCCAATACAGTGTAAAATATTAAATTCCATTTCGGTCAAGAATAAAAATTGCAAGTATTGTAGTTTCACAGGACAATGTAAAAGCAGCATTTTCTAGCAAAGGGAAAAATAGTCAGTCTACATACAGATGAGTGAGAAAACGGCACTAATGTATTTGAGAGGTCTACATGAATTAACTAGTAGAGGGAAAAAGAATGAACTAGCAATGTTTTATGTAAAAACCTAAAAAAGTGTTAATTTAAGAGTACCCTCTTACAGTGCACATACTGAAATTAAATAAATCCAAGTCAACATCCTTAGTTAATTAGGTTAATATTTAATATGCTACATCTAAGCCTACTAAATAATTTATGCCATGAGATGAATACATAATTTTACAGTGTCACATCTAAAGTCGCTTTCTTCAGAGCGCAGCATAGTAAAACTTTCAAAATAAATATTTCTTTTTAAATAGCATAACAATTAAGGCACAGTATAAATCACATACCATTAACCCTTCAAGAACTGCAGTCTTGGTAACAAAAAGTTGCCTTGTGTACTGTATGTTTGCTAATAAATATTTTAAATATAATCCTGAAATAGATATTAAAATTGTACAAATGGTTTCAGAAAAGAAAATTCCCTTACAACAGTTCTTAAAGGTTTTAATTCTTCAGGCTTCTTCCTGCCTTTATTCACAAGTTACGAATAGATGCAATAAATAGAAAGAGAAGGCTGTTGTAGTAAAGGGCTGATCCTATTTTAGAATCAGAATAGCTGACACCAGCAGTTAAAGTTTCCCAAAAGTGAAACGGGATGGGGCGAGGGATTAGGATGTGACAAGCTCATCACATGAGCACGAGTGATGTGTTCTGTCCAGAACTGTCTGTGTTATTGATTGTCTCTACAGCTGTTGCACCCCTTACTTCCACATCACTTGCTCCATAGTTCCACTCATCCAGAGGACAGAGAAGAGAATAACTTTGGTGCCTGTCCGCCACCTTACCAGCCGGCCATCTTCCTTGGCTTGCTCCAGGCAGTGAGAAGGTACTATCTCACGAAGACAACTTCTGAAAGCTACAAAGGACAATCAGTGCTTTTAAGCTCGTTTCCTCTTAAAATGGATAAAGATTGCGTATTGCTGACTCGGTTTTTTTCCCTGGTTCAAACTTTTCAAATACCATTTTCTTACTTATAAAAGGCAGTTTTGCTTCCCTGATACTGTAAAGAGTACACCTTTGCTTTTTTTGGTTCTTGTTTGTTTGTTTGAAAGTATAAAGTCCCATTGCTACTCCTGCCACTCTTTCATGACAGTAACAGTATTTTTCCCCCAATTTTCTTCTGGCTCGATACTTGAAACTAGACAAGCCGCGCTACCCCTCCCCTCTAACAACACGATTTGGACGCGTTACTGTATGAAGACAGCGGAATAAAAATCTTTAGTTTCGCCATAGCATCGCTTTCCTTAAAGCTCCTTTTAGTTACTACCAATTGTCTCTGTTAACTACTTATACTGGAAGGCCGAGGAGAGGAAGAGAGAGCGCGAGCTTCCTTCAGGACTCCGTCCGCTATTGCATGCGGTCCGTCTGCAGCTGTTGGGGCTGGTACTGGCCGAAAGCCGCCGCGGCCGCCGCGGCCGTGCCGGGGGCCGCCGCGGTGATGGGCTGCTGCACCGCGTAGCCGTAGCCCCCCGCAGCCACGTAGCCGGCGGCGGCGGCGGCAGCCGGGGAGGCGGCGTATGGGTACTGCTCGTAGGCGGCCGCGGCGGCCGAGTACTGCGCGTACGCCGCTCCCGTGTAGTCGATGTAGGGCGTCGTGGAGGCCGCGGCCGCCGCGGGCTGCACGTGGGGGATTACCACTCCGGGCTGCACAAAAGCCTGTGGATAGACATAGTGAGCGGGTATCCTGTTGAAAGATGGGAGAAGGAGTTAGGGCCGGTACGCGAGCGGGTGCCCTAAGCGTCACATCCATACTCCGAACTAAAACAAACTCAATTTAGTCGTTGTTATGTGCATAGGGTTGCCACAATAACCACGCTCGATGGGCCAATTGTCAGCTCGCTGGCCCGAAGAGATGCGTCGCTCCAAAGCACAGCGTTACAGCTGAGTTGAACCGGAGTGTTCGGCGTTGCTTCGGGATATCATCTTTAATGCCATTAAAATCTTGAAGAGGGCCAGCATTACTGATGTCAGTTTTAAGACAACTCTGAAGGACTAAGCTTGATGATTCCAACTGGAAAATTGCAGTACTTGGTTTTCAAATCACCTGTAAGTCATTTTTATAGCCCTGCTTCTCTCTTTAACTACTCAGCTCTTAGTAAAATTATTTCCGGCAATGCTTTTATTATTAGTAACTAAGCAGTTTGACAGTATCGCTATAATGAGTTTGACAATAGCCAATAAGGCAAAAAAATGGTTGAACCCTGACTTTATGGAAAGTCTTCCCAGGGAGCAGGGGAAAAGAGTGTATTGTGGCAACCCTACTTAAGTTGCTATGCAGACTCAGCACACATTAATTTCTCTGCAACCTCAGTCACCCTTATTAAAAATAAGAAAAAAAACCCAACACAGGCGACAAAGGAGTTTAAATAGAGTTCACAAGTGTGGTAAACACAGCAAGAATCACACTTTCCAAACGAACGATAGTGCAGCTCACTCCGTCACAAGAGGCCATTGAGGGGAAGCTACATAGATGCTATTAAAATCCATAACAGTGACTCCTAAGTACAGGTGCATCACACTTTTATAAAAGTTTGTAAGGACACAAGGGTCAAACCTGTTTGATTATCAGGTCACTGATGTCCTGTTTTGTGCCAGCTTGTTTATTTCTATGCAAGACATACAGCATGGAGTTTTTTGGGAGGTGGGCATAAGATTAAGTCTAAATAGATCTGGTGCTTAACAAAAAGCAAAAAAACCCACAAATTTACAGCTTAAGAAACAAGCATTCTGAACAGATCAGTACATAATTTCCCATCTTCAAGTCACAAAACTTGCTTCCTTGTCTTGTTTACTTAGCCCTTCAGTTTGGAAAATTGGTCATATCATCGTCTTAGCACACGAGTATACATACAAGTTAATCTCACAGCTGTATTTTTATCATATGATTTTAAAAATACGTACTCAATATAATTCTCATTTTACATTCATAACCCTGTCTTGCATCTGGATTTCCAGCGAAGTCCTTCATATATGCAACTCCTTTCCAGCCAGTTAATCTTTATGAGTCCATGAAAAACTGCTTGTGCAGATTTACTTCTGCTTCATACTGAACTTAATACCTTTACAGCCAACTGTGAAGACTGCACCAACCTTTTAGCATACTTTTAAGCACAGATGCAAACTGCAATAATAAAAACTGTCCTCTTTTCTCAAAATTCCAGGCCTAATTGAAAGGGTTTAGCTGGGGACTTGTTTCTTTTTTAAAATAGCTTCAGGATGTACTTAAGTGGTCAAAAAGGAAACATTTCAATCAGAAGGGCCACTGTCAACTGGAATCATAGCAAAACATAGTTTAAAATAAGTGATAGGCTTTAGAACAGCCTGATTTTCTTTTTAAGAAAAAGGAGCTCAGTTGATTGAGTAGAAGTATTAGCAGACAGAAATATTCAGTTGCTGTGTTTAAGACATGAACCCCACAATCATAAAAACCCAACATGTCAATGAAGTTCATTTCCTACTGTGTGAAGGAGAAATGGGGGGAAAAAAAAGTGATAAATAGTGAGGGATTGGGAAGGGAAAGAAAACATAAAACAAAACTGTAAGCTGGGTTTTTAACACTCACCTAATTTATGAAGTGATTAGCCAGAAGTGCATTTGAAGCATACTTAAGCTGGCTCTGTGCATTTAAATACACATCATTACCCGAGCTCTCCATACAAAATGGATGAGCATAAACAAGCATTTTGTATTGGTCACCCACCAAGTACAATCCTAAAATAACTATAAGACCATGTTTTTTAAGTATTAAGGAAAGAGGTATAAAACCAGATCTGAAGTCACCAGGAGCCTCTACTGCATCATGAACAGTCCATTTAACACCACATCAAAGGAATCTTTATATATAGCACTTACAAAAGAGAATAACTCTAACAGAAGAGCCAGTAATCAAGCCTATCCAGCTGTTTGTTGTGTTGACTTGAAATAACAGTACTAAGACTTTCTGAAGACATTAGGACACTCAGCTGTATCCTTGAGCAAGACAGAAAGATACATGTGCTTCCACTTAAACTCTTGTGACTTGGTTTATTTAAGCCAAGAAACTAACAGGTGGTGAAGTTATGAAACATTATCTGTTTGCCACATCTCACTCAACAATAAACATGAACCCTGTGCAGGCTCCTCTCCACCGTGCCATTTCACACATGGTGATTGACAGCATAAGCTGCAGCGGGGCTATTTCTGATCATCTGTCATGCTACAACTGTTTTGAGTCGAGTAAAATGGCTTTATATGGCCAAAGTAAATTTCTACCTACTGCAGAGGCTGGGACATGAAGATCTCAGCCATTCAGAACCCAACTGCTTTTCATGCTCTGCCAGGCCAAAAGCTGAAAAAGCAATTCCGAGTTATGCTGCAAATCCTTAGTATCCTCAATTTTAAATAAAAGCTGCTGCTTTGCTTTTGAGAGTAATGGTGTGAGAAATGCACGCGATTTAAGCTCTCTTTCCTGGCAGTAGCTTTTATTTTGGAATGTCTATTTGCTGTTTTACACTTTTGCAATAAAGGAAAAGGGAAGACACGTTTAACTTTAGCAGCCACTGTAGCTTTGAGATACTCAAAATTCAAGGACTTATACCCCGGCGACATGCCTTAAGACCTTCATTGTCGTTAAAACAGAAGATTTGTGTTTAACTAAGACCTCAAAAATAATCCTATAAGCAATAATAAAGTGAATGCTAATTGTTTCAAAGGAAAGAAGGGACTTTTTAGACTAATGCAGAGAGCTGTGGAATATAGAAATTCAGCAGCACATCTGACTCTCAGCATTACATTCTCGTCCAAGTAGATATTTAACTTTGAACAAAATGCTTTGCTTTGGCCCTTACATAGCCCTGCCTGGTTTTGAAGGTATAATTAAGAGTAGATTTTCCCCAATGAACAGCCTTCCTTTAACAAAAATAGGTTACATAAACACCAAGACATGCAAGACCCTTCATATGCTTCCTTTTATCTGATAACCATTAAGAGGACATATCAGCCTAACTTCTGCCTGTTCCAGCTTCATTCCCTCTTTTCAGATTATCCCAAGTCTAGTACTATACAGGTTTTTTGAACACAAACTCTCAGGAGGGGGCTTTTCCTTCTCTCTGAAGAAAGGCAGAATGGCCTAACTCTTGGAAGGTAGTATCAAGCAGGTAATCATTTGACAATTAACTTAACAACTTTGGATTGAACTCTGGTCTTACTGAAAACAGTGGAAATGTTGTCATTTTGACCAAAGTACAAGTTTTAGACAGGAAATAAATGAAAAAAATCTCTACACCAATACCTCTGTATAACTCCAAATTTTCCCACCAATATTAAAAGTATAAATTACATAAGCAAACCAAGAAAAGCTATCCTAGGAAGCAAAGTCATCTTCCCCCTCCATAAATTCCTGTTGAATTCAGAGATAATATTTTAATAAACAATCCTGAAAACAAAGCTGTATAAATAACCAGTCCTGTGATCAAACAGCTTTACAAAACACACGAAGAGTAAGACAGATGCTGAATGTAAAAAGCAGGAAGAAATATTATTTGGTGGATGGACCAATCTCTGCAGCACCGAATAAAGAAAAATTCCCTGCATTTTCAATGCATCATGCACTGAAAATAATCTAGTTTCTGTCTCCCTCCACCACAATAAATGCTGTACTTAAGTCAGAATAATGAACTTCTGCATCTTCTCAAGAAAAGCAATGTAACCTAATCCAATTATTTACAGTTTCTTGTTTGATAGGTGGGAAACCATATGTCGTGGCTGCCCCACCCCTGGATGTGTTCAAGGCCAGGCCGGATGGAGCTCTGAGCAACTTGGGTCTAGTGAAAGGTGTCCCTGTCCATGGCAGGGGGGTTGGAACTAAATGATCTTTAAGGTCCCTTCCAATTCAGGCCATTCTGTGACTCCACAATTCTACAGCACTGCTGACCATACCAAAACATGGCAGCACCTTGCTAACTGGTACTCTGCTAGGAAAAGAAAAACAACACCAAAACACAGCTGTGAAACATGGGAAGCTTTTGTGTATGGATTAGCAGAGTGTTGGTAGTGAACCACCACTACAACTGATTTTACACAGCGTATTAGTAAAGTGCACTTAAAAAGTGCAACTGCACAGGAAGAAGAAAGGCTTTAAAGTGACCATGCATTTCAGTGCAATCCATGTAGAAACCTCTAAGAGTGAACTCCTGAACAGAAGTAGATTCAAGTAAGCACTGAAACACCTCCCCTTACTGTCAAGGAATACAGTGAATGAAGATGTTCATTCATCCTAATGAACGCTGTCCTTAATCTGACCTATGTACTTTAGAAAAGGTACAGGCCACTGGAAATTCTGAGGAGGAAGCAGGATTAGTAATCTCCACTGTTTGCATATAGTAAAAGAAAGGCAAGAGCCAAGGATCAAAAATGGCCGATTTAATATGTACACGATCCTGCAACCAACGTTTCTTTTCTTCAGACTATTGCATTAAAAATAAAAACCTTACTCAGCCTGCTGGAAGGACTTCCCTGGCCTAAACACGGTTTACATGACCTGTTGTTGGCTCTGGGTAAGGAAAGCAAGAAAGAGCCCTACATTTGCACACAGTCCTTCAGGCAAGGGACTGCCACAGGTCCTCCTTTTCTGTTGTGCTCAGCAAATACTCAGTCTCTCCACGGCTGATCCCTGCACAATCCACTTGTTCCTCTTTGCAACAAGTGTTTTAACAGCTCTGCAGACGAGGAGTTCTGCCTACCTTAGCACAGGCATCATACACTGATCACTGCATATGCACTGTCATCTCCTCACACTTCAAAGAAGTGAGCAAAATACAGTAGAGGATAATCATTAAGCAGGAAAAAAATAAAAAAGACAAAGTTTTTTACAGCCTCTCCACTCTCAGAAGAATCAACAGTCTTTTAAAATTACATGAAGTTTCTAGGAAAACTTTTTCCTGTGGTTTTCAGGATAGGAACTGTTTCCTACCATTCTGACAAATCAAACTAATGAGAAACTATTGTTGCTTAATAACAGATAGTTACAGTATCCTAAAGCTATTCTAATGAAATAAACAAAATACATTTGTGACACAATTTCCCTACTTCATTGTTAGCTTACTCATTAATTAGCAAATGCACTATTTTGCAATGAGTTTCTCAGTCAGTGTGCATTAGTGGGGTGACACTCTATTGGAAAGCTTAAAGCCGACTTCACCTCCTAATTATACACCTATGAGAAGCCAGAGTTAGATCTACTCAGGAACAGTATATTCAAGTACAGGAGAAATGTGCTACATATTAAAGACTGATTGAAGGAAGAAACCCCCTCAAATTAGAAAGCCCAAATGGACGCACATCGTTAATAGGGAGTTCCACACCCATCCCAAGAACAAACCCCCCCCAAATTATGAACATGCAAGCAAAACGGTGATTTACTTAAAAATCAAAAAGTCACACAATTTAGCACTCACTACAAAATATGGTTAAAAAAGTCACAGGCTACAGCTTGAAAGCAAGGAAAAAAAAAAAAGGCCCTTTGCTCCCCATGGCAAAGTCACTCCTCAACAACAAAACCAAAATTAAAAAGACCACCCCCAAAAAACTTTCACTACAGCTCTTTCAAATAAAAAAAAAGCACACAGTTTAGCTATCAACACCACTTCATTACTGTAATAAATAAAAAAAAAAGCACACGGAGGTCTATTGACTATATGAAAAAAACATACATGCATCGTTAATCACCATTTTAGCTTGTTTGTGTTTGAGTCTACTGGTTACAGAGTTTAATTCCAAACAGAACTATTCCACCTTTTATCATCATATCCTTCTGATCAGTTATCTTAACTGTAAACGATCCCTGTCAGATTAGAAAGAGATAAATAACATTGAGTCAAGCTGAAAAAAAGAGAAACGGGGCACAGCAATCTTGCATCAAGTCATACCTCCTTGTTTTATCATAGGGTCATATGGGAGTGGAGTGCTTAGTCGGAAGGGCCACGTCCCACACAACTTGACTCAGCTGCGGCATTTGGAACATGACCGACAAGGTGAGTGCATTTATGGGTATACATTTATAGATTTGAGAACTTCAGCGCTGCTGGCCAGTTTTAAGGATGCTACTGCAAGAGGCCTTCAAAGATCAAACTTTTTCTTTCCTTTTCTTTTTTTAAAAAAAGGCTTTCTCCTCCCCTGTTTGAGGGCCCACTGAACAGACTTACCCGAAAGGCCTCTGTATGAGAGCTGGATGAAGCTGCTGGACACCAAAGGCAAAACCTACCAACAAAAACACATCACATTCTCTGTATGGGTGTTCTTTTGGCCATTTATTTACGCTATATATACACACACAAATGCAGAGTAAGAGCCTTCACTAACAGCCTCCAGTAACAAAGTCTGAAAGGCTGTAGAACCAAAAATCAGAAGGCAAAATGAATCAGTCCATACACACACAGAGAACTTAAACCAGTAAAGCTCACACTTTCCTAGAGATGTTTAGAACAACTTTTTCTAAACACGCACAGGGTTTTCATTCACATTTTACTTTATGCCCCATTCTGGTCCCTAACTTTTAACCTCTAAAGGCTTTTATGGCATTTCCTATCCATTAGTGTATTTGTGTAATTACTACAGACTTAAAATTTGAGCCATCTCTACTCATGAGGACTTATAGCACAGGATGGGTCAAATCTCAAATTCATTTCAGTTCTTCAAGCACCCAAGTATAAACCCTGTCTTTCCTTGGCAGGCACTTAATTACTCGCACAAGTGTTCCTCAGGCTAAACACGGGGGAATTCAGAGCAGCTTCTTTTAGAGCACAAATGTGCACACACTCCACGCTCCTCTCGCTCTTGCTGCAGAGCAGCACTCTGGGAAGCAGCGAGACATCAGATTGGCTCAAATGTCGGCTTAGGAAGAGCCATTTCATTTTAAAGTCTGCATAATAGCTCCCATCTGTTTGAAGAGTTTGCATTAAGATACTGTTTGTATTAATAAGACCGCACACATTGGAAGCGATTCATTCCTAGGCCAATCTTACCCTGCAACGATACTGTAAATGGTCAGCGCCACCACATTCCCAGCAGCAGGAATAGCCAATGGAGTGTCTGAGCTGTGGAAGTCTTCCTGGGGAACTGCAGATATCTTATCTCTGATGGCTTTTGGTTTTTAAATAAGGCACTTGTACAAAATAGCCAAAAAGTTACTACTACACGCTGCATTTAAAAGTCCAAGCCAAAGCACGCCCCACCGCGTACTCCAGGAAAGTGGAGGGCAGCGCTACCTTTTGTGAAGTTTTACTCTCTTCAGAAACCTGAGGTACGGAGAGAAAAGCCCTTCGGGGCCGCTTCCTCACCTGGCTGCATTATCCGCGGCTTGGCACCCAGGTACGCCAGGTTCACGTTGGCTTTCCTGCCGTCGATGATGGGGTTGGGGTCCTTACAAGCCCTTTCGGCAGCCGCTCTGTCAGCCATGGTGACCTTAAACGGGGGATGCCGCGCATTAGATCCCGTTCCGCGGAGGAAGGAGAAGCCTCTCGCCCGCAGCGGCGACAAGGGAACACCCCCGGGGCGACAAGGGGACACCCCCTGCCCGGGCTGGGGAGCCGCGGGGCGGAGGGCGAGTCCCGCCGCGGCAGATAAACCCCGGCGCGCCCGTATCAGCGAGCAACAGGCGGCTCCGGCGGCGCTTCCCGGGAGGGACCCCCGCATTCCCTGGATGCGGATCCCGCTGGCCCACCACCCCCCCCCCCCCGGGGGCGGGAGCGGGAACGGGATGTTGGGATGTGGCGCTGGGGAGTGCCGGGCTCAGTCCAGGAAGCGCTGGCAGGCCTTTTTCCAGCGGCACGCCGTGCACCACTGGTCCCGGTGCTCGATGCCGTACACCTTGCGGCACTTCTTGGCTTCGCCGCGGGCTTTCCTGGGGAAAGGGCAGCGGGAGGGGGAGGAAGGAAAGGATGTTTATCCGCTCCCTGAGGGAATTCCGAGGGGTTCTGGCGGCCTGGATTGGGGATGCTCACCTGGTGCCCGCGGGCAGCCTGGGCGGGGAGGCGACGATGAGGTGGGATTTGAGCAGCGGCGTGGGCGGCTGGGGCTCGCTGAGACTCAGCGACCGGCTCCTCACCTGAGGGAGGGAGGGAAGGGAACCCTCAGCTCCCAGAAAAACTCATCCCTTCCCAATGGGAAGCGCCCCCGGGACTCACCGGTGACAGGGACGGGAGAGTGGAGGTGGCGGCGGCCCAGCTGATGCTGGTGAAGATGTGGGGGGACACCGGGATCTGGATGGAGGGCAGAGCCTGTCGGGGAGAGGAGGGGTCAGCGTTAGCCCTGGGGGGGTCTCCCATTCCCACGGGGGGGAATGGAAATTCCCACACAATTCCGTCCCCCCTCCCCAGCCCCGGATCCTGCTAAGGGGGAGCACGGAATGTGCAGTGTCAGCCCTTGCGGGGACACGGCGGCTGCCAAACCCCAAACCACACACCGACCCGTTCCATCTGTTTGCGTTTTTCCACCCGTTTCCAGAGGTTTCGGAGGATGTCACACCCGCTCCCCGGGATGGGAATGGATCCACAGGCAGCTTGTGGACTCACACCCCCCTGTCCCTTGCAGCTCCAGGGGCCGGGGCGCCCACAGCTCCACGTTTCCCAGGTTTTCCCAGGTTTTCTGTGCCTCCAAAGCCAGGGCAGGATCCGGCAGGGCTGCATTCCAGCCCCGTATCTGCCGGCAGGAGGGCGCGGTGCATTCCAGCCCGGGGTGACTGCAGGGGGCACAGCCTGGGCAGCTCCACCCCCGCCGGGAACGGCACCCACATCCCTAAAACACGGGCTGTGGAAAAGCTGGGTGCCCACAGGCTGAAGGGACAATTGGATGTCCCTCTCGGAGTGGGGCGCCCACATCCCTAAACCAGGAGCTGGGTGCCCACAGGGTAAAGGGACAACAGGACATCCCCCCTGATGAGTGGGGCACCCACATCCCTAAACCAGGTGCTGTGGAAAAGCTGGGTGTCCAGGGGCGAAGGGACAAACAGGACATCCCTCCTGATGAGTGGGGCACCCACATCCCTAACCCAGGAGCTGGGTGCCCACGGGCTGACGGGACAAACAGGACATCCCCCCTGATGAGTGGGGCACCCACATCCCTAACCCAGGAGCTGGGTGCCCACGGGCTGACGGGACAAACAGGACGTCCCTCCCAGAGCAAACCCGCCACGGCCTGCCCCGGGACAGATTCCAGGAGGTGCCCTGAAGGATTCCAGGGGCTGCCCCGTTCCCAGAGGTGCCCCCCAGCTCACCTGGTAGGCGTGATCGGCCTGGATGTGCCAGAAGGAGCCGGGGGCAGAGTGGCTCAGGGCACCGCTGCCCAGGGCGGGCTCCAGCACCGGCTGCTCCAGCAGCAGCGTCTCCGGCCTCGCCAGGCCCTGCTGGATGATGATGGGGGCCGAGCTGGCCATGGGGCTGGGCGTGGTGGCCGCCTCTGGGGCTGCTTCTTCCTTCACCTGCACTTCTGTGTAGTAGAAATCCTCCTCCCGCTTCCGCTGCTCCGAGTCCGCCCCGTCCCTGCCGGGGAGGAAAAAAGGGGGATGGCAGGGAAAGGGTGGCTTTGCCTCCCACTGCCCTGGGGGAGAGGGATCTCGCCCTCCCAGCTCCAATCCCAGGTCCAAGGGGTGACCAAAGCCCTTCCCGGGAGCTACAGAACGGCTGGAATACGGGCTGGGCGTCACTGAAAAGCCCCCGGTGGTTTCTGAGCGAGCGGCTCATCCAGGAGGGAACAGCTCCCAAAGCCACGCTGGTTTCCCAGTGCCTTTATCCGGCACTGGATGGCACTCCAGCACCACTCACATCCCTCCTGTCCCCGGCATTCCCAGAGTTTCCAAGGGAGGAGGAGAGAAATCCGCAGCGGGAAACACGGATAAACTGCAGCTGGGGTGGAGATTCCCCACCCCGTCAGCACCGTGGCACTTTGGTACCCCAGGAAACCAAACCGCCAAAGGGGTGGCAGCACCCTGTGTTTTTGGGGGGAGAAAACAGATTTCCAGCGCCGGGATGATTCCCAGCAGGAATTCGGAGGCTCCCAGCGGGGCACACGCTGCGTTTTGGGGGCTGGGCAGGGGACTGGGGCGAAAGCCCCGCCTTACCCGAGGTGCTGGGTCCTGACGTGCCGCTTGATGCCGACGATGGAGCGCAGGACCTTCCCGCAGCCGGGCCACAGGCACTTGTACATCACCCTCACCGAGTTCTGCGGCAGAGACGAACCCCCGTCACCCCCTGCCCCGCGGCACTGCCCCCTCCGTGCCACGCTGGCACGGCCCGGGGCGCCGGGACCTGCCCCCCTACCCACCTTCCTCTTGCGGGGAGCCGGTTCCTCCGGCGGGAAGGGGTCGGAGTCGGTCTCGAAGCCGTCGTCGGCCCGCGGGGAGCTCAGGGCCCCGCCGGGGTGAGGGGGGGACGGGGTGGAGATGTCGCTGTGCCCGCTCCAGTGCCCGCTCGTGGTGCTGCTCCCGCTGTCCGACACGTCCCCGCTCTCCTTCCAGGGGTCGCACGCTGCCCGGGATGCTGCGGGGAGGGGGCAGGCATGGAACCCTCCCTGGGCACGGAACCCTCCCTGGGCACGGAGCAGGCTGGGCATGGAACCCTCCCTGGGCATGGAACTGGCTGGGCATGGAACCCTCCCTGGGCATGGAACCCTCCCTGGGCATGGAACTGGCCGGGCATGGAACCCTCCCAGGGCACGGACCAGGCTGGACATGGAACTGGCTGGGCATGGAACCCTCCCTGGACATGGAACCCTCCCTGGACATGGAACCCTCCCCTGGGCACGGACCAGGCCGGACAACCCGTGACACTTCACCTCTAATTAATCATCCCTTTAGAAAGCGCAGCCTTTGCCCCTTTGCTCAGCGCCCGCTCCCAGCTCTCGGTGGTTTATCCCTGCTGTGCCCTCCCTGGAGCTCAAGCCCGTGGGCACACACATTTCCCACGGCTCCAGGGGGCTATTTTTATCCCGCCAGGCGCATCTGACCCCTCGGGAATGGAACAGCCTCTAAAATAAGGAGTGACCGGGCGCTGCTCCTGGGCCGGGACTCCTGCGGGGGCTCCCCATCCCCTGGGATGGTGGCAGAGATCGGGGGCACCCCCAGGGCTGTCCCAGCCCTCACTGGGACCTGCTGGGAGGGACACGGAGGGGCTGGAGCACGTCCAGGGAAGGGCACAGAGCTGGGAAGGGGCTGGAGCGGCAGGAGCGGCTGAGGGAGCTGGGGGAGCTCAGCCTGGAGAAAAGGAGGCTCAGGGGGGACCTGCTCGCTCTCTGCAACGCCCTGACAGGGAGCCAGGGGGGTCTTGGTCTTTTTTTCCCAAGGGACAAGCAGCAGAACAAGAGGAAACAGCCTCAGGTTTTACCAGGGCATGTTTAGGTTGGAGATTGGTAACAATTCCTTCATGGGGAAAGGGCTGTCCAGCCCTGGCACGGTTGCCCAGGGCAGGGGGGGATTCCCATCCCTGGAGGGATTTAAAAGCCCTGTGGGTGTGGCACGTGGGGACACGGTCAATGGTGGCCTTGGCAGCGCTGGGGATGGTTGGACTCCACGGTCTGACAGGGCTTTTCCACCCTGTCCGACCCTGCGATCCCACAATCCCGGCGCCGCCCCCCGAGAGCGCCCACAGCCGCTCCAGCGCCGCAAAAGACCCAAACGCAGGCAGCAACTCCCAGCCCCGAGCCCCGAAGGGCACGGCCCCTTTCCCCACATTCCCCGTTGTCCCCAGGTTTCCCAGGTTGCCCCCGGGGTGTGTCTGGGAGGGCACACTCACGGGGGAGGCCGCTCTCGCTGGCGGGAGGGCTCTGCACCGCGGGGCTGCACGACAGGCTCGTCAGCACCAGGGCTGCCACCATCTCGTCCATCTCCACGGCAGTGTCAGCTTTCCTGCACCATTCCCGGGGGAAACACGTGGAAGGGAGAGCAGGGAGACCACCTGAATAACCACCCAGGGAACACCCCCAAAAGGGCAGCACAACCCACCGCCCCCCCCTTCAGGGACTGCGAGTCGTTTTTAAGTCACTGGGAAGGATGGGGGTGGGGGGGGGAACAAACACCAAACCATTAAAAATCCCCTTAATCCCGAAGGTAACCACCCCCTGGATAATCCCACACTGGGCAGGCGGATATACCCACGGCATCACCACTCCCTGGTGGTGGAAAACGCGAGCTCTCCCGCCCTAGGGAGGGAGGGGGATCCCACCGGGAAAAGGCACCAACCTCTTGGGGACGTCGATGCTGCTGGACACGGATCTGTGCGGGATGTCGGGAGCGGGCAGGGCGGGAGGCTGGAGCGTGTCCTGCACCCTCCAGCAGCCCTGCAGGCCCTGCTCGGGGGGCACCACCTTGCCCTGCTCCAATTCCTGCCCCCCCGAGGTGATGAGGACCTGGAAAGGGCACAAGGGGTGGGTGGGTGTTGTCACCCCTGGGCCAGCACGGGTGGCCTTCACCCCCCACAGGATGCCCCCTCCTCCCCTTCCCACAGCAGAGGGCTTCAGGATGATGGGTGATCCTGTCCCTCAAGGGTTTGGACTTGACTGGTGTCCCAGGGTTCATCCCAAGCCATTCCCCAGCTCCAGCAATCCCAAGGTGAGGGATTTCCAGAGCCGGCTCCGGGTGTTGTGACTTCGGGTGGGCTTTTTCCCCCGTGGATTTGCCTGCTCTGGGTTCATTCCCACATCGTCCTGCTGGGAGGATTCCCACAGTTACAAAAACCTGGAGGAGGACGGGGGAACTGAGATTTCCTGGGTGAAGTGACCCAGAATTCCCACCTTGGCTCCTCCACAGCAGGGAAAGGAGATGTTCAAACCTCCCCTCCTCCCTCCCGGAGTCCCCAACTCCTCCTGATGGGCAGTTTTCCACCACCCCCAACCCCACCCTATTGCTGTTAATGGAAAGGTATCTGTGTCAACAGACACTACATGTGTCCCTGGCTATTTATAGGGACAGGGACACCATGGAAGTGCCACGGGTGTCACACCAAGGAGCCGACACGGGATGGACACACACACGCCCCCCAGGGAGGAGCCCATCTCAGGTGGGACCTCCAGCAGAAACACTGGGGTGGAAAAAGCCACCCACAGCGGGACCAGGATTTAGGGAATCAGCACAAGGATCAAGACACGGAGGATCCTGACCCTGCTTTCTGAAAACAGGGATCTAGGTCTCTGGAATGGTGGGCTCCAGCAGGACCAGATGGCCTTTCTGCACAAGCCACCCCACCTCACTCTTGCCTAAGAGCTTCTTGACCCCAAACATCTACCCCATCATCCCTCAAACCCTGCAGGCTGGGTGGGGAGGGGGGCTCCCTGCAACCTCCCTTTGGATTTAAACGTGGGTTATGGGGAGACAGGGCAAGTCCATGGAAGAGAAGCCCACTGGGAATCACTCCATGTTACCAAAACCATCTCCCTCAGCCTCAGCCAGCTGGGGAACACGGGAGGGACGTGCCAGGTCTCACCCTGTCCCTCTGGAGAGCCACTTCTGCTGGGACTGGGGATGTCTCCAGAGGAGATGGATCTCTGCTTGAGCTGGTGTGGCCCAAACCCCTTCGGACACAGCCAGGGCTGGGAGGACTAACACCAACACCCTCTCGGAATCCTCCCACTGGGAGAGCCCCAGGAGTTTTCCAGCACATTCCCCCCCCGGCCCAGCACGTACCTGCTGCCCGGTGTGGAGCTGCTGGAGGCCGGGGCTGGGAAATCTGGGAGCCTGGCTGCTCTCCTCCTCCGCTGGCAGCACTCCGGGCTGCAATCCCGGGATGCGGGCGAGCATCCCGTCGGCAGGGACGCGGGTGCCGAGCAGGGAGCGCTTCCCCAGGCGCCGGGACAGCACGCTCGCCATGGCCCTGGGGGACAGCAAGGCAGGGGGGGTCACCTCTGGTGAAGGACAGCGGTGTCCCGACGCCGTGACCCCAACAAAAGCGGCCCCGGCAGCTGGGAAAGCAGCCGGGATTCCCTGGGGATACAGGGATGAGGGCGTGGCTGAGCCCCCACCCCCTTTAGCAGCTCGTCGTTGTTAAACTCCTCCGCAGGAAAAGCAGCCAGGGATGAGCCATCCCAAGGGAAAGCCTGTGGATGCAGCGAGGGCAGAGCCCACGTGTCCCTCCTGAGCTGCCACCGAGGCTATTCCCACCTGTCCCATTCCAACCCTGACCTCTAGACTTGGGTCTGTGCCCAGCACAGTCCTGGAATTCCCTGCCAGTGTCCCGGCAGGGCAGGAAAACCCTCCGGCAGCAAAACCCTTCCCAGCCGGCATCCCGATGCTCCCCTTTCTGGGAGAGGCTTCTGGAGACCCAGAGCGGGTCTGGCAGCAAAACGGGAGCATCTTCCTGCCCTGCTCTGTTGGAAAAGGGAGACTTCGGAGCGTTTTCATCCCGAACTGCCTCTCTGTGGTGTCTTTAACCTACCCGTGCCCCTCAGAGCATCCACCAGGACAGGGATGCATCCAGGAATCCCTGATAAATCCAACGGCTCCAGCAGCACGCGCCCTCCTCGCACCCTCACCCGGCGAGGTGCCACCTTGTTTTGGGGTTTTCCCGGGGTTATCCCGGATGGGAAAAGCTTCCCAAAGACAGGAAGGGCAGCTCCGCAGCTGCCCCCAAGGAAGGTCACTCCAAGCCACGTCCCGCTTCAAAGGAAGGATCCCCAAGGTTTCCAGGCGGTTTTATGAATAACCGCAGGCGCTGCCGCTCGCTCTGCCCTGCCCCGGAATCCCGGGTAGAAAATTAACAGCCAAGGACGGGGCAGGAAGGGCGGCACGGGGGTGTGAGACGGGCGAGAGCAGTGCCAGGGACAACACCTCCTGCCAGGGCTGCCCACGGGCGCTGTGCCGCCGGCAGCACCTTCCCTCTGGAGCGGGATCAAAGCGCTCCCGGCTTCCCTCTCATCTCGCCCGGCCCGGGAATGTGCCGGATCTCGCAGCCTACGGGGATGCTCCCGAGCCCGGTCTTTTCCCCCCCTCTCCGCGTCCTCTGATGAATCCATACGGCAATTGCCGATCCAAAGGGGCACTGGAAAATCGCAGAGCACCAACCACCACGGCACGCTCCTTGCGGCATCCGCCACGGCCCCTTTCTCCGTGGGATACCCCGGGACGCGGGAGCTGCCCTTCCGAAGGGATCTGGGAATCGCCTTCCCGCCGGCTCCAAGGCAGCTCCTGGCGGGCAGCCACGAGGGCAGCGCCCAAGGTGGGAGGCTGCTCCTCGTTTCCTTCGGGCTTTCGCTCTGCCTTCCCCTTTCCTTCCCCCTCCGGGAGGGAGCGGGGAGGAGGAGAGAGGCGCGCACGCAGCCAGGGCAAGGAAAACGCTCCCCAAAAAAAGAAGCCAATTTTCAGAGCCGCATCTGCTTCCAGCGGAACTGCGAGCCCCGGAGCCCGCTTTGAGGGGTGGGGGACACACGGCAAAGCCAAAAATTCCCTCTCCGTGCCGGTATCCCAAAGCACAAAGCGAGCAGAGGAGCGGGAGCCGGGAGGCCACGCTGCCTCCGGAGCCCTCCCGGCTGTTCCCAATCCCGCCGGCACCGATCCCACATTATTTCGTGCTTCAATGCCGGGCGTGTGTTTTGGCCGGCGTTTCTCGGCCCCTCTGCCCACCGGCACTGCCAGGCCTCGCCCGGGGTGGGGGAGAGAGGGAGTCCCCTTTGGCAAACTGGGAATGCTTGGATTGGCACGGAGGGGGATGTGGCAAAGCAGGGAGGGTGTCCAAGGGCTCATCCCAGCTCCTGTTTGTCCAGGGTTTGCTGGGAGAGAGGCAGTTCCTGCCTTTCCTTCTCCACGGCCGGGACTGCCGGCGCAAAGCCCTCTCCAGGGAATGTGCAGTCACAGCACAGCCCGTTTCCCCCCAGTTTTTTTAGGGATAAACGCTGGTAGGTCTCCTCAAATCCAGCCTAACTCCTGCCACGGAGCACCAAGCCACGGATCAACCATCTGGCCCGCAAAGTCCGGGCTGTATCAGAGCCCAAACGCTGCAGGAACCGATACCAAACCCATTTTCCATCTCTCTGAGCTCCCCCTTTCCGAAAGGTCCCTTCCCATGCCGAAACATCCCGGAGCCCTTTGCAAGCCGCGCTCCGGCCCCATCGGCACACGTGACTGGGAAACGGGATATCCACAGGGATATCTCCTCTGCAGAGTTTGGGCCTTTTATTAAAGGGAGAGGCAACAAGGATCTACCGGCCCCGAGGGGGAACCCAACTCCCGACGCTCACGGACACGAAACAGGCGCTTCCCAGAGTTTCCTCCCAATCCCACCCCGGCCTGGGTCGTGCCCGTGGATGTGTCACCACAGGGAAAGGCTCCCCGACCCTCATCCACGCCACGGCTCGCCGCTGCCCGGCGATCCCGGAGGAAAAGGGTTTTGGAGGTCGGGCTCCTTCCCGAATCCGCGGCTCCGGTGCCAAGCCAGGGCAGAGCGACTTCCCGAGGCACCGGAGAGCCGGTGTGTGCCGGCAGAGGGGGCGGCCAGGAAGGAATGGGCGGGGGGTGGCAGCTTTCTGGTGCCCAGGGAGCACGGGCACCGGGAGCCGTGGCGTGGACACTGCGTGTTCCTGGGCGTGTGTGTGTGCGCGGGGCACGTGGGGAACATGGCAGGGCGGGAGGCAGGGCAGCAGCAGGAGGAGGAGGAGGAGGAGGAGGAGGAGGAGGAGGAGGGTGCCCAGGCCTGCCGAGGAGGGCGGCACCGGGCA
>JAWWEU010000081.1:62828262-62859256 GCA_035583155.1 Acropternis orthonyx | reverse complement strand
AAACTCTCCAGCAGGGAGGTGAAAAAAAAAAAATAGAAAGAAGAGAAGGAAGGGGGGTGGGGGGCGTGGGGGAAAGGAGAAAAGCCAAAAGCCGGACGCCCGGCACCCCCTGCCGCCCCCCGCGGAAGTTTCCCCGCGGTGCCCCCGCCCTGCCCCCTCGCCCCGGCACTTACAAAGCCGTATCCCCGGGACTTGCCCGTCTGCCGGTCGGTGATGACCACCGCCTCCTCGATGTCCCCGAACACCTCGAAGTACTTGCGCAGGCTGGAGTCGGTGGTGTGGTAGGGCAAGCCCCCGACGAAGATCTTGGTGTAAGTGGTGTCCTTCTGCGTCGTGTGCATCTTCCGCCCGGCCCTGCGCGCCGCGATCTGCACCCACGCGTGGCCGCCGGGGCGTGCGGGTCCGGGGCGGCGAGACCCGCTGCCACACTCAGCACCGCTCTTTTCGCCCTTTTCCTTGCTTTCTTTTCCTCCTCTCTTCCCCCGCCCCCCGCTTTCCCCCAGCCGCCCAGCTACAATGCGATTCCCTTTTGCCTCTGCAGACCCAGCTCCTTCCTCCTCCTCCTCCTCGTTCAGGAGCGGAGCCCCGCAGCCTGGGGCGGGTCTGAGGTAGGTGCGGGCGGCAGGAGGGGGGGAGGCCGGGCAGCAGCCAGCCTGGCGGCCGCAGCGCTGCAAACAAGCAGAGCCAGCAGCTGGAAGAGGAGCGCAGGGCCTGAGCTCTAACAACTGAGTGGCCTCCCCCCTAAAAGCCACCGGGTCGGGCACTCTTGGTTCCTCCTCCTCCTCCTCCTCCGGGGCGGGGACGGCGGCGGGGCGGACCCCGCGCTCGGCCGCGGCGCGGTCGGGGCTGGCACACAGCTGGCGGCAACAGCTGGATGCCCCCGGTGCGGCGGCAGCCGGCCCTGGGGGGCCCGGGGAGAGGGGGGCTGCTGCAAACACCGAGCGGCAGGAGGCAGGGGCCGGCCGGACAGCCCTCGGGCACAGCCGGCTCGCTGCTGCCTGTCGGTCCTCAATCCCCTTGGATCCCTCCCCGAAGGCGTGCCGTCAAACCCCTGCCGCCCCCGCTTACCTCTGTGTCCAGGCTAGCAAAGCTACGGTGCTGCAACACTTCCATTATTACTGTGGTGGTGCTGCTGGTGGTTGTGGTTCTTGATGTTGGTTGAGTCACAAGGTGAAAAAAGAGACTGTAAAGCTGCTTCCCTTGTTTTTCTCTTCTCTTGCTGCCTCTGCCCAATGCTGGGACTGGGAAGGATGAAGTGGAACAAAAAGAAAGGAATGTCTGTGTGACATGGGGAGGCAGAGGACTGTAGGAGTTGGGGAGAAGGGAAACTCACAGGGAGACAGGAGGGATGGGAGGAAGGTTAAAAATTGGGGAAAACAGATGTGTGTAGACTTCTAAACCATTCCCTCGTGGTTCCAAAGTTTTCATAGGTACTGGTGTCTCTTTTTCCTCTTTCTCCTTCTTCCTGTGTCTGTTAGGCTTTTCCCTATGAAGACCCTTTCTCCCTCAGGAAAAAGAGAAATGCATCAGTTGCAGAAGGGACTTTACAAAGCTCCTCAGCCCCTCCAGTGCCAAACATCAACCATAATGTCAACAGTTAGCCCTAAACTTAGGCCTTTCTTGTCCAGTATCTAACCTTAACTCCATCTGATTTTTAGTTCAGTCGCTGTCCTGGCCCTAATGGCCTGTACAATGCTAGCCCGTGCTGTCACTAAACCCTACTTGATCCTTCAGACTCTCCAGATTAAATTTGGTTTAACGTGTTAGGACTTACTCAGGTAAAGTCTAGCAACCCTAGCAGGATGAGACATATATGTTGTTTTTCAGCTGAAATTATGACAAGCCTTTAACCTTGATCTGAATCCAGTTAGGTCAGCTAACCCTGGTCCCAAAATTTCTTCCAGCTTGGCCCTCATGTTGGTCTGGAACACTGTGTTAAACCTGACACTCCAGCACTTCTGACCTACATCCCAGAAAACTGATACCTTGCTATTCTGCAACTAGCTCTAGTCCATTCAGTCCACTGCCAGCACAAGCCTTAGGTTTTGCATGGCATAACCTATAGAAAACAAAAACTTTTGGATGGATGATCTTCATCTAATGACCAAATTGGGGCTGATTTGTTACTACCAGGACCAGCCTATATATTACTTCAGCAGCCCTCAGAAATAAAATTTTTCAACTGTATCTCCGTCTTAATCATTACTTTAGGTTTACCCAAGGAGAGGTGACCTCTATCATATGGAAATTAATTAAAGACCATTTGAACACTTTAATGTTCAGGAATATATCGTATACTTCTATACCATATGTTAACTCCAAATTTTGGCCTAGTCTTAACCCAAAAGAGGTGACCACAAACACCCTGGGAAGGCAGTTCTTTCAGATGACACTCATTTTGGATATGTTCTGACCTCATTAGGGCCTGTGTCTTTGTGCTGGGGCTAGGGCTCAGGACTGCACAGCATTTATTGTGCTGAAGGGAGATCAGTGGACAACTTTACCAAGGCCATTTTCTCAATTGCTTGAGATAATATGAATTTTGTGTTTTGAAATGGATCAGCAAGATGACTTACTGCTAGGGACCTGGTTGTGGCTTTGGAATGCAAGTTGGAAGAAAGAAATGTGCTCCTACATGTTGCAAATTTGCAGTAGTGATGCCGCTGGTGAGAGCGTGACAGTTCAGGCAAGCAGTGCGAACATGGGGAAAGAGGAGTGTAGAGGTAGGGAGAGATGGGAAACTGAGGTTCCTAAACCCATGGAAATTTGCAAATTGAACCTGGGTCACCCACCTTCTGGTAACTACCACAAACAGACCACTGCAAAACCTGAGAGCAGTACTGGTCCTGTGGGCAGCTATTTTGGTATTTTTAGGAGCTCAGTTTTGAATCAAAGTAGAATGTAGGTCCTGCTGCGCTGTTTTATGTTGCTGTGAATCTCTCCTAGGTATGGAGGTATTGTTGCTGAAGGCTATTGTAGCTGACACTTACCTTCTTATGTAATTTTAATGGTTTTAAAATATAGATACGAAGCTATACATTAAAAAGTGGTTTAGTGTTTCTTTTGGAACCTTGTAACATGGCTTAATGGGAGGAAACCCCAAAAGCTATCAGTTACAATTAATTGTTTTTACTCAGAGATTTTGTGGTTTTGCTGTCCAGGTAAGGTAGATTAGAGAGCTTTCCAGTTTACCAAATGTTCCCACTCACTGGTATCAGCGTAACTGTAATATCATGCTTTTTATTTATTTATGAGCACCATATGCCAGTCATGTCAGAAACCAATGGATGGTATGTGTTCATTCATTAGGTTTCTGAAAACAACGAAGACCTCTGATTGTATTGCACACCAGTCATTCTTGCTAGTGCTTTATTTCAGTAAATAATAGTAGCCTTCAGAACATTCAGTACACCATCAACTAAACACAGTTGGAATTTCTCTATATATCTACATATACAGCTACTCAGACACGCATTTTATTTGCCAACACTATTACTAGAATGCCTGGGGGCCTAAAAACTCCATGATTTTTTAGGTAGGGCTGAAAATAAATGCCATTATTTTTCTGTTCTCCTAGTAAGACCATCAGTTTGGTCAGCGAGACATTTCTGCTGAGGTTCCATAATGCCACAGCTCTGTGAGAGCATTTGGCTAACAACATTAGGCACGGCTTTGTCTGCGAATCTGTGCACTTCCACCAAGCACATCCCGTTACAGGGAGGAGCAGGATGTCTAACCTCTGCTCTGCTCAGGGTATGTTACATGGGTGATGGTTTGGCTTTGTCTAGGAAAGCATAAAGTACAGTAGCAGGTACTACACTCAACGTTCCAACAGGTCACTGTGTGAGAAACTTGGAAACCTTACCATCTTCTCGCTCTTCTGTTAGTTCTTGAATTGTGAATTTCTGCTAAAAGTTTCCTAACTGGGGAAGCTCCCACCACCTCTCTCCTGATAGTGTCCCCATTAGAACAGATTTCATCATAGGATTCTTTTTTCCCCTGAAAACTATTAATGTTACTGTATTCCGAAGTCCCTTTTGTTACAGCATCTGAGCTCTAAGCCGCATGATCTTCAACCGTGGTAACCTTATTCCCAATTAAATCACCAAATGTAGACCACCAAGGGTAGTTTCTGCTGGGAATATTCTTCCCTTTAAAGAGCAGAGGAAGAGGTGATGCAGAATTTCAGTGATTCGGCAAACTAAACTCAGAGCTTGTGGAACTTTAGATTTAAGACACATTGCCTATATATAGTAAAATAATAGACATGTCAGGTGAAGCAGGGGTGAGTGGTAAGCATACCCAGAAGGCTGAACACATCCATAAAGGTTACAATGAGCACATTATGTTGGGAGGGGAACGTGTGGAAAAGGTGTGGTAGAAAAAAGCAACAGACAACCAGGGAAAGGGTTTATGAATACCAAATCATGAGTGCTGTACTGAATAGTGCTGCCCAGTGCTAGAACAGGTCAGGAGGTAAAACGAGGCTGGTGCCTGGCAGGAACTGAAGTTGTCCTATGACACTGAGGGAGCGCTGACACCAGAGCCTGAACCTGCAAAATCACCCACCACCTGACACACTCACAGTCAGAACAACAGTTCTTAATGCTGACAGCAAGCAAGGCAGTTGTGCAGGGGAAGGAATATACATGGATTTGCACACTAGCTGAAGCTTAGAAATTGCAGTGTGAAACACCAGACTGTCAGACTTACCTGTCCTGGCCACAAGCAGCTGAGAGATCTAAAAAATCTGCAAAATCCCACGGGTGTTGTTCTGTGTGCCGTAACAGCTGAATGACTGTCTGCCAGCCACACTGCTGTGCGTCTCTAAAAGGTTGTACACCCACCCCCATTGTGATACCTGATGGGAAAACCAGTGCTCAGAGCTGTCTGCTGAGGCATGTACACATAGCCTGGACTGATACAACCACGTAACTCACTGCTTGCTTGTGTTTTGTATGCAAAGCAGGAAGTCCTGATACAAAGAATATTGTTGAGGAAAAATTCTCAACCGGTTGAAATTGGTGGAGCACTGCTAAAAGCAAAGAAACTAAACCAAATTGCATGAGGTTACATCTGGCCTGCAGTCAAATAAGCAGGAAAAGAAAAAAAGGAAACAGAAATGCGGGAATGCTGGTGAAAGACAGTCGCTAAACTATAGCCAGTTATTGTTACAAGGGATTAAAGTGGCAGTCGACAAGCTGTTTGCTCGACATCAGCCTCATAGAACAGTGCTCATCTGTTAGGACAAGTAGGTTAGTAGAAAAGAAATGTGGATAGGTGGATAGAAATGCAGAGAAGAGCTCATTCAAACACGTTTCAGCCCCTCAGTCCCTAGTGAGAAACTGGTTACCTGTCAGATGAATGTTGTAGTGCTGCAGCTCTGGGTTCAGGAATTGCCTTGCAGAGGAGTGACTCGTGCTTTCCTGTCAGAGAGCTGGAACGTTCTAATTTATGGCTAGAAGATACCACATCCTCATTTGGCAACTTCAACCCAACCCAATAAGTTGTTTTTTTGGTTTTTTTTTAAAGGACTTAGTTCTTGTATTGCTTATTGTGAGGAAACTGAGTTTGTGAGAAAATTTGCTTTCATCTCATTGCTGAAGTAATTATAAAGCAGAGTCCAAAACAGTCTCGTGAGTATTTTTTCATTAAGGCAAAAAAGTTTCAGTGTTCCTCAGCCCTGGCCCAGGGATATGTCTGCTAATCACACAGAGAAGGGGAGAACTGCTCCACAGAACTGTGCTCTCCTTTCACTTGGAGGTATCAGGGGCACAATGGCATGCAAAGGAAGAGTGGATGAATTAAATCTGTGCTCCATCTTTTCCACACACAGTGTCTTTTGCTGAGGGTGTGGAGGAGTTCTTCATGCTGTCACTTGGACAGTCAGACTAGAGCTCGAGACTTCCTTTGCAAGGGCTGAAAAGAGCTTTTAGGAGGGAAGATGGACTTTTAGCCAGAGGTCACCCCGTTTCTGTGCTGTCCTCTCTCAGGATAGACAGTACATTGCCAGTCTCACCCATAATGTGCTCCTGAATTGTGTTGTAGGAGTATGTAGCTTGTTTACTAGTTCAGCCGTTTTCTGATCCAAAGATACCGTATGTTGCTGTCAAGTATTTTTAGTCTGAGCTTCTTAATATCCAGTTAACTTTACAGTCTTGGTTTCTTCAACTAAAAATAGCTCCAAGACAACAATAATTTTCAGGTGGTTCCACTTGTTGGATTAGACATGATTTGTTAAAAAAAAAAATAGCAGCATGTGATTGTCTTACGGTGCTTTCATTCCAGAAGGATCTTGGAGAGATTTACGAGCCTGCACTGAGTCTCACCACCTGCTGCTGTGGTACAGCTAGTGCTCCTCTGTGACACAGCATTCCTCTTCTTCAAGGTCTGTCAGAGCACATTATCTCTGCTGGTTCAGGGAGTTTTCCTTCTGTCTGGTTTTTTTTTTCTTTTTTCTTTTTTTTTTTGGTAGGTAGAATGAGGTAAGTTAGAATTTAGCCCAAACAGTAAAGTGGAATAAAGCTCCACCTGTGAAACATCATGGAGGATTTCTTCACACACCCCCCCCTCCAAAAGGTCAGGATCTCTGTAGTATGGTCACTTGGTAAGGTGACACCTGCAGCTATACAGCGCTTCTCCCACCTTCTGCCATACCCGAACAGCAGTGACTCAGAAGGGAGGAGCTCTGCCTTCACTGAATCACCACTGCTTTCTATATTTGCCCTACAAATTTAAAAGCCAAATTCTGTTAAAAACTGTGTTAAACCTGTAAGACCCTAACCCTGAGGGCTGCCGCTTCAAAACGATGCAGCAGGTTGTTCTTTTGTTGTTTTGTTTTGCACTGCTGGTGGAAGTTTGAGCACGTTATACCGCTTGAGCAGCGGGAGTTTCCTCAGTCTACCATCTGCATACTCATTGCTGCAAGCCAGTGAGGTAACATGAGGTTTCTAAGCATTCTTATAGCCTTTATTGTCCTCAGTTGGAAAAGGCGTGACTTTTGCCTTTAAAAAGAAGTGAAAAAACCCAACCAACCAAACTCAGGCTTTGTCATGAGAATAAAAATAGTACTGTTTGGCTGGTTTGTCATGTTTGTCCCCTAGTCGTAACTTTCACAGTTCATATAAGGTGTGAGTTTATGAAGTAGGACACAGAAAACTACTTGTGCTCTAATGCCTCCATTTTCACCTCTGGAAAGGACTTCTGCTAAGAAACTACAGCTGTGAGTGTGTTAACAGTGCTGTAGAAAAGATACTGCATTGTGCTTTGGTTAGCCATGTCCAAGGACCAAGGTGGATTTAATTCTACCAGAGAATTCTCATGGCTTTGAAAAACAGACCCTGTCAACATGAAGCAACCAAAATTTCATATTAACTGCATCCAGGGATCAGGTATAGTGCTTGGATTTTCTAAGACACCAAACGTAGACTGTATTTTCAGACCTTAGATAAGCATCCTGCCTACCCAACTAGCATTTGTCAAGGTCTGGTAATGTAATTTTCACTGAGGTTTGTCAATTGTTTTTAAAATTAGAGTCCAAGCAATAATTTTTATGAGATTTACTGCTCATTTTACCAAGATCTGGAGTACAGCAAGGTGGGGTAAGCAAGAACCAGCCCACTTGCTGACCTGATCTTCCACATGGCCTTTCCACTTGGAACTGCGAGTAGGCTGCCATGCGCTTTTTCCCCTAGGGAATATGGGAAAAGGTAAGAATATTGGATCTGCTACAGGAGGGTTTCTGGGACCTTAGTGAGGTCTGTGCAAAACCAGTTTGTAGTCTGCTCTGTATATATTTTGCCATTTGAATAAGCCTGGACTATGCAGGATTGCCTCACTTTGAAGCACAGTAGTAATTTAGGGGCCAAAAATGTGGTATCATTAAATCAGAATTAGGAGAAGAAATTGGATTCCTGCACATCGATAAACAGGATTTTGCTATACTGGCTTGCTGTGTACTGTCATACACAGCATGTCATGCATTCTCTATTAAAAGCAGGTGTCTTAAATGAAATAATGAGACATCAAAATCTTCGTATAAAAGTATTTTTTTTAACCTCCCTGGGAAAATCCTTGGTCATTTCAGCCTATCAGCTATTTCCTTGGCACTTATTTTTTTCTCCTTTCATCTTTGAAACTCAATAAGGAAATAAAACACCAACATAAATAAATGAAGAAGAAGGTTTCTCAACACCAATAAGCTAGACAAAGAAACAGAACACTGGAGAATGTTTACTTATTCATGACATCTTCATGAATGCCATACTTTGGAGGGAATGGGAGATTTTTGTTCATGTTTGACTCTCAAGAGCATTAATTTTTTTTTTTTTTAAACGGAGCGTTGCGGCGGGGGGGGGGCACTTACCTTGAAAAAAAATAGACACCCTGAATGCAACCGGGTTAGAAGTTCAAGTGAAATACTAGTGAGTAAGAAGAATCATTTAAAGTTGATATTATGTGCAGGGGGATGGGAAAACATTTTCATAGTCTTACTTAAGGGGAGGAGATCTTTGTGGAAGGATGCGCAGTTGTGTGGTGGAAGTACAGTTTGTTCTGGGGGATTTGTTCTGTTCTCTTACCTGTTCTGTAACACAGTCCAGTGTAATTTTAGTAGTTTTGTCTGCGCTGTCATCTTAATAGAAATTTTCTTAAACATGTGAAAAGGCTCCTTGACAATAACACAATTCCTTATAATGAGTTCAGTACATGCGTAAGTGTTTGCAAGATTTCGGAGTGGCTCTGCGGTTCGGATACATACCGCCTGTCTCTCTTTGGGGCTGGTTTGAATTAGTGTGTAGCACAGGGAGTTCTGGCTTGGGGTTTCTCTGTACTGCTGTGACCCTGGATGTGTCAGGAAAACAGTCCTAAAAGTGAAATTCAGGAATGATGCAACTCTCTTCTTGTCTGACCGACTGAGAACTGACAGCGAAGTATGAGATGACAGAAACAGGGGGAAACAACCCCTTGGATGGGCAAGGGTATAAATGAAAATTGCAGATGAGTCCTCAACACATGAAATTTCTCAGAGCCCCATCTTTGCAATATGCTGTGTAACTTTTCTCACCACAGAAATTCAGGGACTCAGGTTGTGTCCAGCCATCTTAAAGTCTGCGTGTAGCAAAAACACACCGCTCCTCGGATCGGATTCAAAAGCACAGTCACTAGAGCCTGTTTGCTGCTTGTATGGTCTGCCTAATGTAATTTCAAGTTATCTGATAGCAGTTCTTGAAATGCTGGCAGTTTCCATGCTGTTAGGCAAATGAGGCTTAGAGGAATTAAAATATATATATATATGTGGTCAGTGACACAATACAGAGCAATATATGGGCTTTTCATTAGCTGTTTTTTTTGGTAGAAATTTTTCTATGCCCAGGACTCCTTTGCATTTACTTACACTTTCATTATTCTTTTTGAAACAGCATGTGCATCAGGAAAAAAATGGCAGATACCTCTACATTGCAGCTGTCACCCCATTAGCAAACAGCCACACTGGGGTGGGGGTACCCTCTCAATGCAACCATAAAGAACCTCAGATTTTTATGAACTCTTTACTCATACATGGGGGGGACGTGAAGTTATTCTTTATTATAGGACAAGTCTGGTAGCATTTAATTTTACTAGGAGTATTTGCTTTAGAACATTGTATTAATAAAGAAGATGATATTATGCCAAAAATCCACCTGTAAGCTCCTGGAGCAGCCTGGGCTAATGCACTGGTGCTGCTGCCGTGGGTGCTGATGTGGCTGAGAGGTCACTGGTTTCCTCTGCTCTCTTTGCTGTGCCCACAAGGTGACTTGTGTCAGGAGAGGCTTGAAAGCCAAAGATCAGAGGGAGAGTAGTCATGCCAGCTCCAAGTATTTTGTTACTGGTTTTCTATATACCCCATTTCAGCTATAGCGCCTTTGCTAGCACTGAAAAAGAGAATTAAAACAAACCCCCAAGTTTGCAAGTCAGAGGCTGACTGAGCATTTCCTTTGCTCTGGCTCCTCTCTATGGCTCCTCTGCTGTTTTGGTTGTGTGGAGGGTGTGGCTTGAGCTTTACGCCTCTCTTGCATAAACAGATTTCTCCAAAATATCACATGATAATGATGGTAAACAAACAAACAAATAAATCTTGCTTTGGAGAGGGACCTCAGTCTAACACCGCACACCTGAATTGGGACAGGTCACTGTGAAGAGGTTTAAATATCAATATAAACAATTTAATAGTTGATGGAAGATTGGCAAGGTCAGGCACCCTGGCAGGGACAAAGGCTGATTTCACACAGAGCCCTGATTTATATCAGTGTCTAAAGAAGGTGTCAGCTCCCACTGAAGCATCTCCCTTGGCTGGGGCAATCGTAAGCCTGGGTGCTTTTTCACCTCTTGCCCCAGCACTAACACAGGTTCTTGCACAGCTGACAAGACAATGAATTAACTTTTCTAACACTCATGGCATGGGAAAGGATTTCTCTCTGCTGGACAACTGTTTTCGTGAAACTTGTACAATCTTAACTATCTCTGAGGACTGACCTGCTTTGCTGCCTTTGGCTGACACTGCCAGGGGATTTCTTAGCCATTAAGGAAGGGAAAGAAATACCTGGACTGACCACATACCTTTGAGGCCACTGGTTACAAAAACACCCATGGAAGTAAAACCAGAGGGAAAATATACAGATGACCTGGAAATGCCCTCATTTGGCAATGGACAAGATTGGTGTTTGAACCCATTTTTAAAATCTTGGTTTAGCTACTCAAGGAGGAAAAAAAAAACCAAAACAAAGAAAGCAAGCAATCTCAGACAACCCCTTGGTGTCTTTGAGCTCCACCAAAGTGCAGACAAGCTCACGATCCCCTCTGAGTTACCCACAACCCATCAAAGACTCAATCCACAAGGCACAGCATTTGCAAAACTCCAAGGAGGCTGTGGCCAAGTTTGGCAAGTCCAGGGCCTATGCACAGACATGACTTGGACATTTCCACCATGTGCCACATGGGGGGGGGCCTAATTTTTGTGACTGACGTGGCCAGGAGTGTATTTTGCAGGTGGGCTCTGGCAAAGTGTCAGCACCTTTTATTTTCTGTTTTTGCTTAGTGCAGACACGGGGCTCAGCCAGGACTGCCTGTTGAAAACAACAGGGTTGTTTGTGGCATCATTTTTTCCTAGCCTTGCTTTCAGCTGATGTGGGTGGTGAAGGGTCAGTTTAGTATCTGAATTCAGAGTTGCAGCCTATGGAATTTCTCAGGGTAGCAGAGGCTCTCTCTGTACCAGGGAAGCAGGAGAGCAGTAAGAAGATGGGAAAACAATGAATTCCTGTTTCAAGTTCTTAATAATTTTTTAACTAGCGTGAAACACTACTGAAAAGGAACCTTTGTCTAAACTACTTAGACATTACTTTTACATTACTTTGTATGTAGGAACATGTTTAATACAAACAAGCAAACAAGAAAAGCCTGACAACTTTTGCCAGGAATTACGGGGAGGCCATTGCTGATTAGAAGCAAAACTACATCCAGGAAATACTTGTTGCCATAGTGACCATATTTCCTTGATTCCCTTTTCTACTGTACAGTCTTATATAATTAATTCAGATATTTATAAATAGCTTCCTGTGGGGCCAAAACTAATGGCTGCAAAGTAAAGTTGCAAAGACTTTGGCTGTGCAGCTCAGTATGGATGGATGGAGACCCCACTCTGTGAAGCAGTTAATGTGAGCACATGGATTTTTATGCATTATGTCTCATTGCACAGCACTGGGTGTGTGCTTGAACTCACACATGTGCTGAAATAGCCTGCTGCAGCTGACAGCAGATAGTGAACATCTGTATTTTAAACTGTGGGGTTTGTTTTGATCTAACTTTCATAGACTTCAGTAGAAATAAGTCCCTAAGTAGCTACAGCGTTAGTCATACTAAGGAGTGGCCATTTTCTTACTCAGCAGTTGATGTGAGCATTAGAGAAAATGTGGGCATATACACCTTTCATGGTTTCATGTTCCTTCCACTAATCCCCAGCCTCTGTGAGTTGTCCTCTGCAGCCCTCTTCTCCTTATTATTTTACACTAGTGCTAGGGAAATGGTCAAAACACATGCATTTTACAATTGCCTGAATGTGAATTTTTCTCTTAAGTGTGCAAATCGAGTATGCAGTATTGTGTAATCTCCAGTATTTTGGGTCCCTTCAGAAGAAAATTCTCTTGAAAGCTTTGTCATAGTCAGGTGCCAAAACTTTTGTTGCCACTCTTCATTGTTTGCTTAGAATATGAATTCCTCATCCTTAGACTCTGTGTTGTCCAAGGTATTAATTCTGTCTTGTAAAAGCAATCACATAGTCAGTTTGGAGGAGAACAAGGAAAGAAGAAAAGGTTAAAAATTGACCATTTCTGCTGCTTTACAGATGTTTTATCCCCTCCAGGAAAGCATGGCATATGCAACAGGTTCTCTCCATGTTTGGCACATCAGGGGGCATTGGCATGTAGTCCAGCAACAGGATAGCAAGGGACAGCTGAAACTGGAGGAACAGAAAGGGGAAAGTCAAGAAGAAGCTTAAAATTACACTGACACAAATGGCCATCTGCAGAGACAAATAATCAGAAAGCTGGTTAATGCCTCTAATATCCTCTTTATCCACACTCCTTTCATATATTTTCAGACCTGAGTTTGTATCAGGCATTTGACACCTTTCCTATCCTTCTGCATATAGACTTTCCTAAAATACGGTATTTGCATTGCAAATCTGTTTTTGTCTCACTCAGAATCCAGGTGGCATCTCTGGGAAAAAAAAAATTGGGTTTGGTTTATTTTGGGGTTTTTTTTAATGCTCCTCAGCTTCCCTGGGGTGCCAGTCTCACTTTTCAAACCCCCAGAAATTACATGGTCTTTGCTATTTTCTTAGACTGATGGAGACTCAGACTCCAGGTCCCTCAGACTGCATATAAAGAGTGGACAAGATCTTCAGAATTCACTCTTTCACGTGTTCTACAAATCCACAGGAAACAAGACATCCTGAGACTGTACCTGAAAACATCCCGTGGGAACACCTGTATCTGCAAGCATCCCTCTTGAGGCTGTGCTGCTGGACCAGGAGCAAGGTCTCTTCCTGCAACATTTATTTTGGAATGTTCATCAGCTAAGGAGGCCTGGTGTCTACTTTCCTTACTTTGCCATGCATGTTTGTGGGCAGCTTGCGCTCCATTCTACCCTGCTGAAGTATTCTAGGATGTGTTGCTATGGGACTCTTCCATAGAGGGGCTTTTCAGCGAGGAACAGCAGTCTCACCAGAGCTGGGGTTAAGGCTGGGCAAGGAGGAGTGCCAAAGGTCTCTGTGTCCTGGTCCTCCTGTCTAATGGGAACAGGGGCAGCAGTGTCTCCCACAGCAGTAAGCTTTCTGGGATAATTATTTGATAACTGTGAGCTTTTCTCAGTTCAGCAGTCTTCACTGTAGTTTCCTCTCAGTACAGTTGCATTGAACCTAGTGGGAGGTTGTTCAAATAAATAGAAGTGTCAGATTTTAACCCAGTAAGTTCATGTCTTAGAGCAGTGATGTCATGGCAAACACATTTGTTCTGATGCTGTATTTATCACAGATTTGAAACTTTTACGTCCCTAAACAAAGCAATTAGTGCTTAAAGGAAAAGCCCTCTTCTATGCCTCTGATGACACCTCGAGGGGAGGAGGGCTGTTTTGTGTCGGGAGCTGAAACAGGCAAAATCAGATGAAGGAGGCAGGGACAGGCGTTCCTCTGCCTTGGCCAAACCAGAAAAGGAGATGCAGGAGAACCCGCCGGAGGAGGACCCAGACAGCCAGAGAAGGCTTGGTGTGTGACACGCCGCGAGGTAACCAGAGCTGAGGCAGGCAACGTGCAGCCCCGGCTCTGGTGTGGGACCCTGCGCGGGCTGTCACCGCTCACAGCTGTTGGAAACTGTTGTGTCAGTGTTCCCTTTCGGTCTCTTCAGGAATAGGAGATGCTGTGCTCTTTGGGATTTTTTAATGCCCTGCTTAGTCTGGATCGCCAGTTAGCGAGACATTGGTAATTTTAACCGTGTACTGTACGGGCCTATTTGTTTGTGGCAAACACTTCCAGAGGAAGTCTATGCAGAAAGGACCTGGAATAACTTCTCTTTCCTTACACCTTTTCCTTCTCCTTCTGCTAAACATTGCAATGTTATCACTGTATTCTTTTAAAAGGTACTGTGTCATTTTTTTCCCAGTAGTTTTACAGTGTCAGTTTGGGTTTTACCTTCATAACAAACGCACTAATATTTGTTTCTGCTCTCAAACTTTCACAAATCCACTGTAATGCCAATTTCACAATCCCCTGCTTTTCTACCCCTGCTACTGTTTAATTTTCAGAGAGAAGGAGAGCAGCGAAATGTTTATACAGGGGAAACTGCATTTACATAATAAATAAACAGAAAAAGCAGAGAAATAACCCCCCCTCTGCTGTTTAAGTTTCAGTAACTGCATGTGGGCTGTTTTAAAGAGAAGTCCTAACCTTGTGCCATCTTCAGCAAACATCCCTTTAACTGCTTGCACTCCTTTTAAACTCTTTTGCATAAAAGAAAAATTCCCATTGTGCCTCAGAAATTTAATATGATATGGAAACCAGATAGGTTGGGGTTTTTTTAAATAAATGTCTTCTGCCCAACTTTAGTATGGCAAGGAAATTTGATTATCACTTGTTGACAGGTATGCAGGTCATGTCAAGTGTTTCTGACATGTCTATTTTAAGTTAAGCTACAGTTTGTATTTTGATTATGACAGAGTAAAAATACTTGGACAACAGATAGTCTTTGCTTGTGAATGAAAATTGGAATTATGCAAGTTATGGTTAGACAGACTTCTCTTAGGGAGATGAGGCTTTGATTGAGTCACTGCCCAGATGTGCTAATTAAAAAGAAAGAAAGAAGCAAAACTCCATACCACCCTCCCTTCTGTTACTTTGAAAGAGAGAAACATGATCGCAGCAACACAGGAGAAATAACAAGATATTGCTTGCAAAGGACAACTGGAGATTTTCCTCTTGCCCGTTTTAGTCAGGTGATAAAGTACCCATCTCCTTCTGCTGAACTGTTCTGTTTTATTCCAAAGGCCTTCATTCCTGCAGCATTGCAAGATGTTTTAAGTGTTAAATACCCTGTGGGTCCTGGCTCCTGTGTAACTAACTCAGAGCCAGCAGCTGAGACCCAGAGCAAAGCTGGTGTGTGGTCAGCAGCAGGATCCTACCTGGCTCGCTAGCATGCTGAAATCACTTGGCCCCCATAATACCTTTGGCAGCAACAGCATCACTGCACAGCCCTCTGCAAGGTCTGAAACAGGGGTCGTGTCTCTGTGCGGGGTCTGCAACGTTAGGAGCAAAACAGAGAGCTCAGTTAGAGGCCATTTATCTGTGCCAGTATTTGGGGTCACGGGCTCACCAGAAGTGGAGTCCCAATTTGGCTAACAAGGGCACTGGGTTTGAAGAGTAGTCCCCAGTAGAATGAAAGTGTTGCTTTCCAAGCAGTTGCCATGTCAAGTCTGGAAGCAAGGGGTGTGTTGGTCAGTATTCAGCTCTCCTTTTGGAAGCAGACTTGTTCTTGGAAGAAAAAACTTGTCAGAGGATGTGAATGTTTCTGAATACGGGGATGCTGGAATTTTGCTGGATTCAGCGTCTGTTTGGTCTTTATCCAGCTCTGAGCTCAAAGGCAACACTTGTGATAATACATTTTCTTCACCATAGAGACAAATGCACCTCCTGAGGGAAAAACAGTTGCTTTGACATTTCAGGCTGGGAAACCTGTTCTTGACACATGCGCAGGCCCCGAAACACGGTGTCTTCGCTTCGCGTGCTTGTGGCTGTCTGGGAGGTTGGCACCGTCCCTGCTCACAGGCAGGGGCATGCCAGCACCGCAGTGGTGCGGTCCCCAGCGGAGATGTTCGCCCTGGGAAGGCAGCAGAGCATGGCAAATATCATCTCTGCCACAGGAGATGATGTTCTCTGCGTTAGCCGTGCACTTGCTCACACGTGGGAAGGTATTGATGTTAGCAAGAGCCCCGATGAGATGGGGGGAAAGAAAGGAAGCTTATGTTATGTTGTGGCTGCCAGCAGTCCCAAACTGCACCGTGGCAGGAAGCTGAGTGTAAGAATCAACTGTGTTTTCAGAACTCTTCTAGGAGCTGCAGTCTTGATTTGCAGAGCTGCCAAAGACCCGCAGTGCTCATACTTTCAGCTGGATGGGGGAGTAGTCATTCTGGAAATCTGATTTAACATCAAGCCTCTGGCTAGTAACAGTACTGTATCACTAAATTTTGGTGTCCAGAGGACTAGATAGAACAGAAAAAGCACAGAAAAAGTGCCTGGGCAGAGAGGTGACTATGCTGGAGCACAAATCATTAATATGAGTGATAAGGGGGAGCAACAGTAAAGGGAACATTCCTATTCTCCGGTGTGACTACTGTGGTTCTGCAGCCATAGTCTCCATTTAATTACACTGGGTGGCCAAGACTGTGTAAAAGCTCAACCCAGACAAGTGTCCTCTTGGCTCAGTGAAGGTGACGAGGCTCTGATAGTTATGGAGAATTCAATACAGCCAGCTTTACTGCCTGTCTGTGCTTCTTCACCCCTATAATTCTCCTTCAGCAGAACAAGGGCTTACTGACTAGCTGATTGCAGAGCTGAGGTTATAGGCCCATAAAACCAGAGGACACTAAGAAATAATCTCAACACGTGACAGTAAGATGAGCAATCATGTCCAAACACAAACTATGCCATTAGTATTACTTACTTGTAAAGCACCATTATCCCCGCATTGTTCTGTCTCATTAACAATTAGTCATTGAGGCCCTTGAGGACTTTAATACAATAATCCCTACAAGCTCATCAAGCAGATCTCACACGGTCGTGATGTTCCATGCAAGATTTATAAGAGGGAACTGGCTGGATGTGAATGTGGGAGTAACGGGCCATAAGCAAATGTGGCATAAAAAGAAGTCAGCCAGGGGAGCAGCCCACTGAACACAGAAAGCCTGAGTGCAGTGGGAGATGCTGTTATTCCAAAGCAGCTCACATCTTTTGGGGTGGAAAGGAGTCATTTTGTCATAGGGGAAGAAGCAACTGCATAATGTCCATGGTATTTACACACCGGTCAGTGAAAGCCAGTCCCTGGTTTTGAAATCATGTAGCTGTGTGCATTTTCTGTTTGAGTGCTGTGTTACGAGAGCTTCTGCTCCTCCACTGCCTCCCCCTTCTTTTCCTTCTTTTCAGCAAAAAGAGATCTCACCAACAAAGAGAAAATAGATTGAAAGCTCTTGCATCCAGACTCTTTCAAGCAAAGCTTGAGAGAGACTTTGGCACATAATGTCTCTAACATTATGTTCGCTGCCCTTAGAAAGCAATAACCAAATGCATTCTGCTGGCAGTTAGCAAGTGCAGTGATTTCAACACAGATGAGAGAAGAGAGGACAAAGAGAGAATATGCTTAGAGCATCCCTTTCACTATGAACCTAGGGGCCAGCTGGAGTGTTTACAAAGCTCTAAGGCCAGCCAGCAGGGAGTTGCAATAATCTAATTTTAATTATGTGACAAAAGCATGAAGAATCATTTCAAGGGCTAACAGAGGAAAATGGTTGCAGCCTGCCAATATTCCTTAGATGGTAAAAGAAGACAAGTTAACTCACAGAATTCAGTTGTTTCTCAAAAGACTAAATGGGATCTATCACAACTCCCAGCCTGTTGTTGTTAGAGAACAAACTGGTTGCCAGAAAAAGGCTTTAGATGTTAAAGAAAGCTCCCAAGAGGCATCTAGGCAGAACAGCAATACCTATGCTCCTCTTGTTAAATAAGAGATATGCTCTACCAGCAAGAAAACAAAGTCCTGTAATCATGTTACACTGGCTAATACAAAATGCTGCATATACAAGTCACTAGGTATAAATTGATAGACTTTCAGTCTGAGTGCTCCAGGACCACAGTAATAAAACAGCTGTTTTGCTGCCCCAGAGCAAAGCAGTTAATAAAAGGAAAAGAGAGGGAAAGGGAAAAGGAAAGGGAAAGGGAAAGGGAAAGGGGAAGGGAAAGGGAAAGGGAAAGGGAAAGGGAAAGGGAAAGGGAAAGGGAAACGAAAAATTACAGGGAAAGGGAAAATGAAATGGAAAGGGAAAGGTAGAGGGGAAAAGGAAAAGGAAAGGGAATGGGGCCCAAATCATCCTGTTGTGCACACATCCCAGCCCTTTGGCAGAAAAGGAGTGTTGCCTCCTGACAATAACAGAACAGAGAGTTCACAGCAATGAGCCAAATAATTTTGCTTTCACTGTGTAGACAGTCATAGTGAAAATGTGGGGAAACAAGTGTCATTTCATGCTATCAGAAGATGGGTATTTATTTTAGGATTTTCTTCTTCTTTCTGGATGAAGACTGAGTCCAAACACTTAATTATCCTTAATTTTAATTTTCAGTAATACTTTACGCTCTCCTGGTTCTCTTCAATCTGCTGTTGCATAGGGATTTTGTGCTTTGGTTTTATTACTGCTTGAGACATCTAATAGTGAACCAAATTTCAGTCTTTTGCAAAGGAATTATTGGAAATACTGCATATTTCAAGCAATTCACATTCAATAATTTAACAGTCTTCATGGGAGCTTTCACATAATGGCATAGCTTGTTTCAGAGCTTAGTGACACACTTGAGCTGTTCCCCTTGCCACTGCATCACTTCCATGACAGTGCTGCATAGGATGCCAAAAAGTGCAGGTTGCCTGGTTTGCTTCTACTCTTCATTATCCCATTAAGTGAAATAACACACAGCTAAATAAGTGCATGGCTTTTAAGTTCAAGAAATGTTTTTTAATGTTAAAATCTTTCGTGAAAGTACCTTATCATAATTCGGAGCAACTGTCATTTGAAACAGGAGCATACTGCAATAATATGTTTATGTTAAGCAAATGCAGAGTATGGTGTGTGCAGTCCCTGTTTTAGCACAGTCTGTTCACATCTGGGTCTACAGTTGTGCAGAGAGAGTGTGTCGTGGAAATAGGATTTATCTCCTGTATAGGCAACTGAAAAGCACGTGAAAGTGATGTAATATTTATTGTGTTATTGTATTTATTGTGCCCTCAGAATTAGTGTGGTTCTCTCCATAAAAGCAATTAGGTCCCTCTGTAGAGTGACTTATAAATTAAACCCTCTACACAAATACAAATAATTACTAATAAGGCATTATTCAGATAATTATTAATAAAGTGAGATGTTAGCAATCCTATACTCTTCTTTAAGATGGTCTCACTGATAATCATTACTAAACTGAACCTCAGAGTAATTTTCAAAGCAATACTGCCAGCAGATATTGCCATCTGCAAATTACTTTTCCCCATTATGTGACAGTGATGTTCTTGTTCCTGATCAATATTGTCACTCAGATTTGAATAACCTGAGGTCTGTTTCCGTCAATTTAGCCACTCTTACTTGGGATTTCCTTCCAACAGCAAATGCTTTTGGTTCCGGTTAATAGTGTCTTTTTGCATTTTTCTGGAGTAGGAGTCAAGGTGTGGTGTGAGCATTCCTTTGCTTATTTTCAGCCTTTCCCTGGCCCAGGTGTTAAGCAGACATCTTGCATACGCTTAGAAAACAAGGCTGCTCTCACATGTTCACCTGTACTGTCATTGCACCTTGAATCAGGATCAGCTTCAGGCACAGATAAAGAAGGAAATCTGTGCCCAGTAGTCTGTCCTCAGTGGCTGCCTATGGTACTTGTGCCGAAGGAGGTGAGAACGAGCTATTTGAGCACTCTGTGCTGTCTGAGCGTCAGTTCTTGTTACTGGTGACTGAAGGTGTCAGGGCAGGAAGGGGAACACGGTGAACAAAGCAATAATTACTGCTGTGAGGGCTGGGAATGGCTCTGCCTTGCAGCCAGAGTCACTGATGCCTCTCTTGAGAGGTGCTGCTGGGGCAATTGAGAGATGCAGCATGGTGCTACATTGAGTCTTAAAAGGCAAGATGAATTGTTATTGGAGGTAGACATCAACCATTAGCCTGCATTAGCCTGCTGATGCTTGAATTCAGCTAAGTGTCAGTTCTACGGGAGTAAATGAAACTTTGTTTTGAGTCTTTCTAAGCTGCTCCTGCCTGCTTGGAGCGTATGCTAGGCATAAAGTCAGAGTGATGAGGTCTGGGAGAATCATTGGATCAATTTAGGAAGCATGTTAGAAAAGGGAAGGGGTGGAGGGAAATTCAGGGAAGAATTTGGGGTTGTCATCGGCTTTCTGGTGATACAGATGTTTGTATAAAGGTTTATGACTAACTGCTGACATGAACAATTCTTCAAATGTCTCTCACATAAACATTAGATACTCTGCTCTTATTTTCTTAGTAATCTGGTGAGGGAAGCCTGCAGTTTCTGGAAAACTGAAGCCATTTGCCATGAAACTAGCAAACTAGGGTAGGTCTAGGGAAAAACAGGGAAGGGTGAGGCCTTAGAACAACTGTAATTTTTTTAAGAATCCAGTTTTTAACTTTTCATTTTAGAAGTGATCCTATTTCATTTTTACAACTAAGTTTAAAATGTAGAGTCTTGAAATTAGATTGAATAACTCCATATGCAACCCACAGGATTTTTTTTCTCTTATTTGATGCAAAGCCTGAAGTGAAAAGTCCATTATTGAATCAGTTCCAAAGGGTGTGAGTTTCAGAAGCCAGAACAGGTTACTGAGATGGGAGAGCAGGGCAGAGTGAAGGGAGTGATAAGCTTAGCACTAGCTGTTGGCTGACATTACAAAGATTGTTTTTGTCAAGGGAAGAGGTAAAAATATTCCCTCTCCTTTTCTATTTTTTGTTCTTTAAAGAAAGATGAAGTTCACACTGGCATTCCCAAATGCTTAAAAGCTACACTTCAGCATTCCCCTCTCCCTCCAAATCACCCTAAGGATCACGAGACTGTTTCCTAACAATATGCTTTTGCCCCTCCACCACAGTAACTTTTTATCCAACTGGGAAAATGCCTGGAACCCAAATCAGATGCCTTAAGAAAATTTCTCCCCTCTAGAGGCATTTTGAGTTTTCTATAATTGGGGATGCTTTACATCACTGGAAATCTTCAACCACCAAGACAGCCCAGTGTGGACTGTCACCTGTGACAAAGCTGTGGTGTTTCTGTAAGGCAGACAAGGTGCAATGAGCTGTCCATAGTTAAAGAGAAAGGTCTTACTTTGATTTCTGTTGGCTGAAACCTTCAGCAGTCTAAGGACTAGTGGGATACTGTGGACTTGGAGATTCTCAGTGAAAATCTTCCAAAAGAATATATATTGGTTAAAACCATTAGACAAAGCAGTATGTACAAACATCTAAGGCTATATCTAAGAATGTGGCCATCAGCTACACATCAGCACAAACTGCACTGAATCCAAAATGCCATGTAATGCAGCCTGATGTTTCTGCCCTACACAAGGCACCCCTGCATCAGCCTGCCAGCTCGGATTCCAAACAGGCTATCTGGTAACTCCATGGATTGAGCGTAAGCAGGGAAAGAGTCAAGAAGTTTGCCCACTGCTCCATCTAGTGCTTGTGTTCAGTATCCTATAGGATCGTGAAGGATCTTTTTCTTTTGAAGGCTGATATCCTAGGAGAGGCACGGCTATGCCAAGGAGCAGCTTAACTGCAGGAGAGCATTTGTAGTTCACTGACTGCCTAGCTCATGAGGGCTATCCATCAGAAAGTTTTCTCATCACTGGTCTCTAGTTTTTTTTTGCCTGCCAGCCTGCTGTAGTGAGCAAGTGTTCTCAAAGAATGGCTGAAATGCCTTTGCAAAGGGTGATCTTCCAGGAACTCTTACAGGAAAAGGAATATGGGAAAGCATGAGACATTGATTGCTAGAGCTGGTGATACAAACACAGTATTTGTGTGAAGCAGACTGCGTGCAGTTTAACGAATTTTGTATTTAATGTGACTGTTTGTTAACAAACGGTAGCACATTTCTACCAGGTAAATATCCAGTCTGGGAAAATTACAAGTATTTTGGTAGTATAGTCAAATGCACATAAGATAGAGGATAGAGGATGGAACATTACATTGGTCAGAAATGTGATGAAAACATCGTTTCAGCCAGACTCTGTCCACTCTGGTAATTTACAGTGTCAAGGAAGATTTCTGAGTGTGAACAAACTTGTCACAAGTTCAGCTGTCGGAACAGCCTCTGGCCAGCCAGCACTTTCCCAAGAGCTCCCAGGCACAATTCAGAACATACTCTGGATTTAATAGGATGTATGTTGGCGTTCCATGCCACTTGACCCCAGGCATGTTTAATTTCCCAGTGCAGAGGAAGTCACAGTGTAACACAGTGTGTTACTGAGGATCTTGATCCCTTGTAGTCCTAGCCTGAGAGCTTTGGCTCTGTAATTCCAACTAATAGCTCATGTTTCTAGCTCTGGGCATCCAGGGAGTGGAACAGGAGGGGTAATGGCTCTCAGGATGAAGTGAGAGTACAACTTCAGAAGGAAGTTTTTAGTGTCGTCAGGACTTTCTGCAGTTTGCAGTTCTGCAGCAGGATCTTACTCATTTGATTTTTAAATATGACTCTAGTCTAAGCAGCTCTCAGAGATGCCATCACCAATAACCATCACCTCCCATATCACTAGCTGGCTTTAGTATCTTCCAGACTATAAATAGACTCAAAATAATGGAAGCAGTCTTATCAGTATACTATAGTAGCCAGGCACTATGCATTGCCATAGCACACTGAATATTCACATGTGGAGGAGAGAGAATTTTCCCAGTGCTGGCTTTGCAAATATTTTTCTGAATTAGTTTATGTTTACCTTATTCGTTTTCTTTCCCCACTTTCCTCTCCTCCAAACCAAAACAATTCTTATGCCAAAACTGCCAGGCAGTAAGAATGGATCCAGCACCTGCCAGAGATGTTCAAATACTAAAAATAAGAGATGGCCTGTTAAACACAAAACTCAGAAAGAACAAGAGAAAACAGATTGTAAGGGGAGTGGGAAAATGCTGGTAGGGGGCAAGTTTATTCTGCTCTTTACATGTCAGTCAGGTCTCTGTTGCAGAACAAATCACTCCACAGAATAAAATCCCAGGCAAAAGGGTTAATGGGGTAGCTGGGAGTGAGGGCACACAGGGGTCACACACTCGGCAGGACATCCTAACTCAGCTCGGCCCTCACCCTCTCCAAGATAGTGTCAATCAGCTGGAAACACATCTCCAGAGCAGCTGCTCCATGGTAAGGAGAGCCTGGCACCAGAGCTTATGTATGGTGTCTTTGCAGGAGAGCTCTGTTAATATCCCCGACAAGATCTCTTTAGCCTGTGCCTTCCTAATCTGGAAGTCGACAGGAAAACAGAGAATTCACTGTTCACTGAGTTCCTGCTGTGTGTGATTGATACTGGTTTTGCTTTGTAAAAGTTGCCTCTTTGTTTTATCAAATGCTTCATGTTTTGTTTTGCTTTGGTTTTTTTTTCAAAACGAGGAGGGAAGTATTTTTGTTACTGCTACTCTGGGAGGGGTTGCACAGCAGAAACTTTTCTATCCTAAAGCATCCCGGTATCCAGCCCTCCCTCCTCAATAATCCTGCCCTTTCCCTGTGCCCCAAACCTTCCCCTGCTCATTAAGACCTGGGAGTCTTACACCAATTGGGATATCTTCGGTAGTCGCTTCTACAGTCACTGAAGTCTCTTTTCAGTACTTGCTGACTCTGCACTGGGAAAACATGGTTTCTCTTGATGTGCTGCCTGAAATAAGAACTTATTGGCTCCTCAGAGGAAACCAGCACTTTTGACGGCAGTTGAAAAGCAGCATAGTTGTCGTGAAATGTAAAATTAACATAAAAAAACATAGGGAGGTTCAAGGCTCCTGGTTCAGTTTTTTTCATTTACAATCCCTCTATTCCCTTAGTACTACAATCAGTAATTACATGTAATGTTCTTTATATGTAGGATGTCAGATGACATTATTTACTGACCCATCCTGGCATTAAGCTTCCTGAACTCGTGCCAAAGCATCACACTGCGTAGCACAATTGTACCCCCACCATTCAGTAATTTGGCATGGTCTGAGCTACACTGACAGAGGCAGGCAGCTAAAGCAAAGCTTAAATAAAGCTGTAAGCATCATTCTGGATAATATTAAAAGTGAGCACAGAGCAAGTTAGGGAACAGTGCAGCTTCATGAGAGAGAGCTCCTGAGAGCTGCTGCAGCACACTGGCTCAGCGCTACAGGCTGTTTATAAAACAGAGACTTATGCAACATATAACCATTTGGACATTGAGTTCAAACACCTCAAAATCAGAGGCATCCCAATTCCTGCCAGCTACTCCTGTCTATTGAATGGTAGGGGCTTATTTGAGAATTCTGCTCTTGGTCTAGGTGTGTATGTTGTTTCTCCCCGAAGACGTAGGGTATAGTGATCAATTGTGTCATGCTTTTTGTGAGAAAAATGTTTGTCCCAGCTGTTCACACTTTGCTTTGGAATGAGAGAATTTTGGTGGTCCAGCAGCAAGTCCTAGTATTTTAAATGGAACATTCTTCTTCGGTGTATAGAGAACTGCAGTGCAGCAAGGGCAGGGGAAAGACTAGTGACTCCTGCATGCTGGAGAGAAGGCAAAGTGGGTCAGAAAGAACAATGTCAGAGGAATAGATGAACAAAATGAGGAAGGGAAGAGAAAGGGAAAACATCAGATGTGAAAGGAGAAGAAACACAGACCCACGAAGGGAGGAACTCTGACCATGTCCCACAGGGACCTCCAGCAGCACTTGCAGTGTCCCAGGAACAAGCTTGGTGGACAAACACCAGCGTCAGCCCCAGGCAAAGGGAGAGGACCCTGTGCATTCTCACCATTGCAGGATCCTTGCTATCACTTTTCCTTCAGAGGCAAAACCTGCCCCGGACCCATTGATGGAATATTTCTTGCCCTTCCCTTGAACTTTTCATCTCACCATCACATGCAGCATGTCCTTTCAATAGAGGTGTTTCATGTAGGAAAATGATGGGAAGGGGATGGTTGGTATTGCCTCCTGTGGCAGAGTTGCCTTTGGAGTAAGAGAAAAAGCAAACTGATAGCACATGCATAATTTTACTTCCCTTGAACTTGTCTTTCTGTGTGCTTGGAAGTCTATTTTTTCCCCCCTCCTTTTTTCTTCCTAGTGACAGCATGAACGAATAGTTATTCACATCTTTCTTTTAGCTGAGTATCTTAGGAAACTGTGACTGAAAGGCACGGTGGCATAAATGCTCCGTGCACAGTGTATTCTTCCTTCCTGTTAGAAAGTTCGCAAGGGGGAAAATAAAAAGAAGGGGGATAAAAGGGGAAGAACAAACAAACAAACAGCTGATCTCCCCACTGGCAGTGCCGGGTGTGGGAGCAGGAGTTCTGCGGGGCAGGGTGACCCCTGCTGGGGGCACCTTGTGCTGGAATTCCAGAGAAAATCCCTGTGTGGGAGCAGCAGGCAAGTTGTACCTAACCCTGTGCTCATGGGAGCTTGACTGCGTGTTACATCATCGCCCATTTCTTCATCATGTGAGCAGGAGGCTCCAAAAGGCCTCCCTGCACACATTACCTGTGGTACGGGTTCGTTGCCTCTCACAAGGTTTAGGGCACAGACTGAAGGGTCATCCCCGAACAGCAAGGGCAGGAACGCTCTGGCCTGTTCGTAAGCTGAGCACTGGTGATGTTGGTACTTGCCACACTCAGCTGTCTGTGGCTCCAATTCTGCTCACCCAGTTGTTCTCTGAGTTCATTTTCAGAAAGTGGCTGCCCTCTGGCAAAGCTCAAGGGAGCAAATTCAAGCAAACCACTCCTGTGGAAACAGGTCTGTGATGGCTGGTCTGACCTACTGAGATGCTTCTGCCTCCCCCCCATCTCAGTCCTAGCATGGGAGAAAAGGATCTTTGCTCAAGTCACCCTTGCCTAGACTTGTGTGTCTCTCTCCATTCATGACTAGCAGAGAGAGATCAGCACTGTGTGAGATTGGTGCTTTCCCCCACAGCTGCTACAGTGCTGTTGTGGCTCCTACTGCCTACCTGTTACCTTTTTGACCTGAAAATGTGGCTCTGACAAAAGTCCGTGGTGCTTAGTCATGGGCACTGTTGAACTGTGCCCCGAGGTCTTTGGTAAGAGACCCACCAGTCAAACAGGAGAACATTTAAAACTTAAAGGAATTTTAAAAGCAGACACCCGGCATCTCTGTGCTGACCTGCTTTGTTTTGTGCAAGCAGTTAGCCATGGCTAGGAGCCCTGCAGTTGTCAGCTATATCCCAGTGTAATTTTATACACAGGAATATTCACAATGTGCCGTTCCTTTGAACTCGGATGAAACAGCGAGCTGGTTCTTTGCTCAGAAATGTAGCTTTGTTCTCCCTGCTTAGCTATTCTCTTAAGCATCAAGAGACAAGTCCAACATCCACTGAAGGTAATGGAAAGGCGTGGATGGTTTTCAGTGGGAGTTAGATCAGTGTTCAGTTAAATACACAATTCAGTAAGGCGGGCTTTAACTGTTTCTCTTATTAAAAACACAAAAATTAGTTTACTTAACAGAGAGATTTGGTCTTTATTTTTAAATGATTTCCAAATTCAGAAAATATTTAAACCATGTACCCAGCCAAGAGATTGTATCTTCTATCGCAAGAAAAGGCTCAGAAGCTTACTGTGCCAAACAGTATGAAATCGTGGGTTTCAGCAGATCCTCCTAACAGAAGCAATAATTAAAGTTGTTGTGAATTTCTATAATGAAAAATCCGTGCATTTTTTCCTGAGATTGCCTTCCACTGCTTGTACAGCGTTCAGCCTCTTCCAACAAACATCCTAGAAGGTCTCAGAATGTTCCTCCCCCTGGTCTAAAGAGGTCAGGCAGACAACACAACAGCCCCTTGATGAAGCATGTGCCAGGCTACCCACCCTTCACACCCTCCCCTGCCCCGTGAGGTGGATGTGGAAAAGTTACCTGCTCTGGGCTTTAAGCTCTTGGGTGTGCACAGGAGGAAGAATTAGGGTTTCCCTTCTGAAACAGGTCTGTGCCCTCCCAAAGTAAAGCTGGCAAGCTAGACAGCATCACCTCTCAGCCCACCAGCAAAACTACACCGTGCCCCCCCAACTTCATCTCGAATCTTTGATTCTAGGATGCTTTTCTGAGGTAGACTGTTATTAATCTTATACTTGCAAAGGCCCTCTTGTTTCTTGTTGCTTTTTTCAGGGTATCTTTGCTGCCTAGTTGATTTGAGAGAATAACAATCACCTGTAAGACACAGGTGAGACAGGCAGAAGCACATGAGTGGTCCTGTTACAAAAAGGCATCTTTCCCAATGCCGGGCTTCTCTCTCTGTCACAGGGTTTGTGGGGCTCTGTGCTGCAGGGAGTTAAGATTCTCACCCAGAAAGCAGTGGGAAAAGTGGCACTGGCTGCAGACAGACCATTGTTTGTGCTTCTGAAACTATGGGAAGGCACTGGGAGACTGTTAGCGCTTGAGTAACTTCACTGCAAGGGGAGGCGAATTACTGCAGCTTGATGGTGAGAATGTACCCTCAGATCTCTTACACTTCTCCTGTCAGGCTGTCAGATAATTTTGAACCAGCTGAGTAAAGTTTCTCTAATTCCGAAGATTTTTTTTTTTTCTCTTTTTCCTCTTTCTCCGTTGTTCTTTCTTGGCAACACAGGGTGATTTTTATGTTTTCTTCTCTATTGCTAATAGAATTTTTTTCACAAAACCTGCCAATTGAAGCAGGCCTGGAGGTAGGCCTGAAAAAACAGGCTCTTTCTGATGGGCTGCCTTTCTCAGCTTCTCAGGTGGGATCCCAGCTGCTCAGGAAATGAGGCAGGCTCTTGCTCCTCCCCTTAGCGATTTAGTGCAAGTCTGTCAAGGGAAGAGACAGCAGGAAAGCTTTTTTTATTCCTAAGAGTGATAGTAGAACTGCCATAAGACTGTAAAAATACGGGCTACCTTTTCATCTGTTCTGCAGTGCCTGGTGTGTGATTTGAGAGAAGAGCACCTCTGTGCTGCAGCTGAACTTCCTTGGCTTGGAAAGGAAGAATGTGGCATGTGTGGCTGAAGGTAAGAAAGTAAAAAGCCAGGGTAGGAGCACGGTGTGGGATTGATAAGGGAGGGAGATGAGCAGAGCCAGTGGCCCAAATGCAAGTGGGGATGGAAGCCTTTAGAGAAGGATCAGAAGGTGGTGGCAGGGCTAATACCAGGGAGACTGTGAATGGCACAATTGCTTTACTTGTGTTTTGGAAGAGCTGGTTGTAGTAAATGTTTTGTGCCCACTGAAGGTAGGGCTTGGAGGATTCCAAAATCAAGAGACTGAGTGACCAAGTATGCAACTCTGTGACAGAAACAGTAATCTCCTTTCAACTCACATGCACTTTGTATATCTCAGCCTATTAGTTGTTTTCTCTGTTGTAATTTTGGGACTTGTTCTGTCTTTCCCTTGTATGCTCAATGCTTGTCAAATAGATGTTCTTGGGGCCTGTTATCATCTTGCTGTCTGAAGGTCTCACCTCTTTGCTGGTCTCTCTGTGCAGTAAGTTAAAATTCTTCAAGTCCCACCATGTTCTTCTACTGCCCCAATTCCCTGCTGGTCACAGCTTTTTCCCTGCGTGCTCCTGCTTTTGTGTCCTCCTGTGTGTATATAATGTCTTTCCAACCTCCTGTTCCCTAGGGAAAGGGAATCTTTACATGGAGCCATTAAAGAAGTTAGCTAAATTTAATAATATAATAAATTATATTTGATAGAATCATGGTCATATTAATGTGCTTGAACTTTGTGACTGGCTCGTTACTAATTTGCCTCTTCCTGGTTCTTCTCATTTGTTACTTCCAATTAGTATGCAACAATTAAGATTAGATAGCATTTTCCCAGGTGAGGATAGTAGCAGCAAGTCTCAGCTGTGCCCCATGATAAATCATTTACTAATGCCCTCAAAAAAGACAGTTGTAGGGAACAGAGGAGTTCTTCATGTTTGCAAGCGAACATACATCCAGACTAACTCATTGGCACAGCTCTAAGTTACCAGACTCGATGACAGAGTCCTCAGAATAATTGTTTGTGACTTCCACTGCAGTTATTTACTTCAGCAGCACCCCTGGCTCGCCATCTAAAGGTGAGGGCTGAGGGTATTTATACCTACTTGGCTTTCAAAACTTGAGCAGTCCTTTTCAGTCTGTTTCCTTGTGTTTTGGTGAGCAGTTGCTGGGGGTGGGGGGGAAATGATGTGTTGGGGCATTTTGTTCAGTTCCCCTTCCTTAACCTAGAACAAACCCAGCAATGCTCTGTAATGGGGGATGAAGGAGATACATGTCAAGAACATGCAGCAGTTCTTTCTAGCCATCTACCCAAATGTGATCAGAGGTTACTCCAGTTAGCACCGAATTTAGTTAATTTATTAAGGTGTCCATGGAAGATGCATCTTTTGCTGTAGGAACAAAAAAAAAAAAGACTGGGTCAGAAGTTTCCTTTCATAGGAATATTTTTAGAGTAATCTTCCAGGCTTTCAGCAAAAATAAACCTGGACTTGCAACATCTGTGAGAGGAACACAGGACCCACTGTACTGCAGTTAATCAGGTTTTGGTAGTAGGTTGTACATAAACTGTCTGTTGTGGTACCTTGACTTATAAAAAAGTAGAGGGTTTTAAGTGATAAACACTGGAAAAAACACACAGCAGAATTAGATGACCTGTCTCTTTGCTGCAGCAGAAGTCTTCATGTGCTTCACTGTAAAATCACCCACTTCCTCATTTCCAGCCTAGCTGGGGGTTTCTTCAGTGTCTTTGCCAGGGCATCTCTCTGTAGGGGCATTAAAACCTTTCATCAGAGTATATTTCGTTGTTGGGGTGACACTTTGCTGCTTGCCTTCTGCTTTTTTATCCCATGCACAAAGCTGATGGACTCAGATACCACTGAAAGCCTAGAAATAATGATGTGCTAATAACCTCAGTGCTCACTCAGGAGGGAGCAATGTCTGCAGTGAGAATCCCCCCTCTGCTGCTGAGTGACGGTCTGTGAAGCTTGCAGTGCTGCTGTAAACCCAGCAGAGGTGGGGATTTGGTAATGAGGTCCTAAGGATTTAGGGGAGTTACTTTATTACTGTTGAGGAGATTTGAGAATGGTTTTGTTAGAGTTTGGGAATCATAACCCTGCCGGCCTCTGATGCATACAAATGAGCATCCCAATCCTCGAGCTCTGCTGCTGAGGGTAGCACTTAGTCCTGGAAAGATGTGGTGATTATGTGATTAGCCAGGAGGCTCAATTCTGCCATTTTCTGTGTGAGGTTTAACAGTGTTAAACCCTCACCGAGGACCTGGGGTGCAAATAAACACTATCCTGTTACAAGTTTCCTGAGTTATCTGCTCCTCAGACTTTTACTGCCATAAATAACTCTAGAAGTCAGGCCTCACTGCTAGAAGTGTTAAGTGCTGCAAATAGTATAGAAGATGACTCATGTAGTGAGATGAAGGTGGAGCATGAATCAGTAGGAAGAAAACTGATACACAAAGGAGACATTCTAAATGCAGATGACACACAAAATCTGAACAAAGCCATGTTCAATCGTCATAAAAATGAATCAAAAGGTTTTTTTTTTCAAAAGACATCTTTAAACAAAGGTAAACAAATTTACAACCAAATAAACTTAAAATGTATATGAAACCTCTTTTGTAAATTGTAGAAAACATCAATTAAATAAAGAAAATGACAACGTTAAGAATCAAATCCCTACCTTAAAAAACAAAAATGAAGGATCTAACAACTAAGAATGATCTTGGGTTTATAGTGGATTAAAAGATAAAGTACAAAGAAGAAATATTTGTTGTTTTTTGTCTTGTTTTTCTAGTGTTTGGATGTTTCTTAATTGGTTTTCGTATTTGGAAGAAGGGAAAAGAAAGAAAATAAAAGTGGATAAGTTAGTAGTTGGAAGTAGTTAGAACAATTAATTTTTTTGAAGGGATAAAATAGGAAAAACACTTTAAAAGTGAATGAAAGTTAAAGTTAGATTTTTTTTCTTTGAAAAGTCAAAATGGGTATAGAATAAAAAGTGAATTGCAAAATTA
>JAWWEU010000081.1:62805242-62825757 GCA_035583155.1 Acropternis orthonyx | reverse complement strand
TTTGCAGTAAGCTTTTAGGGTGCAGGCATCTCGTCCAGTTTCTCCCTGGAGTCAGTTACACCCAGCGGGCACGTTCGGGAAGGCTGGAGACATTTTTGAGCATGTTCCCAAAGAGGGTCCATAGGGAACTCTTGATAATTGGAGTTCTTCAGGGTTTTGTGATCTGGTTGGAGAAAGGCAGGCTGGGATGGGATAGTACAAGACTACTAGTGAGCCATATTGTAAAGATCACTGTGTTCTTCTGTAAAATAAGCCCAAACTTTCACGTGTTTTTGTGGTCTATGATTTTTGTTGTAACAGCATTGCCACTGTTTGAGTCTGATCATAAGCATCCTAACAATTATGTATTTATAAACAGCAATTAGGACTAAAAACCGAATTATTTTGATAATTCTTCTTAGTGGCTGTTTAGTTTCCACATGTTAGACATGAATAAACACGGAGCAACTTTATTGCCAAGAGCCATCAGGCTTTTCAGCCCCCAGCTGACAGTTCTACCATCTGCCCAACCTCTATTGGCAGAAGTGAGAGCTTTTGTATGAAAAATGCTTGGACCAAATAAAAATGGCAGTTATTTGACACCTTCCAGTCTTTATAAGTAGAGTGATTATGACAACGTTGTCTTATTTTTCCGTTGTAAAACAAAAATACAGAACATCTACCACCCTGTAGGAGCTGACTGTACCTCTCCTAAAATAACCAAACCAGCTCCCCAAAAAGCACTGGGGTTCAGCTGCCAGTCAGAACATGTAAATGTCAGAAGCCAGCACACAGCAAAATGCATCCTGGCAAAAAAATAAAAGCAGAATGAGTGGGCAAAACACTGACAAGTGATGTGAATTTGTATTGGTTTTACTAATCCATTCAGGAGAGAAATGTAGTTGAAGCATCTTGGTATGGTATGGGTTTGTTGTTGTTGGGTTTTTTTGGGTTTTTTGGTTTTTTTTGCCTTGAAAAAGAAGATTGAAGCATGATTTCAAAAACTTTCTGTTTAGAAATTTCCTGTGAAGTTATCTTTTAGCAAGTGGGAGGAAAAGGAGCTTAAAATTGAAATGAAACAATTTCGGAGCAAGCAAATAATTTTGTTCAACATGAAATGAAATCCTTTCATAAAATCTTTCTATGGCACTGGGAGTTAAGTCCTCTTTAATGAATAGCGAACACCACTAATCATTCCTTTTGTGTTCCATTGAAATATTTTATTACAACTCTTGTTTATTATAAAGAGTAAACAACCACTGTAGATTCTCCATTTAGCATGTTTGTGAAATGTAAGCTGTTCATAGCACTTGAAAAATATAAGAGTTAAACTGCAAAATTAGAGGTTTTAAATGTGCCAAAAAAATGGCGCTGCTTTTCCATTAGCAACCCTTACTGCAATGGTATCCTAAGAGTATAGAAGAGTTTGGGTTTAACCACTCACTTGCACTTAAAAGAAAAAAGTTTTAGCACACCTTTGCTTGTCGTCATGATGATTTCTGGAATTCTTACAGTTTTTTCCATAGGACAACTGGCCCTGCAAGCTTAAAGGAGTAACAGGGTATTTACTCACTGTCTCTACCTGCTGCTCGTGGGACCATCCTGTTGTAAAGACGTGCTCGTTGCAGCCCCAGGCTGACAGCCCTGGCGTGGGCAGCCTGTAATCCCAGCTGGAGAGGGCTACCCCTGGGGACAGGGCTGGGTTTGTTCTCTTGGTCTGTTCCAGGCGTCTGCCAAGAAAACTGTCTACCCTGCTGCCTGTTCTGGGAGCGAGGGTTGAGTCATGCTGCAGAACATAATCATCAGCTCCTCTCTGCTACGAGTGAGCGGTTTTACACCAGCAAAGAGCTCAGTCCGTGTGGTGTCACATCACGAATGTTTCGGGGTACAGAAATTGGCTTTAGCAATAGGCCTTCAAGATTATTTCCTCCCTGGTCTCTATTTGTGGAGCTGGTATGAACTTCAGTTATTGTTTACGTATGCTTTGGGAATCTCTGCTTATCTCAAAAATGTAAATCTTTCCGGTGGTTCCTTGGAGGAGTTTTCCTCACCAGTGTCATCTTGAAGTTTGGCTCCACACTTTGAAGTTGGCCAGGCTGCCCCAGCCTATGAGAGGACTGCCTCTGTTGCATCAATGCCATCATTTTTAGTTTATAGGAAAATGAAGAAACAAATGAGAAGCTCCTTGGGTTTCTAAACATGTAAGGGGCTATCTTAGAGTATCCCCTAGAACTGGCAGGTTCAGAGGGCAGTGGAAGACAGAGGTGTTCCTGGTATATTTATCCATGTTCTGTCATAGGTGAATGTTGATTGTGAGTGAAGGCCTCTTGGACCATTTTCAAAGGGAAGCAATAAGCCTAAGCCTAAATGTGTCCATAATCCAATTGACTGTACTGGAGTGTTGTTTCAATAAGGTATCTTCTGTATGAGGAACATTAATTAGAAATTTAACACTCAGTTTTAATTAGCACTTGGTAAGGTATTAACCTAAACAATAGCTTTGAACCTCCAGATACTGCAGGATTAGAGCCTAGGTGTATTCTCTGTATATTTGGGCTTGAGCCAATTCAATTTTATAAGCTTCACAAAGTGTCTGTGCATAAATAGTATTTGCATGTATACAAGCCCCCTGCCTCAAAATAACTTTCTGAGGCAAAATCCACCTTGCTGCAGTGTCATAATTCATCACTGGTGTGGGAGATAAGTGCCTATAACTGCATCTTAATGAGACAAGCAGGACAGACTGTGAAAAGCAACTTTTCAGGTGCTGTAAAATCAGATCATGCCTGTGGCCAAATGGTGAGTCTGCTTCTACTGTAGCATAAGGATTGTGTTAAGCTAAGTGAGTGATAGCCCTTCTCTTAGAGAGCTCCCTGACCATCAGAGCTACCACTAACATCAGCCAAGCCATGGCTCTGTCTGCACACGTCCTGGTACACTCACGTGCTAAGACATCTCCGAACATACTTTATATAGTTTGTGGGGCAGAAATCACTACCTGGCTTTTGCCTTCCTGGTTGTTCTGTATCTCCTCAGAAGGCAGCTCTGTGATTGTGACCTGGTTAGAAATACTGCACCTCATGGTGACATTGTGACCATCTGCTTCTCCTTGCTGCAAGTCCAGGGAGTAGGAATGCCCTAGTCTTTCTTGAAAGTTTGGTTATTTGTTATCACCATGGAGTCTCACCGTTCCCGGGGCCTGTTACTATAATAAATAACACCACAGAAGGCATTCTTCTTAGGTCCTGGCATACAGACATCATTGTCCTTGTCCAGGCACCCTGCTCAGAAGTTGAGAGGGAACATGTTTGTTCTGCACAGCTGGGATGTTGGTCTGGGAGCAGCAAATCTGTACAGGTCACCCGGGGTGTTAGTGAACCCCCTGTGGGAACTCAAACTGTTAGACGAACAAGATACTGTCATGTAAAATACACACATACTTCAGCCTCTGGTTGGATTTGTTAAGTATTCTTCAAAACCATTAGCCATTGGAAAAGATCAGTTCCAAATGTGGAATTCCAAGCAGAAAGGCTAGATTTTAAATGGCAGAAAACATCAGCAGGAGACAGGGACAGGCTGTGACTAGGGAAAATGTGTTCAGCATCCTTTGAGATCATTGTACAAATTCTTGATTACTGTTTGAGTCTGTTCACATCCTTAGAAGTAGATGTCTGTGGCAGATTTAAAAAAAAAAAAAAGAAAAAAGCAGCTATGGTTTATACTTTCAAGAGATTGTTATAAAAGATAGCAGAGAAATGTTAAGTCAGTGCTGTCAGTGGAAGATCATGTCTTGGGCCACTTGTGCTGAGATCAGCAGCTGTTATAAGAAATAGATCTTTTTTTCCCCCCTACAAATATTTACATGAAACAGACTCTTTGTATGAAATAAGGATTCAAAACCCTCATGTAATTGTTAATACCTACCAGGAATTATTTTTTAAGTGTTTTTTTAAACTTCCTGAGACCCTGGTAACAAATGAATGTCAGCTTGTGACCTTACCCTGATTTGCAGTGGAAAACTGTCTTTAAAACTTGTCCTTTTTTTTTTTTCTGCACATGAGAAATGGAGATGTTTACATGACTAATACCTCTTTTAAGTAGGAAAGCCAGTGGACTTTCAGAATCAAATGAACCCCATTGCTGAGACAATGTGGCTGCAGCCTGAGAGAGATCACTCTGGATGGCTGGCAGCAGGCACAGCCTCATGTGTTCCTCCTGTCTCCAGTCCAACCCCTCAGCTGGCCTGCTTGGAAAGCTGATTAAACCCATTTGCATGGCAGTGAGCCTAAAGTGATCCTCCCCACCCCGGTGTGCCCTACCTGGCTGTGCAAAGCGCTGCCCCAAGGTTCCTGCAGGCCTTCCAGGTTCTCTCTGCCCGGCTCGGAGCACGTTGTGTGTGACTGTACCAACCCGTGCTGGCATCCTGGACCTGCAGGATCTCTCAAGTGTGCATCTGCTCTCTCTCAAGAAACAACTGCCTCTTAAGAAATCTTGGCCTTTTTTCCATCCCTGATTAACAGGGACCTGACCCTTGGGTCCAGTTTGAATTCACACGGAATGCAAGTCAAATAATTTTGGTGTGTGGGTGTTTTGTTGTTGTTGCTGCTGTTCTGGTTTTTTTTTCTCTCTCTTTAGCAGATGTTTGCAGGTTGCATGTGAGATAATGCTGAAATGTGATTGCTGCTTGATGTATGGCAGAACATGATGTACAGGCTGAGCTGCTTGTTTGCATTTCTGATTAAATGCTTGCTGTAATAATGCAGTTCTTAAACTAGTTTTTAAGTAAATAATAGGTGAAACTTTAATCCTTTTCAAAAAGGTGATTTTTATTTGTTCCTTCAAAGAGAGATAAGGAGATAAAATGGAAACAATGCCACTTATCAAAGTAAAATTGATTAAATGTAAAAATCATAGCACAATCAAAAACTAGGTAAGCTTTATGATTTATGCTTTACAAATTGATTATTGGCACATAAAAGACAAGACAAGTGATAGTCTGAAGAAATAAGAGTACATGGGATGTAACAAGTGGCATGAAATTGGCCCTCATTCATATTTATGGAAAAGAACTTTCTCAGATCTCAACAGGATTTGTACACTTAGACCCGATCTTTTACTATCTGATGCGCATGATTAAATTGACATGGTGAACAGTATGTTTCTGAACAGTCAATGCTTTCAAGAGCAGACTGCTCTCATGATGATGCTGACTGACGATAGAAAAATCTTTCTCTCATTTTAGCAGCTTTTCATTAATATGTAAAATTAAAAATAAGCAAATTTCAGTACAGTCAAGGCACCAGGATGTGTGGTATTTGAAAAAATACAGGATTTTCATAAATACAAATTAGGATATATTTCCCTTGAAGAAGACCCATGGAAGGGAGAGTGTGTGAAGAAGCACCAACATGGAAACTGGAGGGAAAGAGGAGCTTTGAGAAGGCTAGTAATGGTGGGAAGGGAGGAAACAAGTGCAGTTCTCTATATGCCTTGTCTTGTGAGAATGAAAACAAAAACCAGTCACGGAGATGTGCATGCCGGGGGATAATCACCACACAATCTGTTTCTATAGCTTTCTCTGTAATTGCTGGTGTTACGTGGAAGAAATTGAAATGTGTTGTATACATTTTAAAACGAGGGGAGCTGTTTTCAAAACTATCAGATCTGAAGCTGTTGGGTGGCTTACAGGAAAACCGAATGGGAGGCAGGACATCTTGGTGTCGGCAACGTTATCAGCCGCCTCTGATTAATGCACCTAAATTAATGTGCTACTGCAGAGGGGCAAGAAAATTACTATCCGTGGAATGGCATTCCTGATACACAACAAGGCTTTGCTGGTCTTGCTAAGTGAAAGATTCCCACATAGTATCACTGGCTTGACGTGTATGCAGATAAAAAGCACTCTCCTAAGTGTTGGAGGCGGCTGAGGTTATTAACAGAGCAAAGCTTGGCTGAATTGAAGGGGCAGGAAAATTTCTGATGTTTTTCAGTCTGACAACAGTCCTGCTGACTTCAAACAATAGGAAGCGACAGGATGGATTTTTCAGGGACTCTGAGCAGCCATATTTCTCTTTGCAACTAGGACTGAATAGCCAGGTGGCTAAAGAGGAAGTTCCCTGACTACTAGTAGGCACAAATAGACATTTGGGGGAGAGTTTGAGGCCAAAGGGACTCAAAGATTGCAGCCCATATTGTGCCTGGAGAGGGAAAAGGGTGCCCTGTGCTCTGGTGAGTCTCCCCTGGGGTGCTGCCACAGCCCCAGGGAGGAAGCCGTCCACTAGAGTCATGGGTGATGGAGTTGGAGGGGAAAAATCCACCCCAGAAAATGGGGGATGCAGCTGAGATGGAGTCTAGGGGCTGGTGTGGGCAGAAGGCAAAAAAAAATTGAGCTGGGTTGTGGAATGGGAAGAAGGAAGGGATAGGAAGAGAGATGAGGAGGTGGGCTTGGAGGCATAAGGTGGCTGGAAACCAAAGATGCTGGACGCAGACCAAAATGGAGAATTTTTGCAGTTGAAGTCAAAGACCATACAAGAGCTGCTGGACTTCAGTGACTGGCTGATTAGCTAAATCCAAGTTGGGATTTTGCACACAGGCACTACATGATATTTCTTTCCATGTGGTTTTGTTCAGTTCCCAACTCAAAACGTTACCTGGGTGGTAGTAGATGGATCTGTCAGTGCTTCCCATCTCTGTCAGGCTCGGGGTATCCCCCAGATGGACTAAACAGCTGGCCGAGCTGACCCTCAGTGAGGAACCTGAGTTCTGACATATAGCTGTTAGTATCTGTAAGACTGGGAAGGGGGTGATGGCTAAAAGGGTGGCTGCAGTCAAGGGAGAACCGAGTGTTGGTTGTGCTCTGCTAAACCAGCTCCATGGCTGGCTCTTGGGTGTGCATGTTGTATTTCAGTGCTGTATGTGATCCAAATGCTGTACGTAATCTCACCATGGTGACTGCGCAGTATTTGTTTCTATTTAAGGAGAGAAAGAGGTTTGGGTTTTCTGCCAGAATTCCCACTCAGGTAATTACACTTCTGCCTGCAGAATTTCCCCGTAGCTTCAATTGTAGTAGTTGTTCTTCACTCCCACTCCTAAAAAGTGTGAATGTAGACCTGCTGCTGTGTTTTGGGAACACAGCAGTGGTTGCTCTGCTGAGGCGAGTGAAGTGACCCCGCTATGCATCCTTTATGCTAGACTTGCCCCTAGTAAAGATTGCTGCATTCAGTTGTGCTACTTTGCTGCTCTCATCTTTCTGAGCCTGACTTTGGCATAACAAGTTGGTCTTGCTAGTGATACTGCTAGATGATAGTGAGACAGCCAGCTGGAAGCCAATGAAAAGATGATTAGGAGCCAAGAGAAAACCATATGGAGAGAGAGAGGGATTTCTCTTTGCAGAGTTATAAGTAAAAGTGTTTGTCTTTGGATCCCACTAGCTGTTTTTTTTCCCCTTCTTTGCATCAGTTTTATGGGTGGGAAGAGGTTGCAGTTGATTAGTAAACTCTACAAAAATCTCTTTAGCAAGAACAAATGTTGTAAACAGTAGATATTTCAGGCAACTCTCTCAATACTAAAAAGCAACATGCCAGCATTATAGTGATAATAGCACATATGTCATCATTATTATGCTAATGTTAACTACAATACTATATGTGATACCAGAATTATGTAAATAGTATTGTTTTGCAAAAATATGAAAAATATTGAATGAAGGATCTCTTGTCTCAAACTTAGGTGATACAGAGATTTATTTCTTTCTGAACTTATGACAGCAGAGTTAATAAAGTCCAGCTCAGTCTGGAAAACACTTCTGCAGATGCCTAATTAGCTCTGAAGTCAAAGTAAACACAGGCCTTGTTCACTCAGAGCCTTATACAGAGATTTAAAAGGGAGGATGTCCAACATTAATATGTTAAGACTCATCAAACATAGTGTAGATAGTAAACAGAACCAAGACAATTGAACCAAATTATTGATTCATGGAATTCAGTCTTTCTGTTAACAGAATGTTCACATGCAGATTGTGTTGCTATTGAATGCAGTTCTTACTCAGATTTACTAAATGAATGTTATGGTGAGTGTGTGGGTTTAAAGGAAAAAATTCTGTTAACTAATTCTGTATAGATCATATCCTCAAGATTCAAGCTGTTTCACATATGTTATTGTTTCAGTTTCCCTGACTCACTGAATGCTATTCAAGTGAATAGCACTGAAATCCTGCTTGAATTGGTTTAGGAATAGGGGTGGTTGAAGTCTCTCTTGGGGGTTGCAGGTTTCTCATGAGCATGGGGTAGTTTAAGGAATGTCTGACAAATAGGAAATGGGGATTTCTGTTAAAACTTGGTGTCTTCTTTCCTCTCCAGTAAGAAAATGTTAATTCCGCTAATCACTAGTAGAGTCAGGTACTCTGCTACTTAGTTGAGAGCAGGGTATGCCAAATATGTTCTCTTACTATAATGTTCAAAGCAGCTTTTGCATGGTGCTCTCTTGAACAAGGCTTCAGGCTGTTTTTTCATGATTTTAGTTGCAATATGGGAAAGTACTAATTGTGTGTGTGTGTAGGTGGGGGGCACAGGTATCTGACTCTCTAAGAGAGTTTTTTGAAGGACAGAGCTTCACGGTGTTCAGAACCTCTCCATTGTATCCCACCTCTCCATCTAATTTTGGGCAGAACACAGTTTGCCTGAGAGATACAAGAGCTTTTTCTTTTCTCTCTGACTAGAAAGGCTTCATAAAGCTGAACGATGGTGCTTATCTGAAGTATGTCTTTTGTCTGCATCCCTCTTTGTTCTTTTTTCCCCCTCGGAAGCAACAGCAAACACTTCCTGCTCCTTAGTTAAGTTGCTCTCTATGAAAGCTTCTCCTGTCTGTCTCAGGTGCTTTTGCTCTCAGCCCAAACACACCAGCCTTTCCCATCTTGCTGAAACTGTTTATGAGTGTTTTGAGTGTATCTCTCGGTGTTGATGAGATCCTATTTGAACTGGTGCATGTTTTGGTCTTCCGAGAGCTTGTATTTCTGCCACTGAAGCGTCCTTGAAGACTTGCATACCGTGTAGATATGAAGTAACTCATAGTGGCATTTGTTCTTCAAAAATATTCAATGCAGATGAATCAGGTGGGTTGGGAACAGTTCAGGTCTCTCATCAGTTTGGGCTGTTAGCCTTTTCCTCAGGCCATTTCAGACCCATACCATTTTTCTTGGAATAGCTGATGACAGATTTGGCATCAGATTTGAAGCCGATGACTGTAATGACTAAGTTCTCAAATATACAGTGGAAATGGCTAGGCTTCTCCCCCTAAGCTGTTGAACTAAGCTGAAATACATTTTCCAAAGGGAATACAGGAACCTGGAAGGGCAAACCCCTACACAGGGGCAAACCAAAGCCCTGTCAGAACAGGGAGCACTCATAGAATCATAGAAAGTTAAGGGTTGGAAGGGACCTTAAAGATCATCTACTCCCAACACCCCCTGGCCATGGGCAGGGACACCTCTGAGTAGACCAGGTTGCTCAAGGCCTTATCCAGCCTGGTCTTGAACACTGCCAAGGATGGGGCATCCACAGCCTGCCTGGGCAACCTGCTCCAGTGCCTCACCACCCTCACAGTAAAGAATTTCTTCCCAATATCTAACCAAATTTTCCCCTCTTACAGTCCTATCACATCAGTTCCTGACAAAGAAGTCCCTCTTTGGCTTCTGTGTGGCCCCTTCAGATACTGGAAGGTTGCCATGAGGTCTCCATGTAACCTCTTCTCCAGGCTGAACAGTCCCAACTTCCTCAGCCCATCTTCACAGAGGAGGTGCTCCAGTCCTCTTATCAACTTCCTTGGACTTGCTCCAACATTTCCATGTCCTTCTTATGTTGGGACCCCAGAGGTGGATGCAGCACTCCAGCTGGGGTCTCACCAGAGCAGAGCAGAGGGACAGAATCCCCTCCCACAACCTGCTGGCCACACTGCTTGTGATGCAGCCCAGGATTCCATTGGCTTTCTGGGCTGTGAGCTCACACATTTTGTGTGTGCTCATTTTGATTTTTCACCAACAACCTCCCCCAAGTCTTTCTCCGCAGGGCTGCTCTCAATCACTTTGCCACCCAACCAGTAGAAGTGCCTACACATACGTGTAGTCAGAAGGATATGCATCAATGAGGATCACTTGGTAGTATTTCTCCAACTCTAGGTATAAACTATGTGAGATGCTGTGCTCATGGAGAAGGAAGTGTGATAGCCCCACCTTGAGATTCTGCATGTCAGTGGGATAAGACTGTGGTTAGGGGCAAGTTATTCTACAGGGAATGAAATAGGCCTGTGATCCCACACACTTCCAGTTGGGAGCAGACTGGAAATATTCCAGGCATCAGCCTTCCTTTGTTGTGAAGTGATGCTGGTGGTCCTTTTGTGAGACAGGACAGCTCTGCTTCTGGAAAAGTGCTGTCCCAAGAGAGCACCACCTGGCTGTGAAGTGACCCAGGACAGTGGACAGCCCTCAAGCCTGGGTGAGCTGGTCCTTGCTTGTTCCTGACTGCAGTCTGGGCTTTGTGGAAGGGTTCAGGAGAAATGCCATTGTCTGGAATCTGCATATCTGGCAGAAATACAAAGGAAGACTGTCTGACTTGACTGCAAGTTTCCTATACTAGGAGTGAGGACTTGTGAAGTTAATTAGACTCCAGATTTGAACTTTTCTCATGGGTGTTTGGAAACTGGCATTCTCCTTCCAGCTTATATGTATATAGAGCTGCTACACATTGAACTTGGGATGCTCCTGGAATGAGAAACGGAGTGTGTGACATATCTATCTGCTTTCCAGGGACTGCCTTGTCAGAGTCTGTGATTCAGCTCTTTGCCTTATGGATTAACTTGGAGCATTCATGTGCTTTTTAAATTTCTTTTAAAACAGTTTGCTGAGATGAAGTCTGTGCAGTTAATTAGAGCTCTGCCACTGTTCACAGAATGCTGGCTGTGCTGAGCAAAGCTCTTCAAACACCTTTTTTTCTCAATTCGAAAAGGCAAAGCACTAGGCTCTCACGCTTCCTTGGCAGGCAGAAGAGGTGAGGTAAGGAGCTGCTTGTTCCCGGTGGCATTTCTGGGAGATTGACTGTGCCCTGAGGGGGAGGAGCCGGCACTCCTCCTGCTCTGGGTCTGGTAGGAGCTTGGGGCAGAGAGTAGCTTAGTGCACTGCCAAAGGCAGGCCATCCTTACTGGAGCAGCACATCATGGATGTACTTTTTGCACAGCGATCAAATACCATTTTAGCAGGTGTTTAATGCAAAATTGTCAGCGCTTCTAAGGAAGCTGTGCCGCAGCTTTGCTCCTCTGCTCAGTAACAAATTCCTTCAGACTCCCAGCCTCTTTTATCTGTGGCTGATTCATATGCCTGTAACTATATTTTAACCTTTTATGATCGCTTCTTCCATCCCTTGTTTCAGTGCATCCTTTCCCTTTGTCAGGGAACATTCTTCCAGCCCTTCTGAGTGAGGGGCCTCCATGCTTTGCCTATCCTTGCCTGGAACCAGTTCTGTTCAGCAATAAATTGATTCCATTTTTCCATCTACATGTGGAATCGTCCAGATTTGTATGTGAAAGCTGAGATCAAAAACTTGTTGTTTGCTTCTATTTAAACAAAATATGTTTTTTTAAAAAATAATCTGAAGAGGTTCCAAGATTTCTCCTGAAACATTTTTCACTTTCTTCTATTTCAAAAAAGATTAGCAGAAACATGAAACTGCTTTGGCAGTTGTGGAGATAAAATTAAAAAAACATGAGTTAAAATGCTACTGCTCAAGCTTGGGGGGGCGGAGGCCGAAGAGTGTTTACTAGAAACATACTCACTGTGTGGCTGGGACAGCTTTTTGGTTGGGGAAATATTGCAAATCTATTCACTTTACATATGGACAAGTGGTGATATATCAGCGTGCCGTGTATCGCGCGCATACCCTCAGCACAGAAATGCCTTGCTTTCAGGAAGCTTCCATCTCTGGAGTGGAAGGCAGCAGCTATTTTTAGTAGTGTGCTGCCGCACTGCACAGGAGAGCACAGGATGATGCTGTTTCCCCAACTCGCTTCAGGGATGACTTTGCCAATTTACTAAGGGAGAACCGATGACAAACCAGTACCACCAGATGAGCACGGACACAGCTGCGTGCTTTTTTGAAAGAAGTCAGCAAGGCTGTGCTGGTGAGCAGTCTAAAACAGAACTTCCGAAGTTAGTTCGTTGGAGAATAGCTCATAAAGCTGTGCCCTGTAACTGTAAACACTTGAAATACCAGCTTTAGGAATAAACATTACAGTGCAAAGCTTGGGCAGTTTCTGTCAGGTGCCCAAAACAGTGGGTGCTTGGTTGTAACAAGCTGTCAGGATGGAAAATGTCCCCTGTGTAAAGAGACAGCATCTTAACTTGCATCTTCACTTCTGCCAAACCCCCTTCCTGAAGATGTAACTGATGGTGAGACCAGGTGCTGCCTCTCTGCATGCATGAGATGTATGCTGCCTTGCTAAGAGGTAACAACAATCCCATGCTTTTCTGACACATGTGGTCCGTTGGAGATGAAATCCTAACACTAACCCTTACACTAAAGGGTTGCAGTGGGCTTGCAGAGCCTGTCAGGTTGTTTCAGGTTGTCAGGAGTTTCAAAGCCAGCGTTTTGCTTGGGGGGGGGACACCGGGACCATCACACTTTAACTCTTCTGTTGACAGCTGCTCTGCCGATTTCCCTCCGCAAATGACTTTTGACAAATGACACATGTAACTGGTGAAGGGCCGCTGGAGTGCAGCAGAACAGGGTGTTACTGCAGCCAAGGGAAAACGCACAATGCAAACACACAGTCAAAATCTTGCCTCTCGTATTATGATTACTTATTTTTTAAAAACTGGTGTGGCTGATGTTTGGGGGGAATTATTTTATACCTTTTCCTAGCATGCATTTGTGTATTTCTTCCATTCCAGACTAGCTTCATTATTGCATAAAAGAAGGTAATGTGCCCAAGAACCTGTGTTGTTGTGGGTGGTAACCTTTGGATTTCAGTAAGTTACTTACTAAAGGACATTATTTCAGCAGTTTTCAGAGAATAGGCTTGTAAAATGTAAAACTGTAGAATGGTCTAGACCTGGCAAGCACATCCAGGATCTGCACTTTCCTGATTAGAAGCGTTAGAGTCATTGTAAAAGCAAAGCATCATTGCATGTTACTCCCTTTACCTGTTTTTCTTCAAGAAAACTGAAATATATAAAAACATGTTCAAATTTTAGGGATTTCAGTGCAGTTTGAATACCTGTGAAGAACCAGCCTGTATGAGTTTTATAAAGCCTTGCAGGAATGTTTTAGCAGTTTGTTCTGGTGCATTTATACCAAGGCATAGTGGTGATATCGGGAGTAGGAATCATGTTTCATTGTGCGTTTGTGAGCAAGGAATTTCAGTTGTAATCACTCTACAAAGATGAAAAGTACATAGATAAAGTCATTCAGTCATGTTTCAAGCTCTGGAATTAGCATTCCTATAAAGGAAGAGTGCAAATGGATTTTGGACCCTTTGGGACTGTGATTTATATACCTGTCATCATAGATCTTTAATGCTGTATATAGTTTAATGTATGACCAACATAATGGTACTAGTAATGTTTCTCTTCAGCATAAACGAAGCAAATGTTCAGCCTTTAAATAGCCATGATAATTTCCTCTGTTGTTTACAAGGGACTCCCATTGTGGCCAATAAAGGAGAACATATCGCTTATTGGTACAATGTCAGCTTCTCACAGTATTTCACACTGTGCTTGTTCTAGAACTGATGGGTATCTGACATGCACTGAGAAAGGAAAAATATCTTCAGATGCCAAAACCAGTTCCCAGGTGTGAGCTTCACAGCCAGAAGGGAGTAAAAAGTGCCCTCTGGCCTTCCACTGTCAATTACCTCCCCTAGCCCTGTGCTCTTCTTTTAAGATATATTGACTTTTTTTTAGCTTCCTCGAAAAGGAATTTCAAGCTTTTAATGCAGTTTGTTGTTTTATGCAAACCTTTACGACACAGTTTGCCCTTAGAGGGTGTCCATGCTGGGTGGTGAAAGAGCAAGCACTCTGTCCTTCATAAAGTTTATGACAGCCTTTAAAATAATAGTGCTAGGATAAATTTCAAAGTGTGGCCTTAGTAGTTTTCTCCAAGAGCTCTGACAGGCAAGATCTGGCAGGTTTTGCTGTGATCTTTTTTAGCCTTATAGTCTTGCATACAGCCAACATCTTATCATAAGCTGCATGTGAAGACTACATTAAAGAGCAATATTTTGCCATTCCTGTTATAGGAGCAGTAACTTCTGGCTAAAAGCAAGGTGGAGAAGGAAAAGGGTGCAATTTGGATTTACCAGGGCTAAATTCAGCAGTGCTTGTTTAAGGGATTTTAAAGCTTTTTGTTGGGTCATTCTGGATGTGCATGAATTGTTTTTGTTTGCTTCTGTAATAGTTGCTGTTTCCAAATTCTGGGCATAATTCTGCTTTTGCTTACCTAAAGTAGAGTCTTGCTTCTGAAGCCTGGGAAGTTGTTGCATTCTAAGACTGGCCTGAATCTGGAATCATTATTGGCATGCATAATGGAAAATATCTCAGGGCTTAAATAACCAAGCTGTAAAGGTCTTCCTTCTTGTTATTCACCCTAATTTAAAAAAAAAAAAAAAAAAAAGGAAGAGGAAGACATTGAGAAGGTGATGCTGTCTTTTGTTGACATGGGTATTCTGGTGTCAAAGCTACTGTTTCATGTGATGAAGGCTCTCTATTGTATGGCTGATTCGAACTTAAAAGCAGACTTGCCTGCCAGGGGTGCAGGCATCGTGGCACAGCTGGTACAGGCTGGCTGAATTGGCAGCTTCAGCTCCAGCTTACCCACAGAACTGAAACCAAGTCAGCAAATCAAGCACCTGTTTGTGTCACGGGGCACAAGACATGACACAGCCTTGCAGGAGGGCTGTGTTTTGTATCAGAGGGGCCCCTGCCCGGTGGTGTAGGGGTAACCTTGCTTAGCCTTTTGGACTAAATGATCAACACAATCAGCCTCTGAGAGGATTCAGATGTTAGACTGAAGGAAAGGGGTTGGGTTTTTTGTTGGTGGTGCTTTATGGTGTGTTTTTTTTTTTACTCTTTTTTTTTTTTTTCCAATTGGAAAATCAAACCAGGTTGGCCTTGTGCATCTCTGTCCTGCCTTGCAGACAGTCAGGTCAATACATGGGTCTTGGAATGGCACAAAGGTGCTGGCAAGTAGTCTGAACCGTGAAAAAATTGTTATCCAGAAGCACTGGCACTTCCATGACCCAACCAAACTTTCCTTTTTGTTGCAGAGCACCTGTAGTATAGCTTTCTTGGGGCTGGTCCTTTAAAACTGTCTTACTCAGCTGAGCTAAGAATAATGCAAACTTTTGTCTGCATTCCTGTTCCCTGACTCAAGTCTGCTCTGCAGTGACCTTATCTAGGGCTAGGCTTGTCCTCTTTTCAGTACTTTCATCATTGGAATACCCCTGTAGTTAATGCCAGGCAACTGCTGACTCTCTAGTACAGAGCTGGGCAATTAATCACAAAAGAAAACTGACAGAGGTAAGTGCCAAGGCCAAATGCAAGCCCCTCGGCATGAAGGTGGCCTTCCTCTCTTTGCCAGTCCGTGCTGCTCATGCCAAACCTGCCAGTGGCAGCTGAGAGTTAAAAATGCTCACTTCTGGAGAGCCACACTCACAGCCCCAGCGAACAGTTCAGAGGTTGTTTATGCTTAGCGTGTTTGTCTCCTGCCTCTTCAGAGATCATGTTAATATTATCACCTCTCATCAAACATTAATCTGTACATCATTTTCCAGTTGAAGCATGAGTAGGCTGCACAGATTTATGCAGCAAGTGACAGTGGCTGCCTAGACTCTGCTCTAGTTGTTAACAGCTGGCTGTTTGGGTTGTGTTTTTAAGTGGAGAGCCTATTTATAGGTGGCAGAACACATGCACATCCTTGTGTGTGCTGCTGCAGATCCTGGTTAATCTCCTCTGATACGAAAGCCTAGTCTACCAGCTAGCATAATGTGTATTAAAATCAGTGTTAGAGACTTGGAGGTGGGGGTCTTTTTCCTTTTTCTATCACTGTTTTGAAGTTCTGGAGCATACTATGATAGCACAGGGATAGGCTGCTTGTCTAAAAACTGGGGGCAAATGTTTCTCGTAGCTGGTCTCTTTCAGGATAGACAGGAAGCAATCTATGGTGGTGGTGGCTGACATAAAATGCCATTAAGAAAACCATTCTTGTGGCAAAGGATCTGATTTTAAACAAGGTGTTTTATGTGTGTGTGCATCACACCCCATTCTTTACCCAGAGGAAGGCAGAGTTAGCTTTTATTTGCTTCCTGAAAATTAGATGGCAGGCAAAGTATCTGTGATGATGGGAGGCTGGGAGTGGTGTCATTGCTGCTCAAGGATTGGGTAAGAAGGGGGTGTTGGCTGGCACCCAGCAGAGGAAACCCTATCAGTATGTGCACACTTGACACCATCAGCGAGATGGGGAGTGTGGCCTGGAGCCTCTAAGCACCCCAAGAGTTTGTCTGTGGCACTCTGCTGTTCAGAGGTGCTGCTTGCCTGAGTTGCTGCTAATGCTGTTCATGCTGCAAATGAAAATGCTGTGATTCTAGTACAGCACATAATGGTGTGCTAATTACAAAAATGAGTACGAAGTTAAGAGAAAAATGAGTACAGCTCAGGTAATTTCAGATTATATCTTTATAATTTCAGATCATGTTAAATAGCATTTTTTCTTGGTTGCTTTGCTGTCCCTTCTGTGAGGTGTTATGCAGGAGAGTGGGAAAGTAGGTTTCTCCCTGCCACATGCTTGGTTCTTCCAGAGTTCACACACCTCTGTGCTGCTCTTCCCTCCATTTGTTCAAGAAGGAATTCCCCTCATCTCATACATCTTTCTACACTGCACTCTTCCCAATTCAGTCTTGCTTGTTTCACCTGTAAGACACGATATTTTAATTCCATCACAGCAGTTATTCTATCTGTCCTTGAAAAAAAAAATCCACCACCTGCCGTTCTGTATTGTGAAGAACATAGAACCAGCCTGGTTTTGCCTGTCCCCCTTCCTTCTCTCCCAGTCCCTTGTCACATGAGTCCCTGCAATACAGAGTTTGGAAATCGTTCCAATATGTGCCTGTGAAGCAGGAGAACAAAAGTTCTGCAAGGCACTGGAGTGAGCACAAGTAGAGACTGAACTCCAGGTAGAATGATGAGGGTGAGCACTTCAGTTTGCATAACTGCCTCTCACAACATGGTCCTTAAGGGAGCAGCCTAAGAGATGTGGTGAACTTTAAATTGCTTCAGTCACTTACCTCTTCTAAAAGGATAGGTACTTCAGTAAGTATTATATACATCTGTCTGCATTTCATGTTCAGGCATACAAGCATAAATATTGATGCACCAGTCCGAATATATATGAGTAGCATGCATGACATCACAAGGATGTGTTTATAGGATCACAGTGCAGCATCCCCTGAGCATCACCCATGAGGCTCACATTAATATACTGGGGGTATATTCTGCACTGCACTGCACGCCACTCCTAGCCAAGGATGCAAACAGATAGGCTCGGGGGCTTTCTGCAGGGCACTGTGCCAGCACGATACAGATGAGGAGGAAGAGCTGAGCAGACACTTAACATCTCTCTGTAAATCCTCCCCATTCTGTCACAAGAGTACCTCATATAAATAAATAAATGGGATGCAGTTAAGTCATGCCAATCAAAAAAAAGTCTGAAGACTGACTCTGGCTGCCTGCCCAGCTGTGCTAGGTTTTCCAGGCTATGAGGCATAGATTCGTGTCTGAGAAAGTATTTAACTTGCGATCCATGGACTTCTGCAGACCTAGGATGATTTCTGAATGATCTGCTAAATGTAAGTAAGAGGAGAAAGACTCTTGTGATGGGACTTAAATCTACTCTGCAGGAGTCAGCACCACTGCTAAAAAAATGCTGAGGTCTGTAAATTATAAAAAGTTGACAGTTACATCTTCTCATGTATTGAAACCTTCAGGAATGCTGTGGGGTCTCTGGTGCTTGATGCCAAGACAGCTCTGCCTTTTCTGTGTCACACTGGTGGGACTTTGGTGAGTAAAAGAGATCTGTTGGTGATTCATGAGCCATCATTTGTTTTCCCCTCAGTCTTGGTGGAGTTCCCCCTGCCTGGGTGTTGAGCAGGCTGCCATCATTCAGGTTCACGTATTGTGCCACTGTACTTTTTAACTTCCCACATCTGAGCAGGCTACTGGTCTAGTTTTTTTTCCCCTCCCTGGATGGATAATTCTTTAGGCTTTTTAGGTTCCCAGTAGCAGTGTCAATGTAGTGAGGATCTCCCAGTCACTTAAGTGCAATTTCCCTCTGATCTACAAGGAGGTGGCAATGCTGTATTTACAGTTATTTGTAGATAATGGTAGCGAAAGCAAGTAAAACCATAGATCAGAACCAGTCTCTTGGAAGCATAAGAAACACATGGATCCAGGCTGTGCAAAACATTAGGATTTTTCCCCTGCATCTTATTATTTATATATATTAAAATTATATATAAAAGTTATTACTGCTTTTGAGGGCTCTTTAGAGGTTGAGTGAACCCCAAAAACCTACTTTGGGCATATCTACTTGCCCAAATCATTTGGTCTGTGAACAGCCTTTGGTTGGCTCTGCACCTGGGGAGAGCCCTGTTATTGTGGCCGGTGTGCGGGCAGGAAGCATGAGAAGTAAATCACAGCTGGGACATGACAGGGTACAGACGTTTTTAAACTTGTCAAATCAAACTGATTTTCAAGTTGTAGGCAGGGCAGACTTTCAAATGCACATTCTTTGGGAAGACCTTGAAAACTGGAGATGAGGTGGGTTTGTTGCAGTGTTTGTGAGAAGGGAACTTAGCAAAACAGGAGTTATGGCAGCAGTGCTGAAAGCATGAAATGCAGGCTGAAGTCTTTGAGCTCACGGCTCCGTGGTTCTCATGGAATCCTCCTGAGGGGAAGCAGGACCACCCTGTGCCCCTTTAGTATGGGTCACACAGGGGTTGTGTGAGCAGCTTTGCCTGGTGTATGGTCATGACCATGGAAAAGGGACTGTTTTAGCTAGAAAAATGAACCTGGAAATATGAGCTGTTTCAAAGAATTGTTCTCCTTTCTAAATAAAATAAAGTCAGATATTCCAGATATGTTTTCTTGCATCTGGGACCTATGGGAGTGAGGATGATGAGGGGGATCTTGGCTTGGTTTGATCCTGCCAGAGCAGGAAGCTCAAACTAGTCAGTTCTTGCAGTTCCCTCTGCCTGTTGGAGTAGACTCAGGAGTTTTGCGGGAAAGGGGTGTGTGTACCTTTTTCTCCATGTAGGGTTGGTGACAAGGAACTATTTCTTCAGTTAGGTGACCTCCTGAGGGGTTGGAATTTGGAAGTCAGTAGAACTTGTAGTATTGCTTTATTCTGCTGTCCTCAAATCTCTTTTGGGAAGTTGGTATTGCTGAACCACCTCTAGAGTAATCAGAGGGCAAATGCTCAGTGAGGTTTGTGCTTGTTTAAACTGCTAAATTAAATTGCAGGGAAGCTGAACCCACTCGTGTGTATGATGGTGTTAGGGTGGTATTGGTGGGCTCAAGCCTCCAGCCCCACAGGAGTTGTTAAACAGAAAACAAGGAGCTGTAAAATCATGGACTGGTGTGGGAGGGGGGAACACCAACCTGACCAAACCTCTCCCCTCCTGAAGTTCAGCATGGAGGGTTCAATGAAGAAGCCAAACAGTGCCAGTTTTTGCTGAGGAGAAAGCACAGGCAGGTGTGGGAATGTTTCCAGAGCAAAAGCAAGCACCTGATGGATTTCAAATGTGTGTAACTCTTAAATGAAAATGAAACACCAGCCTGAGATGAATTTCATTTATCAGAAGATATAAATTAAAAATAGCATTGAAGCTTCAGATTAAAATGTTCATTTTGACTGTTTTCAACTTTGTTACATGAGTTTTCTTCATGTTTTGATATTGTCAAAATCCCTTTACAGCAACAGGTCCCGGTAGACTTTAATAACACCTTGTAATATTTAGTCTGCTAAATCAAATGTTTACAGTAGCAGGATATGGTTTAAAAATCACTCTTCCAGGAGCCTGGGAGTGGGGAGGATGAACCGTGCTGCTGGTTCCCAGTGGAAACGGAGAGGCAGGTACCTCACGCTGCAGCAGGTGGGCGGGGGCAGGAGGGGGCTGTGCTGTGTCTCACAGCCGAGTTTGCTGCTCTCCGTCACCTGGGGGGGCAGCACACGCTCAGGGCAAAGCACACCCTCTGGGGCGCGGCCCCAGCCGCAGAGCACACACCAACCCCCCTTTCCCGGGTGCGAACTGGGAGCCGTCCCGGGCTCGCCTCCCTGTGTTCCCGCGCGGCATCTCTGCCCGAGGATCCCTTCCCTTCCCTGCCCCGCCGCGCTCACCGCCCCTTCTCTCTGACCCCTGTCGCCAATGATGGGGGGCCCGTGCCCGGCGCCTCGTGCCCGGCGCCTCGTGCCCGGCGCCTCGTGCCCTGCCTCGTGCCCGG
>JAWWEU010000081.1:62744917-62801397 GCA_035583155.1 Acropternis orthonyx | reverse complement strand
CCCCCCCCCCCCCCCCCCCCCGCCTTGATATTTTTTTCCCATTTCCCAGAATTTTTATAAAGAAGTGCTACCAGTTTCTAAATGTTTTGGTGAAAACTTTAAGTAAAGTAGACATTTGCCTTAAAGAATGGTTTTTATTAAGTCTCTACTTACTATTTTTTAATACTACACCAATAGGAGAGCACAAACAGCAGAGCTTTCCCACTTAGTTTTGAGCATTTGTGAAGGAAAAAAAAAATTTATCTTCTGAGGCTCTAACTTTTCAGTTTTCCTGTTAGCTCTCTGAAGCATAAACTTTAAAACTCTGTTCAAATTCATGGAAATCTGCATTGGATGTGAGTCTTTGTACAGATATTAAGCCAAGCAGTTATATAAAATATGGGGTTGAAATTAATATGGTGTGAACTGAGCAACAGAATCTCTGAATTGTGCCAGGGAAAATCCTCAACGTTACAGATCCTGTACAGGTTCCTGGTGTACATAATTAACAGCTTAGAACGCTTTCCAGGTAATTGAATGAACTGTGTAGCATGTCTTTTTTCCCCTAATGTGCAACTTGCCCCCTGATCTGTGCAAAAGATTGTGTGAACCACATGACAGAATAAAGGTGGTGCCTTACACAGTGTTCTAGTTCAAGACGACCATGAAAAACATAAATATATTTTCTGCTTCTTTCACCAAAGTATGCATTCAAAGCAAAGAGCTGCTTAGTCAATTACAGACTGAAAGATGTCTATGGAGGAGAGATTATTTGACTGTGTGGATGTCTATGTACATTGCTAATTTTGAGGTAACACTGCAGATTTTCTGTGATGATGAATGACTGTCAGCTACAGTCATATGTGCTCAGCTTATGATTTTTGCACAAAAATACAGACTGTGTGAAATGTGTTCTGTTGTTATGTATTTTTTAAAAGGTAATGTCTAATTAGCAGACTTAATTATTTTTCTTCTATTGAAAGCAACAATAAGGCTTCCAAGGTATTGCCTTCATTTTGTTCAGGGCTCATTACAATGTTTCCTGGTGTTCATCAACACTTCTAAATTACTGGAAAGAATGTAATTAATCATTCACTTCCTCATGTCTCAGACTAGACAGAGGCAGATTTTTGCAGGCAGGTTGACGTAAGCCATTTCAGATTTTCATAACGTGCTGCTGCTAGTGGAAATTTGGGGTAAGCACCGGTTTAAACATTCTACCAACAGAGTACAGCACAACAGGTGACTCTGTGTGACTGCAACAGGATTTGATGACAAACAGTTTATGAGTTGTCTTTGAGGGACGATTTCTCTGTCACTAAGTCAATAAAAATCGAGAGACGTTTATGGAACTAATTTTGAGTCCAGCCCAAATATATTTCAAAGCAAATTAAGAAAAGAGAGTTTTAAGTGTCAGAAGCCCCAGATATTGAGCCAAACCTCTATAACTGACAGTCCCATGTTTGCATGAGGATTTATTTAGGTTCACTGTATTAAATCAGGATTCATATACATAGAAGTTCTGTTCAGGCCAAAAAGGAACAGTAAACCAAGTAGACAAGTTCAGACTACAAAGATCAGAGTTTTCATCTTTATTCTGCAAATATGGAACATTTGGAAAGCATTGCGTAAACGGAACTTTTGCCAAGTTTTCTGAAGTAGTTACCATCTGATTTGTCTGCATGATATTTGCTTGGTAAAAACGCATATTGCTCTGTTTTTGGAAGTGAGAGCTTACCCGCGAACTGCAACCTGTAGGAACAGATAGTATGTTCTTAAATGGCTTGTCAGCAAAAGTTTAAATCAGCTCCTGTCCCTATCCACCCATACTACTTCCCAAACTCGCATTGCCACCGGAATGAAAGCGCTCCCAGAACAGCGGCCAAATGCGTTTTAATGCGCTGTCCCATGAGGAGGGGAGGGAACAAGCTGGCCAAGAACTGAGTACAAGCACATATCCCAGTTCCTTCTGAAAGAATGAAACAATCATTTCATGTCCTTGTAGGAAAGTAACAGCTTTCTGTTCTTGCTCTGCAGCCTCCTTTTCTAGAAAACTGTTCTTCAAAAGAGCATGGTGCAGCAGCATGCTTCAGCCTCCACGATTCACTCCAGTAGCTTTAGGAAGTATGACTACTCTTGAGTTATAGCTTAGATGAATGATAAAAGCCCGCTAACTTAAAAAAAAAGCCCCAAAACAAAGCAGCAAAAAACCCCACCTTTGAGCCTTGTCACATAACTACTAATGTTAATGATTGTCATGTTTACCTTGCCAGTTTTGGCCTGGTAATCAGCTACCACGTTTCAACCTGGATTCTGGGCTCTAAGAAATCTGTGCTAAAATGAACATTTGCTTCAGCAAAGGCTTCCAGCTGAACGTAAGCCACAAAGGGTTTCTTTAAAGTTGGATATGGGTGGTTTTTTGTTGGGTTTTTTTGTTTGTTTGGTTTTTTGTTTTGTTTTGGTTTTGCCTCCTCCCTTCCTCTGAAGGACAGAAAACAAGTTCTGGAAGCCTGGTTGCTGGTTTAAGACACTGGTAATGTGGAATCTCTTCAGTGTTTCTGTGCTGAACACTGTTTTAGAGCCACTGCTACTTAAATGAAGGGATTTAGTTGCTGAATACTTACCTAAAACCTGTTTTTACAATTAAACGTAAGAGTTGACATTACCATGAATGGACTATATCAACAGGTTTGTTGGTTTTTTTTCTCCCCCTTGTCTGATTAATCTCTTCTTACTAATGCTTAATTACACAATGTCTTTAGGCCTTGGAGGGATAAAACCTTCATGGTAATGGAAGTAAAAGCAACTAGACAAGGGAGAGTATCTGTCCTTGCCTCACCTTGTGGCTGACTGACATGGGAAGTATTTGAGCCTGCTTCAGGCTATGATGCTTGGACTCAGCTTGTTGAAGGCATTTGGCCAAAGACAATCTCACACCTGTGGTGTGAATGCTGTCCACAAAAGCTCGCCAGGGGAATGACAGGACATGTAGGTTCCTTGTTTAATCCTGTTATAGCCCAAGTATGTTATTTTTCTTAACCTGCACCCTTTATAGAGTTAAATCTTGTTCCTTTATATACCTGGTAATAAAGGGGCTAAAGTGTTTTAAGTACTGCAAGAGTCCTAGAAGTAGATCCAAGTGAATCTCCATATTGGAGAATAACAAGGAATTGGGTCCCATGGGCCTTTAAAAAGGGAAGAAAAATAAAAGGGGGGGATGTAATTGCCTTGTTGGCCATGATTCCTGTCCATGGAGGAATGACTATTGCAGGAGGCTGCCTATCAGAGTGGGTTTGTAATCTGTTTGTAGTGGCAAATACCATGCTTGGCTCATTGTGATATCTCAGTCTGAGTTAATTATAGTGTTTGGGGGGGTGGGGAGGGGAAGACAGAAATGAAAGCCTCTCTCAGAAAACCTAATTCAAAGGAAAGCAGAGTGCAATTCAGTACCTTTTCTTCTGTCTGAGGCTTCAGCTGCTGAGAGAGCCGCACCCTTATTCACGCAGACAGTACAGTCTGCAGAAGGTCCTGTCATAAGCATTGTGGGAAGCAGCCTATTGTTGGATGCAGCTCTGAGCTGGGTACACTTCAGGGGTATAAACACTGCTGAGACGTTCCAGCATTACTTATTTTCAGATCACTCTGATATTGATGCATTCCCTTGCATGTTTGCTGTTTGTGACCTATTTTTGATGCATTTTACGTCTGCTTTAGCAGCTCTTTGACAACCAGAAAACAGGGCTGTTTACTGAGTTCACAGCTGCTGCTAATATCCGTGCAACTAGCCAGAACTGACTGTTTTCTTGGTTAGCTCATCCTGTTGAATGAACCTCTCCGCAGGGTTTGTTACAAGTTTGTTTCAACTGGAATGCTATCAAAAGTTTCCACACATTTGTGAAATTCTCCTACTTCAGCCTTCCTAGAAACCCAGAAACATATGCACCCTTGCTAATTCCAGTAACTTTCTTCTATTTCCCATGGCTTAACTACATCAACTTTTCACAGATAGTGAAAACATAACAGCCTGTTATAAATGGGACAAAATTCCTCCTGTCGTTAGTTAATACTAATGCAACTGACAGCTTTGCACTGGAACAGTCTTTAAGGAAATGAATCTTGTAGTCTAGTTTACAGGCACCATTACCTATCATTTCACATTGTGGTGTTTTAGCATGGTAACTGAATTACCTTATTTTTCACATTATTTTTTTGTATACAGGCAAGGTTTGAAGAGTGGGAATGTAAAGTGATCTTGTAGTAATATGCATTTCCTTGCATCACCTTCAGTACTCTCTGGGACTGGCTTGCTCGTGGTGCATCATCTCTCATCGAGGCTGTGTCCTGAGAGTGAACTCCTACCCGAGCCATCATCTCAGTGTTTGTGGGCAGTTTGGTACTCTTGCAGTTTATTACCTATAGATTAGTTACTCCCAGAACACTCGATCCTAGCAAAAAGATATTATTGCACCTTTGTGGTTTTAGGTGCAAGAAGTCACAGCTGTGTGAAGTCCAGGCACAGTTTGGCTTTTTGTTTGGTTTGTGCTTAGGCACTGATGAACAGCACAACATTGCAGGCAGTCGGTGCGTGCTCCTGGAAGCGAACAGAAGTCCCAGGCTCTGTGAAGTGATTAACCTGCAGACACTGCTTCAATTCCAGCTCTTTGAGCCCCTGCCTGCAGACTGCCCTTCCTGATTTTGAAATACTGTTCAGAGGTGTTATTGATCATCTCCCAAGTGTTCATGTTTTTAATAATTGTGTTTCCTAAGCCACGTCTTGGATCTCAAAAACCTTCAAGCCTTTCTATATCCTTGTCAGGTAAATGTTACAGGCTAGCTGTGATCTGAATTACAGATGTGGAAACAAAGGCACAAAAGGTATAAAAGATTTGCTCGAGTCATTTCAGTGCATCAGAGACAAAATTAGGCAAAAAGATTTGACTCCCACATGTGTCCTACTCTTCCAGCAATTTTCATGCTTCATTCAATTTTGGAACTTTTGCTGTCACTGTATCTTGCAGGTAGCTTTCATTCCTTAGTGGTTTTGAAGATTGATTTTCACCACTCCCACCCCCTGTTCATTTCCAGTTGTTAATGAAGGATATCTTGAATTTTCTTTGGTCCACTGTGAAGCTTGTGATGGGGACTCTAAAGTACTTTCTGATCCCTACCTGTTTGTTCTTAAGGAATGACAGAAAATGTGCTGACCAGCTTCTAGTCTCCTTTTACCAGATACAGCCAACAGGAGATACCAGAACATTTGTTTGGACTCTTCTTAGATGGACTAAAATATTTATTTGCAATAGGCTTTTCAGTTTGCATTGCTCCAGTCCAGATGACCAGTGTTGTGGGGTAGCCTGAAAATGTTTATTGTGGTCGTTAACTAAATTTGGAGTGCCTTGTTTGTGCTGTGATGACACTGACAAGGTGAGTCCCCATCACAGGAAGCTCATAAACCTATTTTTGGTACATAAAAGATGTTCTACACTGATGTTAAAGGAAACCTAGGTGCACAACAACCTTCTCTGGACCTTTATTTATTTCACCTGTCTCAGGTGCTTATACTGAGAAGTGAAATTTTGGGTTTCTGAGATGCCTGCTACTTTTGATTTGTTCTAAGGGGAACCTGGATGAGTAACTGATACTAAGCATCTAAATTTGAGGTGGCTAAATCTGTCCAACCAAAATCTCACCTCACTTAAGGCAAAATATAACAGTGGTAGAACAATGCATTGAGAGTGGGCATTGTTCATTTGAAAGGGCAATGAAATGCCTTATGGTATTTCACACAAGTCTCAGTGTTGGTTTGCTATACTGAAAGGTAGGAAGACTAGAAAGTAATCCAGTGAACACAGCTGTTTGTGGAGGTCATAGTATGCCATGAACACAACTAGTGGACTCATAAAACCTTGTCATAACATTCCTACATCTGCGAATCTCCTCTATCTGCACCAAAACTCATCTTTGTTCCTTTAGCTTTTTTTTTTCCTCTCTCTGTGAATTCTTTCAGCTGCAGAGATAGCTGGTATTCATGAAGGCAGCTCTTTGCCTCCTACCCACACAATTCTGATGAACCCTTAGCACCCTTCCATATAGACAGGAGGCTTTCTTTTATGGTTTCCTAGGGCTTTGCAGATGTATCATTTTCCTGCTGCAGTAGGGCAGTGTATTGATTGGTGAGCTGACACCTGTGGACTCAACCTGTATATGCTCATTAGGCCCCTGGGTGGTTGCTGGAGAGGACTGTGGACGCAGTGCAGGCACAACGAATGCTAAAGCACAGCCAACATCTTCCTCTGTGGAGAAATTCACCCAGTTGCAGGACTGCTGAGGGGAGAAGAGATCACTGTAAATAGTCTACATCCATTGCCCTAAGCAGGGACAACTCTGCCCAGGTACCTTGTCCAGTCATGTTCTGTGTATCTGCAAGGGTGGAGACTCACACCCTTTCTGGGCAACCTGTGCCAGTGTCCAATCATACTTGCAGTAAAAGTTTTATCTTTAAAGGGCACTTAAATGGAGTTCCCTATATTTTAATTTGCCCGCTGCAATTAGCAAGGAAGAGGCTGTTGTGTAGGTGGATTTTAGCAAGATTGGGAGAAAGGAAACAAAGCATTAGACTGCTGTAACACAGAGAATTCGGTAGTAAAAATGCCGAATGTCTGTGGCACAGTACAAATCAGCAGATTCTACAGCCTGGAAGAGGGGAATCCTTCCAGTCCCAACTGAAATAGATGAGGTAGTTCACACCTTTCAGAATTGCAGTTAAAGGCAGCCTGAAACGCGATGGAGAGCGAGCTATGTCAGCATATGCTCAGCGCATGTTCTCAACTTTATCTGTACATGTGAGTGCAAGAAAATTCTCTCATTTTTCAGAGGCGAGCTGGGTTTCTCCAGCACAATTCTGTGGCAATGGGCGAATTCCACACGAAAGCTTTACAGCCGCAGAACATATAAAGTCTGGAACATGGATAAACTGGTTAGGATAAAATAGAAACCAGCAAAACCCTCTGCCAAAATCTGAAGTGAAATGAATAGAGGTTCAAAAAAAGTTCATTCAGTACGCCTGGCTCCTTGTTTCCATCATTTAGGAATAATTACATTTTTGTCACTAACATTGTTTTTAAATGTCAATAGAAACCAGACAAGTAGATTTGTCAACCCAGCCCTGTCACATTTGAATATATTAGGTTTTCCAATACCCAGTCTCTTTTAAGTAAGGTTGAGGAAGCTTTAAAAGCTCAGTAACTCTCAAGTGTTAGGAAGCTATTGAAAGAGCTTGTTAGGCTTTATGACAAACAGGTTGAAATATAATAGGCCTGGAGCTTTGTGAAGGAGCCGGAAAGCTGTGGTTGAAGAGAGGACAGTGCCCAACAGTCTGAAGGCCAGATGATTTGTGCAAAGGAGATGTTGGAAGGTTCAAGGCAAAATAAACAAATGGGGCTACCCACAGGGACAGTGTTAAGCTGAGACTAAAATGCTTCCTTAGCTTGGTTTCTAAACATCAGTTAGTCTGTCTAACCAAAGAAGGCATTTTCAGTTAATGTTTCTTCCTTTCCGCACTCAGGCCAAGGAGCCATTTTCTGTTACCTAATTGAGCACATTTGTTGTGACCCAAACTTTCCTTAGCCTTTTACCCAGGGAGACTGTGGGTCTTCCTCCTAATTTTGAATAGCACATAATACTCTTCTGGCAGTCCTAGATGGGTTTTGTTAACTCTGCCTTGACCTGCTGGTTCAGTTCTTATCCCTCTGCTTTGGTATTGTACTTAAATAGGCCACTTTGCACCTACTATTAGTTTCCTGATAGAGGATTTTTGGTTATGATGTCTTGTACTAGACCACTTGGGTACCTGGGAAGCCTAAGTTAGCTTCTGGCAACGTAGGTCCTACTAACAAAACAGGCAGTGTTCAATGTTCTTACATCCACTGCCATGGCTTGAGCAACAAGAAAAATAAATGAATGAAAGGTTGTTCCTAGCATTTATAGTTTTGAATGCAAATTTGAAGATGTGAGCTGAGTGCAGGGATAACTTGCGTAACTTGCAGGCCTCTCTGAGTTATAACTTGGAGGGCTGTACCTAGTCTTGTTCACATCAACAGGGGGCTGAGAGCTCCACAGGAATATTCCTTTAAAAATCCCCAAACCTTGATCTTCGATGGAGATGCATAGTAAAGAAAATGTAACTCTACAGGGATAGCTTGGCCTTGTAATAGGCGCTGCATCCAGTTACTGGGGTTTAATTGTATGTGATAGTCCTGTCAGAGCTTAAGTTATCTACCACTATAAAACTAGGTCCTAGAGGCCCTGAGCACAGGTACTGTCATTAGAACATGTCAGCCCAAGAGTGAGTTCCTCGAAAAGTAGATCAGGAAGCTGTTACAGCTAAGCAGTTGTTATGGCTGTTGACGGCTAGCTAGAGAATATTACATTACACTAACTTGATTTTTCCCAAAGGATAAGAATTTTTTACGCTTTTATTTCCTTTTTTACCAATATGACAGATCTGGGATATGTAAAACAGAAGAGAATAGGGAAGCAGGAACATTAAAAAAAAAACCCAACAAAACAGTGGTTTGAAATCCTAGCTTTCTTATATCTTCTTGAATTATATATATGTTCTCTGTCTTTTACATAACATAGCTGGTTGGAAAAAAATAATTCTTCCTGTTAAGGTTGTAAACTGCCAGTTTTTGTTACTGAATTTTCCAGATCATCCCTTGTCAACCTAAGATTACTTTCCCTAATCCCTGCTGCACCTTAAACACATCACTAGGCATTCACCAAAGAAAGGTTAGTCACAACTCCCTCTGCAAACACATCTCTGAGTCACTACAGACATTCTTCATGTAATCCTGTGGTCCCTGAGCAGTTCCAAATAGGCAGACTCAGTCCAGTCCTACCAACATACTCCTAGCTGAGTCAGGAAGGACACAGAGCCTTTACATAAACCCACTATCATGCAGAAATGTCACTGTCTGTGAACAATACCAGATTAGACCAGATGAAGCCCAGTTTGAAGAATGGAGGGAATTTCATCATTCAAAAGCAGAACAAAACTAAATGGTATCATGCTCTATCCAGAATACCTCACAGGTAACAGTCCGAGGTCACACGCCGTAGTATAGGGTACCATCCTGCACAGCAATGCATGGCCACACCCCAAAACAAGGACACATTTCTTCACTCCATGTTTATATATACCACATCTTTTCAGATGCTCTTCTCTACTGGGTGCAGTAGCTGGAACCTGTTGTTCCAGCTTCATTATATGAAGGTGAAAGTCTTAGTTTAGAAACCAGCATCGCTGAACTTGAAAAGCATCATCATCTCCCATCTCATGGCTCAGGAATTCATACTCTGCTTCTGACCAGCTCACTGACTTCCCTGTAACTGAAGTTCTGTTACAGGAAGTTGAAGAATGCTATGAAAATCTAGAATTACCTTTTCTTTTTCACATTATATATTTTCCAGGGCTTCTTTGATAATTGTACTGACAGGATACTGAAGTAATCTCAGAAGAATATCTGATTTGCTGGTTGCATTGTAATCACCATATATAAGTATATATTCCTCATCTTAATAATATTCTCCTGGAGTGGAGGTTGGAGTCAAGGAAAACTCCTGTGTAGCTAACCTTGGCAGTATCCAGCATGTCTAGCAGATGCCAAATGCAATGTTCTGGAATAAGTCATCTCTAGCTAAATCTTTGCTAATATAGCAAGTAAAATATATGAATGTGTTATTTTAGAAAATACACACTGTCAGATCCTAATTCTGGGTTTCCAGCCTCGAAAAAGGCAGGTGGTGCACATTAGTGATTAAGTGAACAGTTGGAGGAGGAAGGAACTTAGAGTATCCTAGGTTTGGTTGCTTGATGTAGATACTTGAAATGCTGCTATCCATGGGAAGATTTTCCTTTTCCCTTTCTTTTTTAAACCACTCAATGCAGCCATATTTATTCCTCTTTTACTACTATTTGTTTGTGGGGAGCATGAGGTTTTGGAAATTTGAGAAAGTAACTTGTAGTTCTGTAGAACTTTCACTTAGCTCTGTTTGGGCTATAATTTGCAGCCTGAAAGACATAGATATAAAGAAAACACTTCCAGGAAATGATGTGGCTTAGGTTAATCAATGTTGCTGCACATGTTCAAATCAATTACTCAGAGGAAACAAAAAAATCTTTAACTGTTTATAGTACATAAATACAGTATAAATAAAGCACTGCTCTCCAGAGCTTGGAGGAGTTTTTATCTTAGCAGGATTAAGTGAGTTCCCTTGTTTTCTTTAAATGAAATGAAACTAGTATTCTGTCCCTTTTCTAATGTTTTTCAAGATTAAATTTGTTCATTATAAAAAGAAAGACAATGAACAAACAGTTGATACCCAAGATCAAGGTAACTTTCTACATCTGCTGGGCAGTAATTTGTTGATTTTTCATGCTGATCAGTTTTGAGGTAAAATTATTAATCTGTGCCCATTGTCTCTTTTTAGGTATATTCAGCAGTAAAAAATGAATTGGAAAGGACTTAAGAAAGGCTGAGGAAGGGGAGGATGGGAGAGATAATTAAGTGGACTTTAAGGTCAGTGTCATAAAGATATCAACCTAACCTGATTATTGCTTGCCCTCTGGAGAGGGGAAAAATCTTACACAACTGCATTAAAGTTGAGAAAAATGAGAAGCTGAAGAGGAAATTGTATTACTCTCTGAGGTAGATTATGTTGTACAGTTAACAAATGAGGGTTCCTTACGTTCTTTAAGGAAAAAAAGTGCTGAACAAGATAGGCAACGATAAAAATCTTGCACTGTATCCAAGAAAGAGTGACGCGAATATCACTTAGTATACAACTGGCTTCTCTTTTGTAGGAAGCCAAAGGCTCTCCACTAGGAGGACTGTGTTATTTACAGGTTTGGAAAGGTCTGTTCCGTATCCTAACAGTAATCCTTTTATGTTGATGGCATGGCAAAATCTAAATAGTGGCTGGTTGTTTTTGCTGACTCGCAGCTTCACTTTCCTGAGCAACCCAGGGTTATTTCTATGTGGACGCGCATTTCAGCAAAGAGAAATTGTTAGGGAACTGAAAAGCAAGTCTCTTTTTCCCTGCCATATGTATATCCCCCTGAGCTGCAGGGCTGTGGTGACCCAGGGGAGAGGGCACTGCCTTGATGCAAAGTCTGTCTTGCTGGCTGGTGGCCTGGTGGCTCAGCCTGTGCCTTCCCTGCTGTGTGGCAGCACCTGGACCTTTTTTTTTTTCTCTTGGAGGATGGGTGATGGTGGTGCTGAGAAGCAAGTGTTGGAAAATGGAAAAGTCGAGAGTGCTCCTTCACCTGGTGTTTGTCATGGTGGCCAGGGACAAAGGGACCTGGCTCTTTGATTCTTCTGTGGTAACGGGCTTTGTTTCCTTCAGTGGCCCACCTTTACATAAAGCCTCTATCTGCTTGCTTTATCCAGAAAGCACAAGACTGTTTTTGATTGATTCACACCCAAGTGCTCACATTGGAAACATTTCCAGAATTACACAGCATGGAAGAAGTACTAAATTAAAGTCCTTCAGTGTAAAAGTGTACATGAAATGATGGGTATTTCTGCAACTTTGAAAACCAGATTGCCCTACAAATCCATTCTGGGAAACGTTTTTGGTGAATGAACACTATTAGATCCCTCAGTCTCTTTTTTTGGGTAGAAGGGCCAGCAGCATTTTTACAAGTTCCTATCTCAGGGGTGAAATGTGCTTACTAACAGTATTTAAACTGCTTGCAAAGTAAAATAGGTGCATTTAAAGGAACAACTGTTTGTGCCCTAAATGCCCTATTTCGACTTTCACCTTTGCTTGGACTTGAAGAATTGTACAAGAGGCTAATTTAGTCACATTTATTTGTGAAGTAGCATGTGCATTTCTGGCATTTACATGAAGTTTTATGTCTAATATTTAGTGTATCTGCCTCAATTATTAGAGGGGGAGGACAAGAGGTGTCGGACAAGAGGTGTCCTGGACTCAGTAGCATGGTTGCTAATGCTTTGATTGGGTGTATGGATGGGGTAATAATACTGCTGGATTTCTTGAAAGTGTTTCTGGTGAAGAATGCTTGAAAATGATTAAATAGAAATACTACTGTACAAGGCACCATTATCTTTTAGGTAAGCCTGATACAAAATTAAATTAGTTATTTGCTGCACTGCCTTGAAATGCATGAACTTGAAATACAGGCATTGGTTTATTCTGCCTTTTGTTAGACTGAGAGCTTTAGAAATGTGCAGAGCAGAGAACACAGACTATCTTTCCCCCCGCCCCCGCCCCCCTTTTTTTTTCCCCTTTTAACAACTGAGGTTTTAGAGCGGCTGCCGGTGCAGGAGGAAATACCATTAGATAGATATAAGAAAAGCCAATATTCCACGTTATTCGTGCAGACAACTAACATTTGAAACTTGCACGAACTGCTTCCACTTAAAAGCTGTCAGTCACATTGGTTATAAAAAGCCCAGAGCGCTCAGGGACTGTCAATCACTTCCTAGGAGAGAGAGCTGACATCTTAACATTTACTTTGCCAGTATTTACCAGATGCAGAAAACCAAAGGGTGAAAATGCAAATGAAAACACACATTCTCACTGATCATATAATACAAGGGAAGCATTTGGATCAGTTACTGTAGCTGCTCACCTAGGAGCCTCCAATCCCGAGGAGGTTTTTCTCTCTTGCTCTATGAATAGAACTGTTGCAGGCTGGCTCTGCCGTGTTGCAGGGAAAAGGCTTTTGCAGGCAGTGTCTTCAGAGAGCTGTCATGGAACCATCAGGTGACGAACCAGGGTGACTCTGGCCCTTACGTCTAGGGGAGCAGCAAGAAATGTGCAGAGGACTTTAGAAGGGCACATAAAGGGCATCTACCTTGCTTTTTTTCTTATGGTAATAGGGGTGTGGGTGTTGTAATTATCAGGCTGATGACATGTTCTCATGTAAGAAGGCGATTGGCAAGGAAAGGGAATAGGAGGAACCAGTTAATTCAAATACATCTTCTGATCTTTTTCTCTATGTTTCTATGTCCAGTTATCCCTGGATAGCCCTGAGAATCGATGGTTTAGATACTGGTCCTGGTGCTTCAGCGGGACTGCAGCTATGGGTAGCACTGTGAATTCAGCAGCTGGAACCTCTGGTCAGGACCACTGTTGTTGTAACAGAACAGGAGGTGTAGGTGCAGCTGTGAGCAAGGTGCAGCTGCAGACCTGGTGGGTTCACACATCACAGGCCTATACACATTGTTGTGCTGCTCTGCTATTGGGAAGGTCTGGGGGATGTTGTCCTTGAGGCTCTCTCCAGCAGTTCACTGGTTCCAACAGCTGTGTATCCAAAGGGATTCATGTGACTGTTGGTCCTTTTTCTAACCAGACTGTCAGTCTAAGTCAGCATGGCCAACCAAACACAGCAAATACAGAAATGTTGCAGAACTCTGCTTTAAATAAAGCCGCTCCTGTGAGCATCTCTTCACTGGAGCCTTCTGGAAGGTCTGATTCAACAGTGAGCAGCTTCCAACACCTGTGCTCCTTGGAGTGGTGCAGCCAGCATCTGCAGCGAGTTGTTCACCAGTGATCCTGTAAGTTTTGCTCACTATGTCCATCCAATGTTAAGTCTCACAATCCAAACACAGCCTTTGGTTCTGCAAGCCATCTTCCATGCCAAGTTCCTCCTGCCATTTGGAGCAGAATTTGACTCCTGATCAAAACTCCAAATGAGATATTTAGAGAACTAGTGTTACTGTAGATACTTAGATGTGAATTCATAGAAGCAAAGTCATGTTCCCATTCAATTCCCTTTGTAGTCAATGGAATCTGAATGAATGCAGTTTATGAAAGCAAGTGATTTAGTTTACCTTGGAATAGACACCTCTCAGCTGTCAGCAGAATGGCTCTATAAGCTTCACTGACTGTATTGAGTAGGTTTCCTTTAACTGTAATAGCAACTCAGAAACTTATTGCATATTAAGTGCCCTAATCTTGTACCAAATCCCAACCCAGCTGCTTAAGTGACTCCGCCTGTTTGGAGGACTTGCGCACTGAGATTATAGCATCATCTTAAACTCCTGTTCTCACATACATGGAGCTACCATGTTTGCTTTCATAATGGGGCTGCCTGACATGGTATATACATGCTTTAACCTTCCGGGCATCTTTAACTTGGATACGGACAGTCCTACAGCTGTGGCAGCCCAGAACTCACTGTGGGTAAGTAGATCAAGTATTTACCAATTATTTCAGAGCTTTCTCTGTGTATTTGTATGTCAGGTTTGTATATTAGCCAGTGGTATGAAGAATACCAACTTAGGTTATGGAATATGGATAAACTAATTATGTGACACTCAAGAAGTTCTTGTTGCTGAGCATGAAAACTGTATTATGTGTCGTAAGCAGACTGCAGTAGGGCTCAGGTACTACAATAAGATCAAAGGATATGTCTGGGGACTTGACTGGAAGTATAAGCTTCTGCTGTTTTCCCCTTCGAAATGGGGAAAAAATGGAGTAGTAGACTCCATTGTTTATGACCTTTACTTAACAAGTGAAAAAGCATTGTTCCATTGTTTCTTACATGTCATGTCTGTCTATACATGGCCAGGCCTGTTCTCTAGTACTTTTTGCATTAGGAAGTTCTTTCTTCCCTTAGGGAGACTCTTCATCCTCCTTTCAAGGGTAAATAAAGAATGCTATTCACCATAACAATAAGTCTAGAAAAAGTAACAGGAAACAAAATGTCCCTGTCTACATTTTGAATAGCTGAAAGTTGATTACATCAATGCTCTGGTAATCATCCTCAGATTTTAATGCCAAAAACCATAAGGCTGTGATTAGTATGGACCAGAGGTTGGGACTAAGAGAAAGATCAATAGCTCAATGTAAGAAAATGTAGACTAAATGTGTGTTGAGTAATTTCCTAATAGAAATATCCACTGCTATGCAAAACAGACTTCTGTGGTCCACAGAGGATGTCAAATGAAATGGATATTTCTTTTTATTTCTCAAAATACTGTGGAAGTTATATGTGAAGAACACAGAGCAGAAGAGAGAGCTTGTGTCATATTTTCTTCTCCGTGCCCTGTGGTCCTTTACTGTAAGACAGTTAAGATGCATAGCACATGGGATCAGGAAAACAGGTCATGAACACCTGTATGACCTGATTATACCTTTGTGTCCCTCCTCTGATGAGAGAAAAGTAGAAAACTCTCAGTGTTGTAACCTGAAGCTCTACCTAACAAAGAGGAGACTGTAGCTGAGAGAGTCTGGGGCTTGCCTGCCTGGGCAAGATACGGCATTCCCTGAAGTGCTGATTCCATGTCTGCGGATCATGAGCTGGAGACCTGTCCACATGCTGTGCAAGTTACTGCTACTGGCTCAAAGCCAGTGTGTGGTATGGGGAACCTCCTTGTGAAGTTTCTTCCGAGAACTGAGGGTAAATTCCATTAATTCACTCTTACCAGAGAACATGGGGATTAAAAAGTTATAGGCCTGAACTTTAAAAATCCACCCTGAGACAGTTAAAAGAGCTCTAACATTGAAATAAAGTCTTCTTCACCTGAAATTTAGTGGGTTTAGGTTAAACTTTAGGTATTGAATCAGCAGTTCCTTTGGAAAAGTGAATTATTCTAAATTGGAGCACCTCCCATATTCTCATTTAATGATCATAACCAGAACATGAGGAATTCCATGAATATTATCCAGGTGAAGGAGAATAGGAACTGACCTAAAATATTCATGTAATACTGGATAAATCATCAGCTAACAGGACAGCATGTACTCAAGACTGCTTCTTTCTCTGAACAACATCCAGATTTTTAGACATGACCTTAAAGATATTGAAATGGCTTCTGAAATGGTCATTTTACTGGGTGCTTGTTGAAAATGAATGTATTTTTACATCTTTTGGAAGTCCCTTTTGCTTAAAGCAACTGTGACTGTCAGTCATAAGCAATGCTCATGATGTTTTAGGAAATCTGATTGCAATTCTTGTGTGCAGATATTAAAAAGAGGCAAAGTTTTCCCTAATCTGCTGTAAAAAGCTAATTCTGTCTTAGGATGGCAAATAGAATGAAATTCTAATATATGTGGGAATTTTAGAATACCAAACATTGCACATATTATAAAATAAACCAAAAAGCAAAACCAAAACAACTTGGAAAAAGACACAAGGCAAATGTAGGTATTCCTTTTTGCAAATTTCAAAGGACTTCTTAGACTATTGCAATAAGAGTTGAGTATTGCTAGTGTCAAGGCCATGACCTGTCTCTTTAAAAAAGGTATGGTAATTTCTGATTGGTTTTAGTTTTGCCCTTTGATTTCTCCACCTTTTTTTTTAAATCTCTGGACTTTGTATGTTCAAGTTTCTTCCTCCAGAGCAAGGCATATTTATTTTATAATAATTATAGATGTATGTATGTATTTGGCAAAAGATAGGACACTATAAAGCTAAATTACTTCAGAAAAAGGGCCTTCAAGAGAAACTTCAAATACTATGAGATTCATAACAAAGTCTTAGGAGTTGACAGCATAAAATGGGGGAGCATTTGCAAAGGCTCCTTAGACAGCAGTGAATAGAGAGAAGGCCACTGGAACAGCTGGGTGAGGGTTCTTTTCTGGATGACCTTGTTCTGCATTGGGGTCACTTCTCCACTGACTGTAGAAAGAAACATGGTCTTGCCAGGCTGAAGTTAGTTTTTTGTGAATAGCTCTTCAAGTGAACACGAAGAGAGGCTTTTAATGTGAGGAGCCGCACGTGTAATCCCACGCGTCTGAAGTGATCTCAGAATACACGAGGGCTGTAATTCTGCCCTGAATTAGATGCACCAGTCCAGCCTGCCAGAGACTAACACTTACCGTGTGCACATATCCATACTGAATGGTTGCTGCTGGATACCTGCCTGAGTTTGGGAAGGGGTGATAAACAGGTTTGTGACAGCCCGTTTGATACGCTGTGACGCTAATAGCTGGGAAGGGCGCTCGGCAGGGAGGGAACCGCTGTGCGGAATTAGTCAGTCACCAATATGCTCACAGCGCCGTACTGGGGGTAGGCTGCGAACTTGAGCCAGACGGTTGGTGCTCTCCTGTAGGCATCCAGACAAGCCCGTTCCGAGATGACATTTGCTACGCTACAGATATGTCACGGATCGTTTTTCACAGCCCTGTTGAAGTGGCTTATTTATTATCATCTGTTCTGGTGTTATATCCTGGACATGGGAGAACTGTTTACTGTACCACAGTGCCAGGAATTCCTTGTTACTGTGCAATCTGATTCCAGAGGAAGGCTTAGGATAAGGCTCGTCACTTTCCTTGAGGTTGCCACAGCAGATTACACTCCCGGGCACTCCAGATGGAACCACCAAGTCAAATCCCAAGACTTACAGCAGAAGTTAGTGGCTTGATATTTGAATGACCTCTAAGTGAACAGGTACTGGATTCGTCACTGTTCCACTTGCCTCAGCTTTAGAAATCAAATACCAAAGTTGTTGCCAGCAGAACAACTCGACCTTGAATGTAGGCAGCTCTGTCATTAGTCCACTTGGGATTTGTTGAGGTCACATTATCATGAACAGTAATTCTCAGTTACCCTTCACAGATCATTACTGGCCTGCAAAGCCAAGGCTGCCTTAAAAGGTTGGTGTTACAAGGCAGTGTGGGTAGCCCAGAGTGCATTCAGAAAGTTGACAGTGATCCATGAACAAGATGCCAAGGAACTGCTGCCCTAGAGCATGATGAGTTTTCAGTGTTACTTTTCGCTGGCAAAGGAGCTAATGTGTTTAAGAAATGGTAGCAGGACATGGTTGTTGTATTTTCTAGACTTGGTGTATAATTCTTACCATTTCCTTTCCTTGCCCTGTATCAGAACAACATTCACTACCCTTAAATATTGTAAAAACACATTTCTGGGAAAGTCACTCACTTTTCTCTGGGTCTGCTTGTCCAATTTGATTTGTGTTGCTATCCTAGAATAGTGTTTCCCAAAATCTCTATCAGTATGACCAATTAAGTTATTGCCTAATATCTGTCATCCAAGATGTCTCTGTGTTGTTATTAGGAAGGAATCAGACTGATTTTCACGGAAACCAGGCTCAAGTGCCAGTTACCATGGGTAGAAAGAAGCTCACTGCTGTGCGTGCTGCAGCGAATCACACTGATCTGCTGGAGAACTCTTACGTTCCGTGCGCAGGTTTTAAAGTGACCCGGTGCCCCATTGTGCCAGGTTTTGCACACCATTGGAAGAGTTTTGTGATTAAAACAGCAGATAAAAGCAGTCATCTTTTCTCTAGTCTGCAGCTGGACAGTAGGATAGATGGTTTGCCCGAGATTACATGGAGGGGAACCCATCCCTGTTTTCCTTAGGTTCAGAGTGTCAGCCATTTCCCTCCTCCTGCTACAGCCATCAGGACTGGAACAACACAAGCTGGGGAGGAAGCTTCCTGTGACTTACCTGCTGGCTTCCAGCTGGTGAAGTGACAGGCCAGCAATGCACTTGATTAAGGACGGAAGGTGAGCAGGCAGCCTGGGGGAGTTCTGTGTTCTCAGAGCCCTTGGGTCAGACAAGGAAAGGGTGCTGCTTTGCCCCTGCAGCTGAGAGGGGACCTGCTGGGTGCGACAGCACAAGTTCCTTCAGTTCACAGCTGGGAGAAGCTGCATGTCTGGGACTGGCTTCCCTGCTTTCACAGCAAGGGGCTTTCAGGGCGAGTGGAGGTGCAATCTGGTGTGTGAGGGGAGGGCCCAAAAGGATCTTTAAAAGAAAAGTATTAAGCCACATCTCGTTTTTCAATTGGCAGTAATGGAGATTTTCCTGCCAACACAGTCAATGCTGAGGTAAAAGCAAGAATTCAGCTAACTAGTTAGAATAAATGATCTGGGGCCTGAAGCAATGCAGTGGTATAAAGTGTTAAAAAATGGGCTGAAGACAACTATCTGAAGAAGTGTTGTCACTGAGAAATTTACTTTGCCAGCTAGTCTAAGTCCAAATATTAAAGTAGTTAAGACTTTTTTTTTAAAGCAACTGTAGTATGAAGGAAAAAATTATAGATGTTGAGACTTTGTTCTTTTTTAAAAATGGAGCCTTGTAACTGAGCCAGGACATGAAAAGTGTCTAGAAAGAAAACTCAAACACATTAATCTGTTCTAATCCAATAGAATACAAAAGTAGGCATAAAACAATGGCAGAACAAAATGACCTCAGATTTATAATTCTTTTATAATATAGCAGTAGTCAGTAACAAAGGAAATTAATTTTGCTGTGTTTACTTTGTGATGTTTGCTGGATTAGCAATGTCCTGTGAAAATACTGTACCTCAGACAGCAAAGTACAGCTTTTTCCAAGATGTGTTTAAGTATTCCTGTTTCTTGTGTGCTACTAAAAAGGGAAAATTAAAACATGCTGTACAGTACTCCTAATTCTAACCTGCTATTTCAGATGTTGCCAAACACGAGCAGGGAGTTATTCAAAGATCTAATACATGCTTCCTCCAGCCTTTCTGATAAACATGCACTGCTACCTGAGAGTCAGAGAACTGCAGTAATTAGGTGGTGTGTATATGCCAGTCTGGTGAGGTGCTTTGGGTTATTCTTCACTGTCACTGAAGTTAGCTAGTGAATCAGAGTGATTCAGGGCTTATAGATGTATAACCAGAGGTAAAAGTTGGCCTGTAAGAGGTTCTTAATAGAATAGGAACGTGTTTATATATTTTTGTTAGACATGCTTCCTAATGAAAAAAGTCATTATGCATTAGGACAGACTATGTTAATTATTAATCTCTCCTTCCACAAGATGAAACCAATCTTTTAAGAACTCATGGTCTGCTTCAACCAAATTTGACAGCAGCCTGAGGTATATTAAGTGTCTGAAGTTCTTGAAAGCAGGTGGTCTGGTGGTAGAAGTGAGAAGACAGCAAGAAGGCTTCCAGGCCTCTGAGACATCAGAGTGCCTGTGGTGGAAGGAAGCCCTGAGATGCAGCTGCTCATGGGATGTGCTGCTCACAGAACTGTTTTTCTGTAAGGAAGACAAAAAGTGCATACCAGTTCAGATATATTCTGCTTCTGCTCATGGTTCTAAATACTTCTACATTTTAAAAATACCTACGGCTTTCTCATTGTATGTGTGTCAGAGAGAGAACGCCTAGGACTTCGCACACACCCAGTGCTATAGTTTTGTAAATGTCAGAGCTGACCTTAACAGCGTGCTATCCACAGTGGGAATTCCCCACTCCCAGCCTTCCCTCTCCTACTTTCCACCACCCCTATCCTGGCCGCATCAAGCTGTTTTCCTGTGAGCTCTAGCCCTCGACACCTTTCCAACCTCTTCTTTTTTGCTGGGCTCATTTTTCTGCAGGTTAGTGAGATGAACCAGCATACAGAGATAGGAGTCAGGGTGGCTACTGCACACTTCCAGTTTCCTGCAGTCTGTCTCCAATCCTCAGCATGGTAAGACAGTTGGATGCTAGTTCAGGTCCTTCTGCTGGTCTAGGAATGGCGAGCAGAAACAACCTGTTTGGCTTATAGTAAGGTCTGGTTCTGCAGCTGTGTCTCGCAGTTAGTTTTAACAAAATCCAGTTGAGCAGGAGCTCTCTGAGGGTGTTTTCTTCTCTACCTGCTCATCCTTTTACAATGACTAGAGCCTGTGGTTCTGGGGAACACGGTAAAATCTGAGGTGGTGGAAATTCCTCAGCTCCTCCACTGGCCTCAGAAATGTTAGAGGATTTCTGAAGTGCTAACTGCAGAAATGGCTGCTCTACCAGTGGCAGCAACAAGAGACACAGAAAGTGACTGGGGTTTCCACGTGCTCTGTGCCTCGTGGCTTAAAAAGCCTCACAGCACTGGTTGTGAGATGCTGTAATAAGTAATAGCACTATCTGCAGTGACCTCGCAGTGGTTCTCATTTGATCAAACAAAACCCAAACATACACATTTTGCTATTTGTGCGGTGTTTGTGTGCATGGTGGTTGTCTTGGCAAGCCACGGAACATTTTGTTTAATTCTGTTATACTTTGAATTCATTTTTTAACTAATTTCCTTTGTGCAGCACATTGCAGTACCTTTCTCTTCTATTCAGGGAGCAATATAATGCTTGTGGCTAATTTTAAGATCTCTGTTCCTGTGCACAGAGAGCTAAAAGATTCTGCTTTCTTGGCAGAAAACAGCAGCGAGTTCAAATCCTCTTAACTTGAGTCAGTAGGGTGATTTCTAATGCAATGGGAGAAGCATTCAGAGGTAACAATGGTACCAAGCTCACATCTAAGGCAAAGAAAAAGATTGTCTACTGAAAGATCCTGACTGAGAGACCACTATCTCATTTTCAGAAGTGCCTGGACCTCCTGGGTGTCCAGCAAACTTTGGACACCTACAGGTGAGGTCTTGATATGTAGAGCTCATTACAGCTTTGGGGTGGGATGGAGCGGAGCCTAGAGCTGCCATTCAGACCTTCAGCTCTGTTTGTAGGGATGCTGAATTCTTGGTCTGGGTGGCAGATCTGTTGTCTGTACCCTGCTGCAGTGTTTTCTGAGAGTCCCACAGGTTTGTCAGTGGCACCCAATGAGGAGCTCTCTTGGTCCTGGTGACCCAGATACAGCAATTGGCTAGTTTTGCAGCACCCTGTTTCCCACCCCACCTGCCCTGTTTCTAAGAGGTGCCCACCAAGTGGCTCACAGACAAAAAAGCTGCAGTATCAACTGTGAGGGCATTTTAAATAAACACCTGGCTTCATTAACAGATTTTGAAATAAGGTGCCCTGACAGTGCCGAGATCAACCATCACAGCTGAAACTCCTCCTGTATTTTGTCTTTTATCACTTTCTGATATTGGTTCTAAGTGAGGTTGTTGTCCTGCCTCAAAGCCTGTGTTTACTTCACGGGGCATGGAAATATGTCACAAATTCATTTTGATGGAAATAAGGGGGCAAAAAGGTATAAATTTTCATGTGTTATATCTCTTTGCTCTGGCACTATGCTAATTTAATCTCAGTTTTCCCTGTTGCTGTTATATAATGGTATTTCCTGTCCTCTTACTCAGTTTTCCTGGTTGGTCCAGCTTTGCTAAACATCCATATTAATTCAATCAACAAGTAAACCATTAAAAGAGGAATCTTGCAGTTTAAATATGAAACTCTGATTCATATGGGAAGTGGTTTTTTTTTTTGTTTGTTTTAATGAAAGCAGTCTCAACAGCTCATAGACACAAAAAACCCACCACACATGGAAAATGTGCGTAAGCTGTTTGTGCTTCAGCTTTGAGGAAAATGTTTATGTTGTGCCATGGTTAATAGGCATTAAATTATTGTTAAATTCCCAAATGATTTTTTTTGTTGTTGTTTCAAAATGGGATAGGCCTGTGCCTTTATTTGTAGGAACAAGCGGAAGACAGAAAATGACCTTACTGAAATGATTTATTGTTTTGGTTTACAACCATTAAAGAAAATGCCATTCTCTGGGCTATATGTGTGCCTGGCTGTTGGCAGCTCACATTTCTATGGTTAGAGTGTAAGATTATTTATAGAAAAAAACATTGATTTATATCCTGTCACACTTTAAATGCTCATCAGAAGTTTGCTCCCAGCACTAACTAGTCAGACTTTGTTGTCTTGTGGATATGAAAGTAAGCGGCTTGTGTTTGCTTGCAATAAACTTCTCTTTTCCAAAACTTGATCATCATAAGCATCTCTAAGCACATTTCTGCTCTCTTTTCCCCTAAAGTTTATAACATTTACTTTGAATTTCTGAGTGAGCAGAATATGAATCGTACACAATTTTAGTTCAAGTTCAGTCTACCTGTATTGCTTCCAAAACTACTAGCCTTGCTTAAAAGAAGAGCAGTTTCCAGATCTAAAACATTGACAGAGGTTAGACCATTAACATACCCTTTTGCTTTGTGAATTCGATTATACTTTCTGGGAGACTGAGTACAGTTACATTTTAAATTCAAATGTTCAAGTACAATTTATATGGGCTGACTGGTTTCTGATCTGGAAAGATAAATACCATTTCTAAGTGCTGTTTTCCTCTTGCTCTTTGCAGCTGCTAGCTTCACCTGTGGCTTTGGAAACAAAATGTTAGCAGCATTATCTATACAAAAAGATTGAGGAAATACCTTTATTTGGAACAGAGTAATCTAGTCCCCTTACTTCTTCCTATCTCTGCTGTCCATCTGCAGTGGGCTAGAAGAAATTATTCATGGTAAGGAAAACTATACCAAGAGAAACCAAAGTGCCTTTTTCATTTATGGGACATACAGGAGTCAAGCTGTGGGTCCAGGTCTCGTTTAGATAAATAAAGAATGTAAAAAACATGTAGTACTTAACCGAAAGTGGAAACAAGCTGTGTCACTATCCTTACTTCTTGCCAGAGATCCATAAATATGTATGAGTCAGGGCAACTAGGTAAATGTTGTAGCATGACCTGCAGGGTCTTTGGGGCCAGAACAGAATGTTAATTCTAAAACCATGAAAGAATCTCTCTGCACACACTTACTTGTCCTTCGTTTTGTAGCAGTTTTCCAAAGAAAAGCTCAAAAATCATGAGCTTTTCCTTGGTCTGCTAAATTTCTCAGAATTTTGGTTTTGTGTGTGTATGTTATAAAGTTACTTGTTTTGTTGTTCATTGCTTCTGGCTCTCAATTTTCTCTGCAAACAGAAATAATCAAAATTTCCTTTTCAGTAAGGTCACTGAAACTTACGATCTTGAAAAAATTTAGACTTGTTTAGAATTTCAGTTTTGTGAGAAACAGGCTCCTTAAACTTCAATTAGTGTCTTGGAAATATGTGTGATACTAATTGGATTTTTAAAATTTCATTATTAAAATATGCCATAGCTTTCTGGTCATGCATGATTTTATGTTGTAATAACTTGAAAAATTAACCTAATCATCATTCCAATTATGTTTAAAATCAGGAACTAAGGGATGAGCATAAACTCAAGGCGACACTATGGGAAATATGAAAGGTTTGCAATTTCAGTTCTGTATTAGCTGCTGCACATGTGGAACTCGGGGACTGCAGATCACAAGGAGCAGTGAATCCAATTGTTGCCTCTAAAGAGCTTCTGATTCTCAGAAGAGATGTGCTTTTGTCTGAGAGAATCCTTGGCATCTGCATGATGTGCTGGAATGTATCGCCTTACTTGCAAAGTTGGAACTGGGTGTTAATGTTCAAGATTTTATTTCATAATTTTTTTTTTCCATGCTAGTTTTCTGGAAGTTTCAACTTTGCCTTTACCTGATTATTTACAGATGAGTTGAAAATAATCTTGTATGGCTTTTTACCTATGTATCATTTCCTTTAGCATTTTAAGGGAACTTCAGTGTTTTTGTTGTGTGCGATTTTTTTTTTGTTCTTTTTCTGGACTCGGGTAGTCATTTCTTAAATGAGAAGAAAGTTGTTTTAATTTCTTTTGTTTTCTTTCCTTTCTTTCTCCCTGTCTGTACACCTCCATCACATTTGACTAGCAGAATGAAGATTTTTGTCTCTATAATCATACATTGTCAACAGTGACAAGAGGTGTAATTAGCTTCATAACCAGATTATATCATAGAATCACAATCTCTCAAATGTTTAATTCCATTGGCTGTGAGTCCAGACAGCTGCCTGTAACTGCCAAGTACATAAATGTTTGCAGGTCTGTTACTGGCTTTCATAAACTTAAGTAAGACTGATTTGTAAAAAAGTGTTAGTCTCCTGGTTAGATTTTAAACACACATCTTCCTGTGGCAAAGGTTCAGTCCATCTAAAATAATCATGCAAATAAGTATCAGCCTCAGATTTCAATAGGGGAGGATTTTTAATTTTTAAACTTGTTTGGGGAAAGTTCTTACTCTGTGCAAAGTTAAAAGTGCTGCCACTTAAAAGGCGAGAGAGCATGAGGGAACACAGCTTACTGGATTCGCCTGAACAAGGCTGAGTGGATTGGATAAAGCCTAATGAACTAAACAGGCTTTTGAAAAATCACTGGTATTTTAAATAGCAACTTTAGACTAGGTCATTTGCTCCAGAGACTTAAAGTGGTGTGGCAAGCCACTGTTGGAGGCTGTAGTTGTTAAGAATAAGGGTGAAATCCCGGTGCCATGGAAATGAACAACAGCAATCCCACAGATCTCAGAAAGGGGCCATGATTTAACCCAGCATCCAGCTTTTCCCCCTTGCCAAAGCAGACACTAAAACGCAAAGCAATTGCAGGAGAGAGCAAAGGAGAGGAGAGAATTTTCCGTGCAAAAAAGGCATTAATCAAACAGGCCATTTTATAAAGAAAGACATAATAATGAGGGCTTACTCACAGTTAAGGGAATTTTTATGTCCCAGGGTTTTTCCATTTTTGCCAGATGCTAAGTCAAAAACAAGGCAGAAGGAGGAAGGAGAAGGCCATAGAAAGAAATATTTTGGCTACTTCTAGATTCTGCTTAGAATCAAGTTCTTGTGCTGGTTTTTAAGTATTTTATGTCCCGAGGGGAGCAGCAGAAAGAAGCACAGCATTGTAATGAAAGTATAAGTAGACCCAGACCAACGGGAAGCTCACTGCGATTCTGACAAGCTTTAATTTGCCAAAACCTTGCTTGTGCTGCAGTAGTTTCCCTGTATCCCCACAGTGCAGATGTCTTTAGGAGTAGGAGGCATGCTCCTCCCATTCCAGTTTCCTAGAAATGGATGAAAGCTTGAAGATTTCTACATGCAAATGCTTATTTATTTATTTATCCCCCACCCCCAGCAGCAGACCTGTTTCTCAATCCGAAAAATTTTCATTTCTCTCTCTTTGCCAAAGCCTTTTGCAGTTCCTTGCCACTGGGGGCAATCCAACACAGGTATTGTGGTGGCCAGCGCTGCTTGTGCTTTGCAGCCACAGTCCTGGGGAGCTCCTGACAGCTCAACCAGCTACGCTGAGAGAAAACAAAGAATTTAGTAAGGCCAGATAAAAACATCTACCGTGCTTCACTAGAAAACGAGGAGATATTTATCTCTGAGTAAGAAGGAAAGATGATAACTTTAAGATTTAAATTGATCCAAGTATATGATGCTAAAGATCCTAAATGGTTTCAAATTGCGGAAGATTATCTTGTAATTTGTATATATTGCTTCTGTAGGCTGCTGAGGAAGCTAATTGCGATGCATCCTGTGGTTAAGTTATCATCTTTCTCAATGACTGAAGATCATAATTTTATCTTTAGGTGAGTTTATTGCTACCCGTCTGTTATGTTCATTTGTATGCTGGAGCAGTGTTGACAAGCCTCCTGTTGTTCCCTGTACAATTTGTGTCAGCCAACCAGGTTAGTGTAGGATTCACCTCTGTGAAACTACTATGTATAGGAAACAAGCTCCGTCCCCAGGGAGAGCAGGTTTTCTTCTTTATTTCCCCCCTTTTTTCTCTTTTATCCCTAGTGTGGCCAGAGAGTAGAGGCTGAGGCTGGAAACAGGCTCTTGGGTTGTGTTCATGTACATTCCAACTGACTAAACTGCACGTTTACAAACGAAAAGTATGCAATATCAAAGCAGGTGCTTATTAACTGCACAGCTGTAGGTGGAGATGAGTTATCCCCATGGTGCTGGGGAAAGCTGGTTGTTTTGTTGAGAGCAGCACTTGCCTTGATGCACAGTGGCTCCGTGGCACGAGCAGCCTGCACAGGATGACTGCTCACAAAACGGGGCTGCTGCTTTGCCTCTGTTTGCCCTCACCTCAGCGACTGGAGGAGCAGTCGCACACTACCAGCTTTGTTAGTTTTGTCATTTATGCTTTGGTTCACTAAATACAGATCAGAGAGACTGCAAGGAAACTTTCTGTTTCCTTAAGCAGAAGGGTAGGTGAAACAGTGGAAAGATTTATTAATTGCCAAACAAATTTATTCTTTTCATATACAGCCAGTGTGGAAGACCATGCTAGTTCTGCTATATGTAGCATCCTGTTGGATGGTTGAGGATTGGTGGTAGAGGGCAATAGGCTCTCTTGCTGTCTTGTCTGCTTTTCCTTTTGAAATGTTCTCATAGTCTTTTTTCTAGCACAAATTTGGATATCTTGCATATAAGACTCTTTTCTTAGCTTGCTGAAGTGAAAAGCGTGTTGGGAATGACAAAAGGAAGGTGCACATAACTACAACAAAGAAAGGGCAGGAACAGATGTATCCCAGCTATGTTAAAAAGATGTGTAGGTTTTCAAAAAACCCCGAAAACCTAACCCACAAACTGCAGCCAGACCCTAACAGAAACAAAAGAATAATGTAGAGGTGTATGGTTGGGGTTTTTTTTTATTTCTGACTGGCTCAAGTATGACAACAAGGAAATTCTGCAGGGAGTGCTCTGTTAGGAGTGAAATCTGAGGGAAAAATTGCTAGAATAAGAAGAAAAACATATCTTAACACTCTTGTGTACAGAATCAGTTTAGAGGGGAAGTGAAACCAAACCCCCGCATCCGAGTACAGCCTCCAAAAATATTGAGGAGTATTTAGTTTGGGTTTAGGCCTAACTTCAGATTGGATGAAACTCTGGGTTATCTCCCAAAGTTTGCCATTATTCATTCTAATTAAACGTAGATGTCAGGACTTGTCTGTATTCATCAACAGAAGATGAGGTGAAGGAAACTCTTCTTGATGCTGTCCTTACAGTCAATAATGAGATTTGATGTCAACACACTCAAGCAATTGTTGCATTTAGAGACTAGGGCAGGAACATTGCTGGGCATCAGGCTGTGGCAATTAGGCTGGATAAGAGACAGTTTCCAGTGAAGGTGGCAAGATGTTTGGGCTGGGTGATGAGGTGTGTGCTGGAGATGGAGGTGGGATAAGGGGAAGGGAGGCGACTAAGAGGTACAGATAGTGGCTGGGCATGGCACGGCTGTTGGGACAACTTGTTGATGGGAATCATTGAAGCATGTTGGGAGAAAAGATGTCAGGTAAAAGCTGCCCACATGTTTCTGAGACTCTGAATAGGTTTGAGGGCTTTATGAGTGTTGCTGGTGGCTTGGCTGTACAACAATTCTTGCTTTTGGAACACTGAAATGTAGGACTGTGTCACTTTCTGTTAATACATTGTGTAAAGTAACCTTTACAAGTAAATAAGTATGCTAATGTGTGTGGTCAGAGCACTGACCAGCTCTCCAGGCAGGGAGAGAGAAGCATGGGAGAAACTGTTGGCCCTTACACATGGCCTTTGGTAAATGTATTTGGGTGACCCTGATAGAGGTACATTAGCTTGGCTAAAACTGTGGAAGCTGCCTCCGAAATCCAGGTGTCATGGCTAATCCTGTGAAATTTGAGGTATCTTTAAAAACAGAAGTGAGCTATTTCTCACCTGAGTTCTAGAAGCGTTTACATCCTGGGCTGGACGAAATGGCTGCAGGCAGATTTGTAACCGGTTGAAAAGGCTGGACAAGCTCATGCATGCCAGCTCTGCTTGCCCTGGGAGGCTGTACAGCATTTTCCTACACGTGCAGAGTGGTAGCTGCCCCAAGGGGTGACTGGAAGCTCCCGTGTTGATTAAACAAAAGGGCTTGCAAAAACTTAAGCAAAGCCTCATTGTATGACGTATCAGGATGGCAAAAACTCGGAGCCTTTTGGCTTTAGGATGAAAACGCTTCTGACATCACCACCTTGCTTGCTGTGCGGGTGAGGAGCTGCCCTTGCCTGGGCGGGGGCTGGAGGGGAAGGGAGCCGAGCGCCCCGGCTCTGACTTTGCACCACATGTTTCAGAGCGCGGTCGTTCACTCTCACATTTTACAAAATCAATTTCCATTCTGTCATGGTATTTCACACATTCGCGTTCTGAATAAGTTAGAGAATATTCTACAACTTACAAAAATAACTTTAGTTTTAATTTTTCCTGTTACATGAAGAAACCTATCCATACTTTTATCTGTTACAGATGGAAAAACTACATATGGAGAAGTCAGATCTATTAATTAGTTTATAGGCACAAAGTCCCCTAAAGAGTGCCATGGATCCATGTGTTATTCCTAAGAGCTGTCTGAAGTACTTGCACTGAATAATTTATTTCAATTTAGCCCTGTTTCTGCTGTTAATTATCCAAGATCAGATTTTGCTTTTTGGAATTTTATTGTTTTGGGCTTTCTTTTTTAACAGAATTTTCCCCATTTTCCTAAATTCACTGAAATGCTCTCTGAATATATTTCAGCCTACTGAAGTATTCAAACCGTCAACACTCATTGAGTGTGTTCTGTTGTTTCTAAGGCATGATAGAATGATTACTAACTTCTGTTGTTTTTAGTCTTTCAGTCATTATTTAAATCCTAGGAGAACGAAGAAAGGGGGAGGAAAGTAGGAGAATCAGAAAATCAGCCACATGAGAACTCCAAACTGTATTACAGTTTATTTCACCTTTGAGGACTGCTCCAGGACCCTAGCTAAGAATGTGACCTCGAGGAAAGGAGGGCCAAACAACATCTTCCCAGTGCTGTGAGCTCTTTGGTGTTGGAGAGGGTGAGGATTGCTTAGGCAGCAGCACGTGGGCGACCAGGGAGCACTCATTTCCATGCTCAGCCCTGGTGCCTTTTCCCTGGGTTGAGCAACTTTAGACTCCACTGTGGGATCCTTTCAGCAGGAGAGACAAGAAGGGCCAGGGCAATAGGTTGGGAAAGAGTTGGGCAAACAAGGGTGAGGTATCAGAGTGGCAGTACTTTGAAAGTCGTATTTTTGGTTCTGGAGTGTTCTATGTGGGAGATTTTAGTTGGCCTGTTTATAAAATAAAGCCAGCAAAATGTATGGTCTGTTTAAACCTTCATACAACAACACAGCAGGGTAATGTAATCTGTATCCTCATTGAATTACTGTGAGTTTTGCCTGCTAATTTAGAATTATTCACCCTCTCTGTGCAAAAAGGATTTTTCAGCATTTTTGATGCATTTGTACGGTGTAGCTGTAGTAGTAGTTACGGAAAAGCTGTCCAGGAAAACTAAATTAAATTCTACTGAAATCGGTGTCTGTACCACTGTATGTTTTAGTCTTCTAACTTTGCCCTGGAAAATACCAGCACCCCTGTATATTAGGTCACGTACATACTGGTGGGCGCTCACCATCTCAGAGCCCAGGGCCAGATCTGGTGAGGATCTGTGGGCACGTGGGGATAGGAGATTTGCTGTTGTTCTCAAGGGCAAAATGAAGTGACTGATTGGATTTACAAGAGCACTGGTTGCAGCTTTAGCAATCAGAATACCTTTTAAAACCTGTCCCTGATCCTAGATAGACAAGAAAAGCAAAGAGAACTGGAGAAGAAACGTCTGTAACTATGTCCTTTCCATAGGGCCTCAAAGGAGAAAGTGACTTTCCCAGAATTAGCTAGAGAATCTGAAGCAGCACTGGACTTTGAACCCAGATCTTGCAGTATGTTGCCATAAACACAGAACACAGAAATGCTTTTGGACAATGAATGGGAGAAAGGGTCAAAAAAAAATGCAAAGTAGTTCACAGCTGTGTCTGAGAAAATATTTGCAGACACATCCTCTTACTCAGTCGTCTCTGTTAGTTAGTGCTAAGTGTTGCATTTGGGACTCCATGAGAGCTGAAAGATTTATTTAGCTGGGTATGATTTATTTATTCAGGTAACTCCCTCTGGTACTATTTATGTAGTTGTGCATTTTCATATTCCAGTAAGTCAGTGAAATGCAACGTGTTGATGCACAACTGGAATGTTAAGCAATTAAACAGTGTACTGGGCCCCAAGTTGATTAGGTCATGCTTTAATTAAGTTTTCTATAGGTCTTCATATCTCTTGCTGGACATTGGGGCAGGCAGCAGGCTCTTAATGCTGCCATAGTTTGGCACCCTGACTCCTGGGTTACTGCCAGTCCTTGTACACAAAGACTGTGTTGATAGAATTGTGATAAGAGCTCAGGGGGAGATAAGGGCTGTGTTTTGGCCCACTGGCTTGACCTTGCTCTTGTTGATTCAACGGCAGGAGTCCTATCAATTTCAAAGTGATTGGGACACGTTAGTGCATTTTCATTCTGGAGAGCTGCTGTGCAGGCAGATGGGAGGGACTGCTGGTGCTGATGCGGAGTGCAGTCTGTTGGTACACAGGTGCCTGTTCTGGCGAATCAGGCCTTCTTTTGGCACGGCAGCTTTATGTATCCCTGTTTTGTGTGTGAACTCAATGTTTGTCAGGCACTTGTTTGGCAGTCCTGGAGACAGAAGTTCTCTGTGCGCTGGGTGTCTGCCTTGGTGGCGCTAATTCCCAACCTCTGCTGCGATGCTTGCCTGGGTATCAGAAGGCAGGTCTGAGACACTGGAGAGTGTTCCCCAAGCCTGTTAATCCTGTCAGGCTGTAGCCACACAGTTGAGTTTGGTATTCTCATCACCTAAATTCCTAAATGTACTTCTAAGGCACACTCCCTTCTAACGCAAGCTGCCCAAACATCTGTGGCGAGACTAAGGAAAACATGGAGAAAAAGACCCGAAGATGAATATTTCAGCAGAAACGTGGGAAGGAATGCAATGTAGCTCACGCAAAACCTTCTGTAGTGTATGCCATAAATTAACACAATATAAATTTATACATATTTACACCACATAGACTAAAATATATAAATCCTCAATACTCAGCCTTCTGTAGTAGGTGTAAGCAAGCAGTCCATATGTTTAGCTGATTTCTGAGGAGCTCTAGGGAACAAAATGTATCTTTGTGGAACTTTTGGTATTAAGGAGATTATAAACTAGGGTAATCAGTGCAGTTCTCAGAAAGGATTGGCTTTTCTGCAGGCTGAAAACAAGCAGCCATCTCCTGATTTGCTATCTGAGGCTTTAATTCAGCCAGGTGCTAAAATACGCATGTAACATTTAAGTGCATGAATAGTTCTATTGATGCTGAAGGCCTAAAGATCAATCCATTGCTCATTGGATTTTCCTGGCTTCAGGCTGCATGAGTCCATTTCCCCCTAGAATTTGTGTACTTTCATTGCAAATACAAGCATGTAACATCTCATTAGGTACCAGGTGTTTCCTTTTTCACCATTTTACACTTACTATCCTAGACCAGTTACATGTTAGCCCTCTCTTGTACAGCTGTGGAGCAGAGAATTGGATCTTTAAGGGTGTTTTTTTTTTTGTATGTTTAAGGTATGAAGTCTGAAGTTCAAATGTCAGGATTCTCTAACTATACCATAGTTTCCAGGGATTAAGGGAAATTATATGATTCATGAGTAATCTTTTGTGATTTCTGTGTCTGAAATGTTGGGAAACCCTCCATTGCACAGGGGTGTGAGAAGAAGGAGACTGGAGGAAAATGGAGAGAAGAAAATGGGGAAATTATTTTGAAGTTTTATGATAAACTGTCCTGCCACATGGTCTTTTAGCACAGAGACAGTGGGGTTATTTGCAGCCTCTCATTTTGGCCACCTCTTCATACAGGTGCCTATGATAGCCTAGGTAGTCTCTGAAGATGGAAATGAACCCTTCCAGAGCAGAGTTTTCTGGTGCTGTTGTACCAGCACACCCTCCACATCACACCAAGGTTCTACTTGTTCCTAGCCATTAAAAAATGCCTCCAGAAGTATCTTATCAGGCCTGACCTCTCCAAGCCGTACCACCAAGGCCATGCTCTAGACACACATGCTTGATGTGCAAGGTATCAGCACAGAGGAACGTAACCAGGGCTTAGTGGGAACAAAGGTCCTTACGTGTTTGTGATGACTGCGTCCTCCTTTGTGGCTCTGCTACTGGGAGAATCTCCTAGTGGAAATATGAGCAGGTATCAGCAGAACTAGAAGAGCCTGGGTTCGTGCCAGCTGCTGTATGATGCTAGTTTAAACTTCTAAAAATATCAAAAGCTGTGCACATTAAAGAAAGAGACAGAACCTGACCTGCTGGGTCATCTCAGAAGGCATGTCAGTGTTTCCTGCAGCAGCATTGCAAACAGCAAGCTTCTCATTGCCTGGCACTCTCTGCACTCAGGGATGAGGATCCAAGACCCAGATGTCCTTCTCCATCTCCTCAGTGACAGGCAGACAAGGACCCCGTGGAGGGGATACTCTTCATAGGTCAGAGCACCCTGCCCAGCCTTTCCTTCCAGGCCGTGGAGAAGCCATGAAATGAGTGAGCAACAGACTGTCTTTCCAGCATGCCACAGGAGTGCAGCCCTTGTGGGTGTTGTAAAGTGTCATCCCCTCCTGATGGAAAGTAAGGTGACTGGAGATAAGCAAAGGCAAGTGGACTTTGATGTGGATGATATTGTAGGGAGTACCTGATAGCAAGAAGTTAAGCATCAATTAAATTTTGGGCCTTAAGGGAAAGAAGTAGTCATGGAAACTCCCTATGTCATTGCAGAAGGTGAACCATGGCCAGTATGCTGAAGAGTCACAAGCCTTCTTGTTTACAAAGCACTAGGAGCCAGTGTCACTTCACATTACAACAAATCAAATTGTCTGTGTTGCTGATGGCCAGTTGTAGCATATGTGAGTGCAGCACTCAGTGCTGCCCCATAGCCTCTCAACATTTTGTTTTCTTTCCTATTTGTCTGTACGTAAGAACATACTTAGCCCCATCCCGTGGCACATATACATACACGGACCAGCTATTATGGCTGCACTGTCTGCACAAACTGAGATGCCAAAATGTGCTCTCCTGACTTAGAGGACTTACACCTTGTTTGGACAAGGCTGGGGATGCAGCAGAAGCAAATAACCACTTTTCACAAGCCTCTCTCCTCTTCCTTGCTTATACCCAAACTCAGTAAAGCCCAAGATATCTCAACAGGGCTGCGAGAAATAAGACTTCTAGTTACTATCTCCCTTTGTCAGTGTTGAGAAAAGACACGAACCATTTGCTCTTTCATAAAGGACCTTTAACTGAACACTTCAGTGAACCTAACTCTTTATGTGGACCAAAGTGCTTTTCTTTAACTGGGAAGGAATCAACTGGATGGGCCAGAAGACAGTTCAGTCTTTTGTTTACTTTAGTTCATCCTATCTGCAAATGTATACTGGGCCAGCTGTGTTCTGTGTGAACAGTCCTAGTGTGGTGTCATCAGCCTCTGACCTCCAGTGGAAGGACTAGCAAAGATGGTCACAGACTGGAAAGTTGAGAGGCAGAGATTTTATCCCTGTCAGTTGGACTAACAAACTTGCTTTAATGTCAGCACTTGAATGAGGCATGTCTGGTAACCTCTTTTGGTAAGAGACTGGCCAAGAGAGATCAATAAAGAATGCTTATTTACACATCCGCTTGTGAATCAGTGATAGTAATGAATCGCTTTGACATGTTGTGTCTAACTGGATGCAACCTCCTTGAAGAAAAGAAAGCAACACCCCATGGAAATGCAAAAGAGAAAACTCATGTGTTATATCTTTTAAGGGTGTTAAGGCAAACCAGTTAACTTTTTTTTTTTTTTTTTTTTTTTAAGAAGAAATATCTTTGGTGTCACTCCAGGGGTACTAATGGAATCCCAGTGGATTGAATTTCAACTCTGCAGTCTCAAGAGTTGGGCTTCCAGCTGGCTGTGTACAAGAGGCACTTGGTTTAAGTGTTGTTCTTACTGGAACAAACTCCCCTTGGAGTGATTCCCGTCTGGTCCACAGGGAGAACCCAACATGCAAGTGCATTCCCGCAAATGACCCAGCATTAATTGTCAAAGGGTAAGACTCAGCAGCATTCAGAAACTCTCCCACAGACACACTTCCCTTCTGCTGCCCATCTCTTGCCAAAACTCAGGCACAAGTGCTTTGGCATGACTCTGTTACCTGTGTTTTGTTATGATTTGCTGTTCTCTTCTGAGGGAAATTGATAAGTAGCATGAGTTTATGTGGAAAAAAGGTTTTTTACTTTTTTTCCTCTAGTTGTGTTTCTGCCCTTTGTTTTGCTCTGTACAGTTTTTACTGTATTGCTTGATTACATTGCCCTTTTTTATCCCTCAGTGCAGACCAAGCATGCTGAAAATGAAAGGCAGCATGTAACCCTCTGAAGTCACTAATTGTAGTACTCAGGTGAGCTGAATAACAGACTATTGTAAATTTTGGTCTGAAGTTCTTCGCTGTATAAATTGAACAACAGCAGGAGAACAAAAGCTGTTTCCTACCTGATGTTCTTGAAAACCTGTTCCCAGTTCTTTGTGGAGGACTGCTGCTATATTTGAATATATTAAAACAGGGATACACGAATGACATTGATCCTCTGCAGTGGAAATAGCTGAGCCTTTTGTATTTTTACCATTGCATGAGACTTAGGATAATCTGCTTCTTTCTTTAAATGGAAACACTCCAGGGAAGTTTTGTGTACTCTAAATAGCATCTCTGTATGATCAGAGACTTGGCTTCATGTGCATGTAATGCATAATAGATAAAGATACAAGAATATAAATGCAGATTAGAGGTTATTCAGTCAAGGCAAGCATGTTTTGAGGATTGGAAGGTGGAGGGGCAAGGCAAATTATAAAATTGCCCAACAGTACAGTGTTGCTGCCACCCTTTCTGGCAAATCTCCATATTTTGCCAAAATGTTATAATTCTAAGCAGCAAACAGGATCTGTCTCCTAAATACCTACCTCTAAACCACTTACTGTTCTTGTGTGTATACTCAGCAGATAATCACGTTCACTTTTCTCTAGCCTTGTTGCATTGAGTGTGGTATAGCTATTTGGAAGTGATCTCAGTGCTGAAAATAGCCTGCCAACAAAGATGCATACAAACTTTCAGAAGAATACTAATATCCTCAAAACAATGCATGAACATTAATTGATCAAACCCATTAGCAGCTCTGGGATGTGCATAAAGTATCATTAATCTGTTTTCTATAGTAGCACAGAAGGCTTAGTCTCAGTACAAAAACATTATGTCTCAGCTTTGGCTTTAGCAGAGCCAGTGGCTTCTTAGTTGGGTAAATCGACTTCATTTTTCTGGTTGTTCAGGAGATCAGAGAATTGTCTTTTCATTGGTATTGTCTACATAGAAAAGTTAGTGTGCATGATGCTCAGGTGGAAACTGATAGCACATTAACTGGTGGACCATTCTTTGTGTAAGTGTTCTGACAACTCCCTTTTTAGTGGTAAGAAGGCAATCCCAAACTGATGCTCGTGGAGAAGCATCTCTGTCATCTTACAGCTACTTCTGTCTTTTTGTGAAGTTGAATTTTCCTTTTCTTTCCTGTAAACTGTACGGTGGGAGAACCAATGGCACGTGGCCATTTCTGTACAGCCATGAACATACTGCAGTGAGTATGGAGGAACAAAGGGAGTTTCCTCTCCTTAGGTGAAAATTATGGTACAGTTATTCAAGAAAAAGGTGAGGGGAGAACCTTGCTTGTTACTATCCTTAAAAACTTCCCATTTGACCCAGTTGACATTTCAGAGGGAATCAGCGGTTACAGCAAGAAGCCACTTCCTAGTTCTTGGTGAAAGGCTTTGTAATAGGAAAATAAGTTCTTTTATGGCCAATTGCAAAGGAAAACACATATCCATTCTTGCAGCAACAGCAGATGGACATGTTTTGTTTGACCTAACTACACGATACAGATTCAGGCAAGTAGTGAACTTTACAGTATTGTCTAGGGATACCTCACACTGAGCTCCAGTTATGAAATCCTAGGCCTGGAAATGTGCAAGTCCCAGCATTAATTGTAACCAAGGACCTGCCTCTATGTGCACAGTGGGCTGGCTATGGGGACATATATAAGTTGCTTTGAGTATTCTCGGTTTAAAAAAAAACTTCTGTAGTTTGTAATCTCAAAAATATATGCCTTTCTTTTCAGTTGAAATTCTTTTTGGCTTTGTTTGGGATCTTGCTGTAGGAGAAGACCCAGGCACATCCACCTCAAAACTTTATCTAGATATCAGGATCTCATCACAGACTGAATTTCAGATTTTCCTCCATTCTGCAAAAAGGTTTTGAATCCCTACCTTTTTATCTATTCTACCATGCTATTAGGAATTGCTGGATGAAGTGGTATATTCGTTATCTTTCTCAAATTTGCATAAACCGTCTTTAGCGGAGCAAGAACAGGAACTCAAATGCACATCCTCTGGCCACTGGCTAAGCTGTCAGTCTCTGTGTGCCCTCTAGCCCAAGACGCTGTTAAATGTTTACGAGTAGCTAAAACAAGAAATTTTACTAGAGCTCCAGATTCTGCTGTTTAGAGCAGAGGCAGAAAATTGAATTAGTGAGAGACTAAAGCAACCTGATGGTTAGGGCTCTTCTCTGCAAGGGGAGGCTCCTGCATTCCCGCTAGTGAATTTGTATTTATGCAAAGTAAAGAGGAGATTTTGCAGGTATCCCAGCACAGGGGCAACAGCTGGTCGGATGGTGGCAAAGGGATGCTCCCAAATAAGGAGTCTGTTTTCCTTAGGCTGAGAAATGAATCATCCTGATTGCTTGGGTATTTTATAAATGGGGTAATTATAAATAGCAGTTTTGTGATAGTTCACTGAAATAGGATAGCCATTGCTAGATGAAACTAGCTGGTGAGCTCAGCATACGTTTGCATATACTTTGGAATAATCCAGGCTGCGTTCATTGGTGAATTTGCCACTTGCTGGATTTCCTGCCTAATTCAGGTCCCATCTCACTTTATGGTAATTTTGTGCATGGTAGTATTTTGCCCTTCTCTGTCAAAGCAGTTTGATAATGAAAGCAAGAAGCCAGGATGGTCTTTAAAGCCCTTCATACATGCAGAGCCTGTTGCCAGCGCATCTTGAAGGGCAAGTTCTACCTTCAGCAACAGGTTTTTTTCTGACCTCTGAAGGGGTCTGGGACTTGTGTCTTGGAGAAGAAATTACCACCTCAGTGACAACCACCTCAGTCATGCCCCCTGCGGTTGCAACAAGTATTGGCACCACAAATTAGGTCTTCGCAGAGAACCAGGAGCAGACAGATGAGTGCTAGGTGGGTTTGTCACTCCGAGAGGCCAGACAAAAGTGGGGTGAGTTTGAGTTAAGGGGCTCTTAGCACCAGCACAGTCTTGAATGATGGAGTCAATTGCAGGGGCAGGGTTTATTAATGCGGGTGTAATCGCTGTGTGCTTAAATCAGTTTTGAAGGTGGAACTTTAGCTTCTAGGTCTCCTCAGAAATTTTCAAAAGAACCTACTTCTCTGAGCTGCTGCCAGCTTTCCCATTGTGTGCACGTACAAAAATCTCATTTTGAATCTTGATAAGCTCTTGGCTTTAATAATGTCTCAAAACTGCAGGTTTCCTAGCTTATTTATCATGCACTGAATAAAAAAAATCCTTTTGCTGTTGGTAAATTCACTGCCTTTCAGATTCCCTGAGTATCAGCTTGCTTTGTATTGTCTGAGGAGATAAAGGGGAACACCCCACTTAACCTCTCAACATCATTCTTTGCTCCCTTTTCAAGTAATTTTTGTATGCCTGCAGTACTGTATAACTTGTATAAATGCTACCTTTTAAGAGAAAATAATGCAATCTCTCAGTATCCATACAATGAACTCTCTGTTACATTCTGCTGCCTAATAACGTTGTGGTTTTTTCCATTGAGGGATGCCTTATTCGGTCGTTCTGACAAACTGCTGTTTTCTTGTAGAAAAATTGTTCAACATAGTGTTTTTACTGTTTTGTCAATAAGCAAAGGAACTAAAAACCTTATGGGATTTGAACAAGAACATTCACACTCCGTATGTGAGCTGCGTTTGAATTGGAGTGTGGTAGGGAAGCAGAGTATAGTAAGCAACCTGTTTACTGAAGTGCATGCCAGCAAGTGAGATTTCCTTCCCACTTGCTAGGATCTCACTTTGGACCCGTTTTCTCTCTCCTTTCCTTTGCACTGCTCCCTCACAATATCTGATGCTAGCAGCTTTTCTGTCTTAATTGCTGGGTTTGGACAGAACTCTCTTTTTTTTTTTAAAAGTGCTCAACCCAACAGTGGACTTGTAAGATGAAATTATGCAGTATCTGCTTTAACAAAATGATCTAGTAAAACTTGCTGTTCCTCAGGGCAGTATTGGTCAATTGGGAGCTCAGCAGAAGGGAAGAGGTGGATCTATCTCTGAGCTGAGTACGTGGAATCTGTCTGAATTTAGGCCATGTCTACAACTACATTTCAGCTTTTTGATGAATTGATGAATGGTACAAAATTGTGAATTGAACTATTCATTTTTTTCTAATCACATGAGGAAAAGATTGAATGCAGGAAACCTGAAGTTGATTCAAGTGACACAGTGTTACATAATACATATTAAGCCTGTGGAAGGCATTGCCATGAGCTATCTACAGATGCTTCTGAGGAGACAAAGATCATCCAGAACTGCCTTAGGTCAGATTTAAACTGTTCAGGGGGCTGTGAGTTCAAAGTGGAATAAACCTTCCATTGATGAGCTGCTGTTCTTATGCACCAATTATTCATTAATTGACCACGTCAGGTAATATTAGATACCTGTTTCTGGCCACTCATTGGAAGGACACCAAACGGGATAGATTTTATGCCAGTTGTCTGCTATGTTGCTGCAGTTTCTGTGTTTGCTATCAATTGTGCGTTTAGACAGTGTCAAATTATGTTTAGTCTGTTTTGATGTCAGTGTTCCCTATCTGCTGAGACCAACACAACTCCACCCACCTATAATGAATATGTTAATTAACTCCTGTTAGGCACCTAAATATGACTTCGGAGCCAGGGAAATAGTGACAGCTGATGGCCCTTTGGGGCATAAATGGTTTCTCGCTAGGATCAATAGTCTCCACCGGTGAAAATGCTTCTTACTTTTTTGGACTTCCACTCACTTAACTCTCCCTCCGGCAGTTGTTTACAATACTGAAGTGCAGCTGAGAGTTCAAGCAGGGTAGCCTTAAAAGCTGCCTTAATGACATCTCTAGAAAAATAGTCTAACTCAGCTTTCATCTTCAGACAGAAGGTCAGAGCTCACAGATCTCGTTGTTAGGCAGCTTCTATTTTGACCCCCTTCCCCCCTCCCCTCCACTTCTAGCCAGTGGGTTAAAAGGCTACTTAAAATACCCAGTATATTTTTTTGATGCATCAGAAATCACAGATACTCTGGGGATCAAGAAAGTACAAAAACAATGTTCCAGATGGACCTGTTTCCTAATGCTGTTCATTTCAATGTCACGGGTGAAACAAGCCCTGTTTGGAACCTGTATTTATGCTTGGCTCCGAGAGGGACAGGCAGCGTTTGGGGTTAACATGGTTGCATCAACAGGCTTCTGGGTGGGCTCTGGATTAGCACGCCACAGGCGTGGGTGCAGCCAGAAGGTGGGCTGTGCTTTGGGTTGCTGTCTCTCCAGGCATGTGGTCCTGTTTCTGCTGGTACAGCGGTATTCTTTCTGACTTGCAAAAGGTGGTGAGCTGGCAGGAAAGGAGGCCATAGCACATGTTTTGTTCCCTTTCACCTAAGTCACAGGAAGGCAAATATAGCCTGAGCAAGGTGGGCATCATTTCGGCCTGAAGCCGTGTGTAGAAATCTTAGATCTTTGCCCCTGGCTCTGGTGATCTCATGGAAGTTTTCTGACATACTCACATCTTGGACTCCAGATTTTTTTTTTTTTTTCAGAGAAGACTTAGGCATGCTGCAGCTCAAGACCTGCTGACTGAGATGTAGACTAAATTTTTATCCCTGTTGTTATAACAGATCTGATTTTTCAAATGCCGCACACAATACATAGCTCAAATGTATTAGGAATTAGCTGTAGGAATCCCTATGGAAAGTCATACACTTTCCATGTGCAGTAAATGAGCTACAGCTCCCTCACCTCTGGGTCCAAGAGTCCTCTCTGCTTTGTGCTTCCTTCAGGCAGTCAGTTGTCCTGTATCTATTCAGACTCTAAATTCAACTACCCTTCGTGTAGCTGTGAAAAAGTCTGTGGAGCAACTGGACTTGTTGTTGTCCAACTGGGATATCCTGGCACAGCTGTGATACCATGTGAAGGTATGTAGGAGGTAAACAACAGTTTTCCTGGATGTTCCTAAATAGGAAAGTTATATGACTGGCAGCACTGAAGTTATTTATGCATTACAAGCTATACTACTTGACTGTGTTTAGTGTAGCCTGAAGCAACCACTGTGTCATGGGAGAAGAGGTGTTAATTCCCTTTCTGTGTCATAGCAGCCCAGGCCTTGAACAAAGACACTGTGTGCACTAGACTGGTGAAATTTACAGGCTTGTAATTAGATGTTACACTATCGACAGTGATTTTACGTGTTTTTTTTTTTTATTATCTAGTTTAGGTCAGACAAACTTGTAAAGGCAAAAGTTAATTGGTATTTGAGAAAAGGACCCAGATATGTGAGTTTATAAAGTATATCAGTGAACTTGATGGACACAGGAGTTCCAGTCATTTTGGGCAGAGCTCACCATGTGTCTGAACCGACAGCTGAAGGTGAAGGAGCTGCAGATCTATAAGATGTGAAATAAGAAAGATGATTCATTCAGGACACTTGGAAGCCATGGAGTGCCAGTGAAAGGAGCCAGGCTTTCTTGGCTGATACAGGTGCATTAATTGCGGAAAATGTGTTTGCTTCAGGGCATGACCAGTCAAACATCAAGCAACACATGATTTCTCATTTGGAGGAGGAAGGGATAACATTAAATGTTTTTCACAGAGGACAGTGGAAACCCTTGTACCTGTGTCAGACCGCTGTAGTATTGTTTAGAGCAGGGAAATGTAAAGACCTTGTACCTATATACTCTTGACATTAATCTCTAGGGCGTTCTGTGTGGGAGGTGCTTTTAGTGCCAAGGAGCAGGCAGTGATTTCAAGATTTTGGCTGAATAGACCTATCTGGGCAAAGAGACTGGAAAAGGATGTAGGATGAGATGACTGCAGAACTAGGAAGAAGAGGGAGCCTGAGAGTCCTGTGTGGATTGCAGTTGAGACAGGGCTTTCATAATCCAGTGAATATGTGGGCTGAGTATTTCCAGCAGCAATTGTTTCTTCTTTGGTGCTTCCAGCAAAAATTATAATACTTTGTAGTTAAAACAGCAAAACAGAATGGAAGAAACCTGTATGCTGCTCTTTGGAGAAACTGATGGGATGGCATTGTCTCCTTCTGTACTGGTCAGTTCCTGTTCAGGTTTTGTCTTAAAAAGCCAGCACTTAAAGCAAAAGGCTGCAGCATTAAGTCAAGAAAGATGCCCCAGTCTGAATACCTGAACAAGGGCACTAAGGTTTGACCTTTCCTGCCAGAGAGGAGTCAATATAGATCAGGTGGCCAAGCAGCACCCAAGCTTTGTCACAACCAAATTACACACAGCAGGGATCCACCTGATAGAGAAATACTGTAGAGCACTATTTGTACATGGCAAAGAGTCTCTCAAAGGCAAATATTAATTCACTTAGGTTTGCCTTTTTTTAATTTTACATTATGACTAAGAAGTTCCAGACCAGCTGACAGCTTTGTTCACAGAGAGAGTTTTACAATACCTCCGACCACATTTAAAGTTGTGTAAAAGAATGCACATAAAATCCCAGAGACATGTCCAGTCATTACATTATTCACGTGGGGTATGTTGTAAAGCCAGAAGAGGGTGAAATTTTTAAGACATTCCAAAAGAAACAAAGAGCCTAGATCTAAAAATATTCTGAAAAAGGATCCGTATTAATCTGAGAATGTGAGCAATTTCCTTTCCATCTTACAAGGATGTGTGCATTATTCTTGATATCCAGTTCTGTATGTCCTATTGAATCTGCTGTGTAGGCAGTTATAACTTGGAGAAGTTCTTTGTAATGAGTTTCTGTTTGCAGCCAATCTTACATCCTTAAAGAAGGCATCTAAAGAGGAAAGGAGTATTTGTGATTAAGTGAAAAAAGCTACTCAGACTGAAAATATATAATAGCCCTTTCTGTATAAGAACAGATATATAACATACTCTCTGTGTGTGGTTCATCATGTAAAACAGAACTGTGGTAAAAACTGTTTGCATCAGGATAATCTGATAATCCACTTATTCTGATATGAGTTACTATGAGATTTTTAACAGAGATATTGGTGTGAGTTTTGAAGAGAAAATTCAGGCAAAAGGTTGTCAGATGCTGAGATCTCTTGTGTTGGAAACAAAACCTGTGCTTTGTATCTTTCTATTTTAGATTTGACCAAAAGTTTGGATGCATGCAAAACTGAAGATTTCTTTTTTAGGTTCATCATCTTGAGTCTTGCAGCTTCTGTTCAACAAAAAGTCAGATTTATACAAGTGTAGTGGTAGGTCAGAATAATTTTTCTGACTTCTTTGGAGCATGTCTGGGAATCAGGGTGGTGAGATTCTCCAAAGTGCTTAAAGAAGTGTTTGCTAGTAAGGAAAGCAGCTCTCCAAACAGAATGAATTATGCTCCATTTTCCTTTGTCTCCAGAAACCACTTCCTTTCCTGAAAGCATCAAAACAGCCAAAAGGCACTAGTGACCAAACAGCATAATTACAAGTAGAACTAATTACACAAATTAATCTTCTGAGACCTACTGTAGACATGGGGAATATATATGAAGTTAAAGTCTATATTCCCAAAGTTCGGATGTGTTTTAGTCTCTGGTTTTGGCATAGGCCTGCCCTAATTCCAATTAATTAGTTTGCTTATAGGGTTTTTTTTGGATATTTTTCCCAAGTGGACTTTTTCACTGTGACTAATGCAGGATAAAGCAAACAAGTTTAGGGTGTGTGAAAGCAATCTTCCAGGAGAGTACTAGGTCAAACTACAGAAACCCTAGACATATGAAAAGCCTGTTGTCTTTGAAAACCCATACAGACATTCTCTGGATGCAGCAATGCCTGCAACATAAAATTGATCTTTTTTCTGTTCTTTCTTTTGGGGTCCCATTAGAAAATGTGTTGTGTGCATTGCAGAGAAGAACTGAGAGAAATACCGTTCAGTGTTTAAACAATAAATGAATCGTGAAGGTGGGAAAACTGGAATTTTTTTTAATAACCCCGTTGAAGCTATTTTATTGTGTTTTTTTTGGTTAGTGGGGGAAATTTATGGTGGCATGCAGAATGAACCTGTAACTGAATGTTTTAATGCTGGACAAAGTGAAGAATGAAGTCATTCCATTAGCTTCTGATGCCTTGTCTTGTTTTTCTGTTATTCTAAATGGTGACTGTCATCTAAAAAAGATTTTTTTGATCTTTTATTTGTTAGGTAATGGTCAGATACACCTCTCAGTTGTTTCATCAAGAAAAGATTTGTAATGTTTTAAATTTTCCTGGACAACTTCAGTAGCTGCAAGGCTCTAATCCTGATATAAGCATCTATTAAATTCACTAATGATATCTTAAAACATGGTATCAAATTACACTTAGGTAATGGGATTTGGGGGAGGAACAACGTGTATATTTTTATTAAAAATACATTGATATAGTGTTTGTATCCACGTGAAGGCTGTAAAAAAAACATTGGTGCTTTCATCCTATTCTACTATACCAAACCCACCAATGACACAGCCATTAGACTATGAAATTTCCCCTTTATTTTGAAAATACATCATGCCCCTCTCTCTCTCTGTGGGATAATTAGGTGACATGGCCTCTGCATTTGTTGGTATTCCTATAATTTTGGGAGTGTCCTCCCAGTTACTTGAACGCTTTCTAGCAGTGCATGTTCACTGAAGGAAGAGAACAAACTGGTTAGAAGCAATTCTGGGAGTCTTTGTTGCATTTTCCTTAAAGCTTATACCACCTGGGATTATGTGACCAAGGGAGAAAAGCAATGATTTAAAAATTGGGGGGGGGGGGGGGGGAAGGGCAAATTTTAGGCCTCATGATTCTGGTGAAAAATCCCTAAAACATAATGACCCTAATGCTTCAAAATGCAGGGGGGCAAAAAATTAAGAACTCAACAAAAGACCCAAACCTCTTCTGATTTATACCAGTGTTGTTATTTGTGGCAGAGTGTGACTTGTGCTTGTTGAGTGCTTCAGGTTACTGGTTCTGAAGTTTTCTAGGTTGTATTTTTTTTTGTTGTATTTATGCTATGAATCACTTTATAGCTTGTTGGGGGGTTTAGAGGTGGGAGGGTTTTGGTGTTTACATGCTGTGGATTGATTGCGAACAGTTTCCCGGAGAATATTCAATATCTGAAATTTCAGCTGGGTTGATTAGCCGTGAGTGCTTGCATATGCTGGGTGGCTTTGTTCCAGTTCCTGGATTCAATGAGCATAACAACTTTGACAGTCCAGATTTTGAAGACTACTTATGGTGCCTGGAAGGCACCAGTTTTCTTCAGGTGCCATTGGCAAAGACAGGGAGAGGGATAGGTTCCATTCACGGACAAAAGCATACCAATGACACTTCCCTGTACTTTCTCAGGTAGCTGTACAAGCTCTCCTAAATACAGGTTCTTTCATGGCCTGGGAAATACCTTGAGCTGCAAAAGGGGTTGGTGCTGCCACTCACTGCTTTTTTCCAGACCTTACTCAGCTGTCAGAGGTGAAGCTCCATGACTGAGTTGAAGCAGAAGCAACAGTGGGATGCCGTGAACTAGGGAGAAATACTAGAACACAGTACATCTCTGCAGATAAAGATTATCCTTCAAACCCTTCAAGCATGTGTTATTCTCTGAATATAGAGGGCTGCATTTGTTAATTTTTTTTTCTTTGGGCATGATTGGCAGCATATCTGTTGAGATAAGGCAGAATAGCAGCCAGGGAGAGGTTTGGTGGGTCAGAAGAGTAGTCAAGCAAATCTGCCCAGCATATGGAAGTCTGAATGTTGCAGCACACAGCCTGGGACAGGCACTGCTCCCTTAACTTCCCGGAAATCTTAAAATCAGTGCCATTCCTTCACTCCGAAGGAATTTGGCCTGAATGGGTGGGACTTCACCATTGTGATCAGACTCTTTGTGGATGTATTTTCTTTTCTGGAGCTTACAAGCATATGTATTGATAAAGGGTCTAAATGCCAAATAAGTGTGTTCTAAGAGAGGGTAACCTTATTAGAATCAGCAATGTTCTCCTTATGCAGAGCTAGTTGCATTTTCTTTTGTTCTTTCAACAGGTTAGTAATTACTGTTGAGGTAATTAGGCTCGATGGAGAGTATATAAGACGATAAATGGTTATTCTGTGCAGTAGTGGGGGATATTTGGTGCCAAGCTTATTATTTTCAGTCAAAGCTAATTATCTCTTATAATACATGACTCTCTTCCTTGAATTATGAGTGGGAAACTGCTGAATAGATTTTTTTTTTTTCCCAGTGCCCTGAACCATGGAGAGAAGTGAAAATTAAAAACAATGAAAAGCTTGTTAGACAATGAGAAGACTCATCTGTAAAGCTATTTCTGACAGATTTTTCTTTGCCCCCCCCCCCCCCCCCTCCTGTCTCCGGTTATATAAATATCAAACACTTATCATAAATTGTTGCATTACAGATGACAGGGGTGTAGAGGTTCAGCTCAGACATCAGAGAAGGCACGGGGGATGCAGTGGATGGCGGGCACTGAGCGGGTGTGACGGCGCTGGCCGGAGGGGGCAGCGGGGTGGTCGCCCCTGACACCGGGCTCCGAGCTGAGGGCTGCCCACGGGATTGGCAGGTGTTCTATCAAGCGCCTTTGAAAAGCACCGGCTGCCCGGAATAGGCACCTGTTTTGCTTGTATTTAGGGCCTGCCCTGGAAATCTGAGCAGGCAAGCAATGTCAGAAGGGATTATGCCCTCTGGCTGGCTTACCTCGAGTGGTAAGGCCAGCAGAGAGAGCGTGACTGACTGGTAGGGTTTGTCTGCTCGGCAGATGCTGCCCTGTCATTGATTAATAATGCAGCCGTCCCCTCCTCCCCTTACATCATGGTTTCAATTTGTAGCAGCGACAGGGCTGATCACCTTTCCAGTCTTAGCCGGCTTACAGCATATCCTGGGTTTGCTTTGCCCCACGCGTCTGAATCATGCTTGTAACTTGACCCTCTGACTGGCGAAACCCGTAGTAGAGCTGCCAGTGGCAGTGGCTGCAGCTCAGCTGTGCTCACAGCACCGCTGTCCTGGGCCCTCTGGCCTCCCCCCCTGAACTGCCTCCCTGTGGGCATCGGGGAGCCAGCCTGGGCAGGAGGACACGGTACCCAGCCATGCTTTGTTTTAGCTCACCGACAGCCACCGCTGTGTGGGCAGCGGGACCCCGGAGATGGGAAGTGCTCCTGGGCTCCCTGTTTTAGGGAAGCCGTCACTGAAATATCTTCATCAGGCCCTGTCAGGCGATTGATGGGGCAGTGGAAAAGGCAGCTGTTTGCTGCTGAATGTAAATACTCCTGTGTTAACAACGCATGGGACTCTGTGTGTGTGTGTGTGTGTGTGTGTTTGCAAAGCTTCTGCTATTTCCTGCTTTCCACATGCACCGTTCCAGTTTTTAAAAATTCTGGTTTAAATTGAATTTAGTTCCCTGCAGAACAGAATCAGTAAAGCTTTGCTGTGTATTTCCAAGGCAGCTTTCCTTAGAAATTCTGTAGCGTGCCTTTCCATGTGTGCTACACAACAGATGTTTGAAGCTGATTGGTGTCATGTGTTGCGTTTTGCGGTACTTTAATACGTGCTTTTGAGAGACAAGCAGTACAAAGAGGAACCGAGACTCTAGGATGGATAAAATTTTCACAGCGCTGTCTTTGGTTACTGCCAGCAAAACCACATCAAACTATCATTGCACTGCTCAGCTGCAGTCTATGCTAAAAGCTGCTTGACTCCCGTTGGAAATGTCGCCCTTCACCTGCACAGTAATTTTTCCAGCAGTCCCTTGTGCCACACAAAAGCTCTGTTTATTGACCTTCAGATTTCTATACTTCTCATAAACAGCAAACCAGACTTCCTCAGTTTTCTCTGGTAGTGCCATTGTTAAACAGAGGTGGTGTAAGTGGACTGCTGTTTTGATGGCATAGGTATTATTTATTTAAATTTGTGGTGCAATACAAATTGTCTCTCTCAAATGAAGCATGATCTTGTGAACCTTCTACAGGGAACTTACCCAGGAGATTTCTGTGTCTAATGTTCATCGTTGTACTATCCCAAATCTTAGTTCAGATTAGTGATGGCATTTCTAGAGTTGCCTCTTAGGAGTGGCTAAGCAGAGCCATAGCAAAGATACCTTACTAATTCACTTTCTTGGTGCCGCTGAAAGTCCAATTTGATGGAAATGAAAGATATTTTCCACCAAACTGCTTATAGATTCTATAAGGCTGTAGCCATATATTCAAAAAGAGAATTAAAAAGTAATACTGCAAGCAGACACTATTCAAAAGTGGTGTTTCAGATTTTTCATAATGTCCCTATCAATTAAGGTAGTCACTGGGTGAGGAAGAATTCACATGTATTAGCACTTGATAATGGTTATTTGCATGAAAGAGGGTTGAAAGATACGGGAGTGGTTAATAGAAGGTGTGTAAGGGCTGCTAAGAGAGCATTAGTATGTAAAGTTAAGACAACACAGTCAGCTGTACTTTAAATTGCATCTAAATAGAGATATAAAATATTTACCTGAGATGCAGGAGAAGCATAAACCTCTTGACTTTCACAAGGCAAATATATCTATAGCACAAACAGATGAAAACAGACAGTTTTCACATAATCAGATGTGTAGCACTCAGTCTTTCATTCCTTGGCCTGAGAATCCAAAATTTAGTAGCTAACAAGGAAATATTGTAAAACATACTATTAGCTGATTAGATCTGGCAAGAAGCAAAACTCCAGACTAGGAACCTGCAGTACCAGAGAGCAGGAAAATCCACTAAACATACACAACAGTAACTTGTAACGATAATCTTGTAGAGATGTGTCTGCAAACTGTAACTCAAAAAGCCAAACTAACCCATTTACAGCTGCCAACATCTCAACAGAATACCTTTAGATGCTGTTAGCCTATTTTTGTTTTATGTCTCTTTTTGTGGCGGCAACTAAACTGTTTTAAAGTGTATCTCTGTGGGAATTGATGGGGTTTATGATGTACCTTTCTGTACTATAAGAAGGAGAATAATCGATTTTGTTTATGCTGGTTGTTGTTTGTTTGGCTGCATGACAAGGTTGCTACCAACAAAAGGGATGAAGCATGAGGTAATGACTACAACTTAAACGAGAACACTTGTCATACCTGCTTTTTGCTTGGACTGATCAGCAGGTATCAGGGCACAGTCAAATGCAGTGTGTTTCCTTTCATATTTACAAACTGGCAAGCTTAATGGAAGGTAAACTTTGGCATTTCTTAACAGTTTCCTTTGCCCTTGAAGTCAAAGCTACTAGTATTGTGCTAAACTGTTCAGGATCAACCGAGAGTTTGATAAAAATGCTCTGTGAACTAAGCAGAGAAACCTTTTCTTACAAAGGTATTAAACTTATTTTTCTTTTTTTTCAACTCACTTGTTCACTTGTAATCTGGAAGGAATTAAAGTTCAGCCTTCTACATATCCCCCTTGGTGAAGCCATGCTGACTACTCCTGGTTATTTTCTTGTCCTTAATGTCACTGGAAATGGTTTCCAGGACTGGGTGCTCCAACATTTTCCCTGGCACAAGTAGTTCCCTGTGTCCTCCTTCTTGAAGACAGGAGTGACATTTGCTTTCCCCCAGCCTTCAGGCACTTCTCCCAATCACTGTGGTTGATCCCACATGGTTATTGAAAGTGGCCTTGCAGTGACACCCGCCAGCTTCCTCAGCACTCGTGTACCTCCTATCATGGTCAGCGGAACAGTTTATATGTCCAGTTTGCTGAAGTATTCCCTGACCTGATCCTCCTCTGCTATGGGGGTATTTTCCTTTTTCCAGCCCTTCTCCACAGTCTCTGAGACCTTGTATTCCTAAAGGCCAGTCTTGCTATGAGGCAAAGAAGGCATTCAGTATTTTGGCCTTTTCCTGTCTCGTGTCACCAGGTCCCCAGTCTTGTTGAACAGGAGGCTTAAATTTTCCCTAGTCTTCCTTTTGTTAGCCATGTACTTAGAGAGGTCCGTCTTGTTGCCTTTGATATCCTTCACCAGATTCAGTTACATTTGGCTTTGGCTTTCCTAACTTTGTCCCTGGGTGCTCAGACAATATTCCTCCCAGGTTATCCTCCAGGGACCTTCCAGATTGCTATTGGCCTGCTGTGTTGTCTCTCCAGCAGACATTGAGGTGGTTGAAGTTCCCTCATGAGGACTGGGGCCTGCAAATATGCTGATGCTGTCTGAAGTTGCTTATACTGCTAGGGCAATCCAGTTGAGGAAATGGAAGGAACTATGCTGATGACAGAGAATATTTAATTTAGTCCAGAAGTGTGTAAATGTGTTCTATATTGCATACTGCCTGGCCCGCTGAAAAGGTTACTACTAATATCCCTCTCCTACCTGGAAACTTTTTACCCACGCTAGAGATTACTGTCCCCTCTGACCTGTGGCTCAGCATCATGGGCACCACTCATAAACCTCCAGAAGTCTGATAAACCTGTTCAGGTCAGAAAAAAATGAGTGAATAAAGACTAAATCCTGAAGCATTTTCAGTGAACTTCACTCATTTGCCTGAAGCAAGCACACTTGCTCACTGGAAGGTCAGCTTGCTGTAACCTCTGGCCAGGGTGAGAGGCAGCTGGGAAGATTATCATCTTCAGCTGGCATAGCTAGCTAGATCTGTAAAAGGACTTCTGTCTTTGGCTTTTCTCCACTCGAGACATACTCTGCATATGACTAATTTGTTTTTTAAAAGAAACCCACAGAACGCTTACCCAAAGAATTCTGCTGCCACAGCATTCCTGCTGAGAGAGAGACTGACCTATGGTCTTGTCTTGGTCTGAGAGGTGAGAAATCTGATGGTGTTTGCAATTATTGGTCTAGCCTGGAGAGGAATGGCCAATCAAGAAATGCTGCTTGGAAACGAGACCTTCAGCACTCACTTGTACCCCTGAGCCCCCCTGAATGTTGAGCAGTAGAACCATGAGGCAGAGACACCCTTTGAAGAAGACAGAAAATAAAAAAGAGAGAGGAAATACTGAATCATCTGGAATCTCTCAAATGCAAGCTTGAGAAGACAAATGCTTTATGAAAAGGTCTTAAACTATTGCTCTTTTCTTTGACTGACAAGAGGTGCCATCATGACTTAATTCTTGGACCCACGTGGACCAGAAATGCGAGTTTCTTATTCTCTCTTCTTGACTGGCTGCAATCTGCTGACTGTTGCCTAAAATTCTTATAATGTATATAAATTTTAATTTAGGAAAGATTTGGACTCCATTGGTGGGACCACATCCCAAGCAAGGTTGAGATAAATAGACTCAGCTGTAGGAGAACAACTCCTAATTGTTAAGGGAACACCTGGCACTGCTGTGCCAATGGCTGGATGGACAGAAGCCACTGAGGAGTCTGCAAAATCTAGTGTAAAGGTCTGAAGTCCTCTGGCAGACGTCCATGACAAATTGCCAGGCATGAGAAGAGAACCATCCAGGTATGTTTAAGCTCTACACTCTGTGCAACTGAGCACAGTGCTCCCACTTCCAGAATGTACTGTTGGAGGGGAAGAAGATCCTTCAGCCTCCAATGTCTGTGACAAACTGGGCTCCCTTTGACATCCTAGCAGCCATGCCCCCCCTGCTTTGCTCTTTTGCTTCATTTTTCATGGACTGTGAAGGCCACAGGTCTCAGAAGTTCACTTGCAGATTTTCCATTGTGCTTCCTCCGCTGTCACCCTCACATCTCACAAGGCTTAGTGTTTTTTCGAGATTTCCTGAAGTTCTGTACTGTTAAGTCAGGTAATGGTATGCTTTTTTCATGATCAAGCAACTGGGTCTTAATTCCACACTGTAACTCAAAGACACAGAATGGTAACAGCAGATGAAGAGGTGCCTTAGCACACCCATTAGGTGCAGAAGTCTGATATTTCAGAGTCAGAAGTTGCTTTTTAACAGATTTGTGTGGTGGTGGTACTGATGATGGATGTTGTTGCAGTTATTAAAAACACACATTCCATAATAATGGAAAATAAGCACAAAAGGAGTCTCATGTGAACCAAAGAGCCAATGCTGTTACAAGAGTGAGAAATAAAGGGAGGAGCAATAAGTATTAAGAACTCCTAATAACTCAAGCAACTGAGTTGTGCATTTCTGGATGTGTTGGAGATTTTCCACAGATATTTCCTATGGAAAGAATTTATGAATCAAAGCATAAGAGTTGTCCAGGGAAGATTGGTCCCACATGGATACTGTTGCTGTTTTAACTCATCCAAATCTTCAAAACTATTCACTATGAACAGATTGTATTCATAAGTACAGGAAGCATTTGCATTTAGCAAAGTTAAATTAGCTGAAGCAGAAATGAACACACTCCATGTAATGTTTAACCAGAAAACAGAATGGTTTTATGGTCAAAATGAGACATTTAGAGGGAAAAGATAGAGCAAGCCAAATTTTCTTCCTGGTAGGGGTTATCATAGGAGTGCAGCAGCATTGTTCAGAGCAAAACACGGCTGGATTAATTTGCTTTCTACTTACATTGGCACTCTTGTCAGTTATATTTCCTATTTACGCAAGAAGGAAGAGCTGAAACCTACATTTTTTAGCATCATTGAAAATGGCTAAGACTATTTACCCTGAAGGGACCTATCTATTATACATTTGAGGGAGGAGGTATGCCATTTGTCATATTTGGTTTTAAATAATGCTACGTGGGTATCAGTGTATTTCCCTTCTCTCTTTCCTCTTTTCTAAAAAGTCCAAAGCAATACCACTCTGAGAACAATTTTTGACTCAAGACTGTGAGTCTGCAACCAACATCAACTCTTCTAGAAGTAAATCGGGTTAGAAGGGTTTGTGGATACCTTTGCATTCTCAGGCACATTTAGCAATTCACATCACTGAAACTCCACATGAAAGAAAAAGACCTGGAGTTCTCTTTTAATTATCTTTCCTGGAATAAAAATTTTGCAACCAGTTTATCTGTATTAGAAAGGTTGTACATCTTTAAATTTATTAGATAACACACCTACACTTGCAACAACATTAAGGAGGGGCAGAAATGTTACCAAAATTTCATAATAATGCTTATGCAAATACTTTTCATCCAAAAATATCCTGAGTACTAGGATCTCTGTTGCTTCCCAGTTTCATCCTGGATGGATTTAGTCAAGCGCATCATACTTAGGACCCAAACTTTGGAAATGCAAATATACCTCAGATTAGAATTTTAGGGGTTTAACCTATTTGTTTGTCCCAGCTGGTGTTCCTATTGTTACCAAGTATGCTGCTTGGAGCTGTCGAAGCAGAGAATTCTGCTGAAAGGTTCAGTTGACAGAGAGCTGGGATCTGTTGAAGTTGTTTTACCCTTGCTGAAGCTGGGAAGTTCAGCTCTGATGAACTTTTGGTTCCTCAAACACCACAGAGCTGATCCTGAAAGGCCTTTTTGCTGATCTTCCCAGTGAAGCAGCAGTCTTTTAATGTGTTGTGTGAAGGGCTGCATCCTTTTTTTATCAGTGGGATATCCAAGAACTTCTGTGGTGGTAGGAATGGTTACTAAAGCCTGAATAACTCTTCCATTGATGTCAGTGGCAATGCTTGACAGAGGCTGGGTGTGATGTCTCTAGTCTGAAGTCTTGCTGGGATAGAAGCAAATGTGTTTCTCTGATGCTGCCTAGCTCTGGTGAGCGTGTCAGTCAAATTTTTAGTACACCATTTGTCTAACAAAACATTTCACTCAGGACTGAATATGCCAAGGTTTTTGCTTTAGATCTAAACCAGGACATCTAGAACACTCTGGAGCTAAGTGGATCCAAGCATATGCCAACTTCACATTAAGGGGAGTCAGTAAGTACATCTCTGCCCTGGTTCTTCCCTTCCTGTGCCCCTCTTGCACATTGATTTTCATATCCATCATGTGAGCCAGAAGAGAGTGGAAGTGCCCAGTTTCTTCCCCTGATCTGGAGAACAAGGTGACTGGGCCCGAAAGCAGCACTGCAGCATGTGCTCCCATGGTGCTCCCACTCACATTCAGTGTGGTTTCTCACAGTGAGGTTCTTGCACGCTGACACAGCACCATGAAGTGTTTGCTGCTGTTGCAATGTGTTCTCTGAGACATGGGGCATCATTCAGCTTCTCAGGTTTCTCACTTCAGCATATCTACAAGAGGAAAAAGTGAAAGCCTGATATGGACAGTATTTAATTTTTCTTACTTTACAAGGTACAAGCAAAATATCAATGGTTAATCATGGATGTTTTAAAACCATAAGCTCGTTGTCCATATTCTCTAACAGTTGGTGAAGAAAGTTGATCTTTCCTGAAAATACTGAAGCAGATGGGAGCAGTGTGAATGCCAGAACATCCCTACAAATTCTCCTAACATGAAACAGTTTTGGACAGTTCAGGACATCTGGAGTGAATATGGGAGAGGGAAATGAAAAATTTCTTGAATGTACTTAAAGGCTGAAATAGAATCACAGTGGCACAGACATGCAGAAACCCTGAATGAAATACACACATGGATATGGCAGAAGGCTTAAAAGGAAGTCAGCCTGCTAGGAGCAAAACTATTTTTAGTCTTCTAATGAAGAAAGCAGCTGTATTTGAGAAACCCAGTCACTCACTGCTTGGAAAATCAGCTGAAACTCTTTCTGGGTCCTGGTGTTCTTGGTTGTGAGAGGAAAATCATGTGTAAGCTCCTTCAGCCCTGGAGAACCTTAAATGGCAATCAACTTGGGTTTTGAAACACAGTTGGGAGCTTGTTGGGAACAGATTCACAGACTTGTGTTGGAGCCCATGGTCACTCTGCAGCGTTCAACCGCTCTTGGAATGAATGTTTCTTCAGGAGACAGCACGGATCTGGCAAAGTCCTCCGAGATGTGCATTGAATACAACATTGAATTCTGCCTTTTGTTGTTCTGTGCTGTGCAACTTGTTATACAATGTTTATTTCCATTCTTAATTTCCCTGGGGCTTTGCTGGGGTGCAGCAGGCTGTCCAGTTCATTGTAAAAGCTCTGTTTTCTTGTCTGTGTAGTGCTTGTGTTAGGTATGGGAATGGAAGGCAGCCACTTTATTTTGCCACTCTAGGGAAACTTGAATTGTGAAAAGTCGCTGGTCTTAATGTACCATCTTTGTGTAGAATAAGCCCTTTTGTAAGGTTTCTATGGTATAAAAGAGAGAGATGTCTTTTTCTGTCATATTGCTGAGTTAAACAAATGATCAAAGTGAGTTATGTGTATCCTGGCTGTGACAAGAATGGACAATAGTTATCACAAGGTCAAAACCATCGAATGTGCTTGCTGAAAGTAAAAGAGACAGCTTGATTTTTTCCGCTGGCTTGAGAAACCATTTCTGAACTAGTTAAAGTAGACACATCATAAAAAGGCTGAATTGAGAGAAAAGGATTTTAGCTTCAAGCCAGTGTCTGGGAAGCCTGACCACAGCCATCTGCCTGAGATGGCCTGGCATTTTTCAGAGAGAGGGTGAGATTAGTGAGGAGGGTGGCTTGGTTTTAGAAAAGCTACTTCTGCAAGCAGTCTATCAATTTCCATCAATGGTCATCTGCCCAAACCGTCAGGAACTTGACAAGATCTTAAAGGTGAGAGGAAGGCAGGGTGTTTTAGAAGAACTGCCATGGAGAGAGGGAGCTGGGGCCTGGGCTTCGTGGATATCTTTGCCCCTGGGCAGGTTTGCCAAGCTCCTTCAGTCACTTCCAGCTCCCAGCCTTGCATTTGGTCTCTTTAGAAATATGACTTTTTCTTGTCTCTCCCATGCTTTAATACATGAAGTGTCTTACACAGTGGGAAACCATCTTTTATGTAGGTACTTAAATGCTCAAAAATTGGAAGGAAGGAAGGAGAGGAGGGGTTTGCATGCACATGATTTCTCCTTTTTTGGTAGGAGTATGGCTTGGGAAAGAAGTTGATGCTCTCAGCCTCTTCCTGTTTGCTTGTCACCTGCCACGTATTTGCAGAAGACTATCCTTCTTATGATCCCCTGGCTAAGTTTCTTGTCCATAAATTTGTTTCTGCTTGAGCAATATAGTTTTAAAATATAACCTCAAAGTATCGAAAGGAGGGAAGATCGTTGACTGAATTGCATAAGGGGCAATTACATGAGTATTTATTCTGGCATCAGTCAGGCAGCTTGGGGACAGTGACCAGCAGCTAGAGCGGGCTCAGGGAGCAGGAGCCTCTTTGCCCAGCTCAAGGGCAGCCAGAGCAGAAGGTCTGACCACAGCCTTTGCTTTCTGACACAAATACCTGAAGTTCTTAGCTGGTTTCAGTAGAGCCTGTTTTGCATAAACCATTTCTATTTTCCCATTACTCATATGTCCCTTTGTTAATAACATAATGTAAATAATTCTGTGCTGGATTTGGCATTCATTTAAACAGGTGTAGCACTAAAGCAGTCGTAATTGGTTTCAGCGTTCCCAGCCTTCTCTCTGGCTGCGGTTTCCAAAGGAGTTTACTTGTTTTTGCTTTTGGAGGTTTGTTATTACCATAATTCACCCATCAGTCTGCTGCTTTTCATGTTAATTCACTTTTATAACTTGGTAGGAGGCAAGATGAAATGTTTTAGGCTGCATCCTAAGGTTGTTCTTCAAGTGGATGGTGCTTTAAATGGATGGGACGGGCATTGGCAAGAAGAGGTTTGTGGTATTTATAGTGTTCAGGAATCTGTTTAAAAGTGAAAAAATGCTTATCCTGATTCTGTATAAATACCACATCCAAAGCACACCTGTCTTCTGCCATGTGGACCAGCTAAT
>JAWWEU010000081.1:62709551-62744907 GCA_035583155.1 Acropternis orthonyx | reverse complement strand
AATTAAAAAAAAAAAAAAAAGAAGAAAAAAACAGACCCCCAAACAAAACCCCAACCACCAAAGCACACCCTATTTGGTTTTTGATCTATTTTTACTGTTCTTAGCTGAAAGGCAATTTTTTTGTTAAGTTTCACAGAAAGCTCTAGAGCTGTTTTTTAGGGGTTTGTAGCTGTGAAAAATAGCCATGGTTCTGGTTTTTAAAAAGCATTCTCAAGGAATAATTACAATGATTGAGAATGCTTCTTAAAAAAACCAGAAGCATGTACATTTTTTCGTAGTTACACGTCTTTAAAATGGCCTTGTGGGTTTCTTCACATATTCAGGAAACTTTTAAAAATAAAAAGGAGCAAATCTATCTCTGAGCTTGGCAACAGCTTAAGTTTATATTTCACAAGTATCTGAAAATGGGTTCCTCCCCATTTGCAGACATGGATGCCAAAGTTTTAAACTGACAGTGCAAAGTTTATATTGCAAGCTTCGTAAAGGCACAAAGCAGCACTTTTGTGCTCTGTGCCAGTCCTGCACGTATGTGTGGCTGGGATGAGGCCTGGTTGGGCAGCTGTTATTATTATTGTTTATGAATTCCTTGCCTTGCGGCCGTGCAGAAGGGCAAGTCGGCGTTGTTGAATCGGGGACTGTAGACATGCAAACAGCAAAAAGGTTGCCCCTGCTGCTAAACTTTTGGCAGTATTTTTGTATTCCATTCTTGTCCGTATTAAAACACAGAATGTAGTGAATGGGCCAAACCCTGAAATCCTTATTAGGTTATTATGAAAGGAGAGAGAAAAGGCTGTGATTCATTAGGCAGAGGATGAACAAGAGGCTGCAGAGAAGACCTATGCAAGGTAGCTCAAAAGCTTCAGTTCCCTTGTCTCATAATTCAGGAACACAAGGGCTGTCTGAGCACAGCAAATGGTGGCTCTGTCAGGAGTAATGCATTAAATAGTCCTTGTGCTGGGACAAACAGAGGAGCAATGGAAGGAGGTGCCCTGCTGCTTATGTGATATGTCTAAGCATGTGCGTGCAGGGTTAATGGGAAAGGGATGCCACTGAGACCTCCGGGTAAATGCATGCCCCTGCAAAGGTGCCTTGGGTGGAAATCACTGCATGGGATAGGCCTGAAACCAACTATTTCAAAAGATTAATTGGGAGATTTTATTTTTTAATGGGAGCACAAAATACCTGGGGTTACCTATTATCTCAAACAAAAGGAGTACAGGAGCGGGAACACAAAACCTGTTGTTCCAGCACCAGAGCAGTCCATAAGCAACAGGTCACTAATCCCTCTTCAGTATTTTGCTGGGAGCAGCAGGAGTTACAGATGTTTGATTGCATCATCACAGTATAGTCTCTGATGATGGTGGTTTGTGTTTTTGTAATTCCACAGAAATTATACTTTGGCTTCAATTCTTGGCCTGTCTGGGCATGACTGATGATTATCTGCTCTTCAAGATTAGCTGAAAGTGCTTAGCTAAATGGTCTGAACTTTGTGGCAGAAGAGGATGAATCTGGGGGCCAGGCCTGTGAAAATGCTGCACAAAAGAAAAAAAAGGCTGCTGTGTTTATCCCCCTGTGCTCCCCATCATAAATGGAAGCAGAGGAGAGCAGTGCAGAGCTCAGCCTGTCTGCTGGGGATATATTCAGTTACTTAACTCATGGCCCAGGCCACTCAAACCATAGTAGGCAGCATTTCAGCAAAGGCCAGAGATCGCTGCAAATAACATCAGGAGGAGAGTTTTTGTTCCTTTCTCCCCACTTTGTGTGAGATGCTGGATGAGCTGCACGCGCAGGTCTGTGCGGGCGGTGGTGCAGCTGCCCTGCCTTGCGCTCCCCAGCCCTCCCTGATCTCGCGTCCCAGAGAACCTCAAAGATAATTTTAGCAAAAGGCTGTTCTGGACGCCCTTTGGCTCATCTGTTTACAAAGTCACAAAGTCTCTTCTCATTATTTTTCAGGGATCAGAGGGGACAAAAGTTGAAATATTAGCTCAGTTATTTAAACCCTGTGGCAATGCCAGTCTGCTTGGCACATAGTGTTGAATCCAGTGATAAGATAGTCGGTCAACTGATGACCCTTGCAGCATTGTAAGAAATATGCTGATTAATTCTCTGCCAGGGGTAGGAGGGACAAAGAATCTTCTACGTTTTATAACAATTGCTAATCAAAAAATCTGCCAAAAAACTGGGCTTAGAGATCTATGCTGTTGCCCTCCAGCAAACCCTGATTTCCCAGAGCCTTCTAGAGTATTCATAGGTAAGTGGTACTGTAGATGAATAATGAAATAAGAAAAGAGTTCTCCAGTACAGGCTTCGTGCCTGAAAATATTTTCTGGTATATAATTACATTTTTGTCCACTAGATGGCTTTTCTCCTCCTGCCTGCGACTTGATAGAGCAGTTGAAATCAACTGAATGTAACCTGTCTAAAATTATATTACTTACAGCTGAATTCAGATATTTGTAACACTTCAGTCAAAATTTTCTATTTACATACAGCATTCAGGGCATATATATCCTGTGATGTAAATTTTCCTACGTGGAGCAAATCTATCTTATGTTGGCACAGAAAAAAATGCAAGTTAAGATGTTTTAGCAAATTGTTTGCCAGCAAACAATGTTTGCTCCTGATATGAAATTATTAAAGACCACGGAGCACATTCTGTGGTTCATTGTCAGCACTGACACCGAAAAAATAATGCAAAATCTCCTAGACCTTGTTTTGGTTTGGCTGGGGGCTTTTAGGAATGAGAAACAGAGGAGTTCCTCCCCTTACCCACCCAATCTGTAGTATAATATTGATTAAGGAATTTTGGAAGCAAATTTAGGTTCTGTAATCATTATAGTTAAGTGGCACAGATGGACAGAACTCTTGCATTATGTGGCTGCCTAGACCAAATCAAATGAAGTGCCAAAAAAAAAAAAAGATTGTGTTATTTACATTGAGAAAAGTCTCAGTTTTAGTGATTGTGCGAGTCCCGCTGACCACTGATGAGATATTAGCAAGGCTGTGCCTTTACTGCTGACTTAACCACATGAATAAGACAGAAGCCAAGAGAACAGTACCCTGAATTAATAAAATGTGTGGTATTCAGGTTATGATAACAAAAATATAAAAACGCATGCCAACAAACATTTTATAATTATTTTATAATATTTACTCTCTTAGAAAAAGATAACATGGTAGAATTAAAAAAAAATCACCAGACTGATATTCACCATTTCACTGAAGAAAATAAAAGGGAATTGGTACAATTTTAGATCAGTAAAATAGTCTCAAGAAACATACTTATACCGACAAGTCTGATATGGGTAAACACACTAGATGAACATGAGCAAACCTCTACCACAAGTTGCTCCGGGTTCCTTCCCGAGAAGCTCCGTCCCTTGCTCCCACCAGCACTTGGGATTTGGGGGATTTCTGCAGGGAAGTTACTGCAGGAGCGTGCTTGGAGATGCAGTTCTTCCCTTATAGCTACTAAGTATTTTGGTGGTAAACTCTCACTTCTATCTGTTGAACCAGAGTAGATCTTTTTTTTTTTTCCTGTCAACTTCCTGATAGTCATGTGAGGAAAAAAGAAGTTGTGTTCTCATTTCAGCATCCCTCACCCTCCTCCTTGCTTCTCTGGAAGATGAAGCAAGCAAGCTATTTCTGTTACTCATCTTTTCCTTCAGCGTTCTTTCTTCAGGATCTTTCTCTCTTGTGAATCATTCCAGTGCCCATTCCTGCCCCCAGTTCTAGCTTTCGCAAGCCTCAGCTTAGGGGGCAGTTGGGTGTCCCTGCACAGCATGGGGCCCTGCTGGAGAATAGGTTGAGAGCTTGGTAATCTCCATCAGTGGGTGCTGGCTGGCAGCACTGGGATGGAGGAGCAGCACAAGCACTGAAGTTCTTTCTCTGCAGATTCAGAAAGCCGATGTTGCTACAGTTTGCGGTCAATTTGAGCTTGGAAAGGCAGTTTTTGCTGCCATGAAGTTTAATTTTTTTTTTTATTTGTTTTTCTTAACAAAAGCTTAGGTTCTGTGGGAATTTGTGACTGAGACTTGCCAGGGAAGTCTTGCAACTGCAAAGCATATGAGTGGATTTTTAAGCTCTATTTGACTAATACCAGAAGGATTAGCATCCTATTTTGTTTGATGCCAACACAAGAAAAACCCTCATGTGCTTTAGACTGAAGGGTTACATTTACTTAGGTGGTGCTAAGCCAAGGTGATGCTAGTCAGTATGTTAAAAGCACCAGTATGCTCATGGCCCTGGGTCATGGAGTACTTCAGGTGAGCCAGCTATTGTGCTACCTGTCATGAATGAATGGAGTGGAGGAGAAGGCTCTTGCAGCTCACAGGAGAGCTGACATTGAGCGCAGGAGGTGTGAAACTCAAAATCAAGGTTGCTAACCCAGTGGGGGTCAGCTAAGCAGTTTGGTCAGAAACCATGGAGGGGGTAACACACAAGCACAGATCTTTAAGACTCTAAGCCACCTTCTGCTTTGACTTACATCATAAATACAGTTACGTAACAATCCACTGACTTCCCCAGAACTCCTCCACCAGGCTTACTCAGTGCTCCCAACAGCAGAGTTGAGGTGACAGAAGGAAGGAGAAAGAGGTGAACAGAACAAAATTGCACTCTGCAATTTTACTACGCACACTTTCAACTGTTTGATCTAGTAGAGAGTCACCCTCTGGCCACTGAGAACTGTGAAGCCAGAGTGAACAACCAGTAGCACTTCTGGAGGAGCATCAGTGCAATGGAGATGCTGACGTGGAAAACCTTCTCTAGTATGCAAGTATGTGCATGCTACTGAACATGGAATAGTAGCAATCCCATTTTTATCTCCACCCTACTCTTATCTAGCTATCTGCTGATCATAGCTGGAAGAGACCATGTGAAATCCTCCAAGCCTAACTAGAGCATTCCAGAGACCATAGAATTAGGGTGAAAAAAGTAGTTAAACAGGAGAAAAGCTTTAGCTCAGTTTAAAAATTGTCTGGGAGGTGATGTGTGGGGTTCCTGTCCCTGATGCAGTGGGTATCTGGCATGCTGTGAGACCAGAGCTTTAGCCAAGTGCAAAGGTAGTTGGGAAGAGGCAGATCATGCTACTCTTCAAACTTATTGCAACAGCAGATCCAAAAGGCAGTAAATAATAGCTTAGCACTCAGTCTTACCTGCGCTGATCTTGAGGAACTCGGGATAAGGAAGCAAAGGTTGACCAAAGTCACCTTTAATTGGTCTTCAATCTCAGCACTGGCCAAAGATCTCCTTTAACCAGCTCCAGTTTATTAGAGTTAGGCAGCGCTAGTTCCAAAAAATCCCAAACTTGGTCACAGCAAGAGCTCAGCTGGAGGCAGCCAGGTCGTGTACAAACCAGTTATGGTAATTCACAGTTCTTAGGTGCCACCCTGCTCTTGTGTAAAGGCCATGCTGAGGTCCTTTCAGCTTCTTCACTGGGCCTTTGGTCTCTGCCAGCACTGTGCATTTCTCCCTCCAGGTCAATGAAAAATGTTTTTTACCACCAAGGAAACTTGTAAGAGAGATGTTACTAACTCACACCTCCACTCTGTGAAGGAAATACAGATTCAATTCCTTTTGTGCATTTGAAATGCTGCTGCCAAACCTGTGCTATCAAAGGCCAGAGGAAACATAGAAAGCTAACAAAAAATAATTGGTAACACCAGAGCAAGAAGGTGTGCATGCCCCAGATAATAAATTTGGCTCTGCACTGAACATAAAAGGGTTTGCCAAAGTTTTTGTCTGTCTTTTCATTTGAGATGCAGGTGTAGAACGTTGAAAATATCTGTCCAGGTTTGATCTCAGGTTGGCCCAAACAAGGGCTGACTCTGCTGACCTGCCCAAGCGCGGGAGCTTGGCCAGGCCTCAGGATTGATTTTTCTCTGAGTAACCCCAGAGACCCTCCTGACCCTGACACTAGGATTTCAGGCACACTGGACTGGCTGTGGCTGCCCTGCAGGATCAGATCAGCTTCGCCAACACTGTCACCTTGCTGTTGTCTCTTTTAACCCTGCACTTCTCTGGGTTTGATGAGGTCTGGTTTTGCTTACGCCCTAATGATCAACCACAAAAAAAAAGGTGACATTATACCTGTTATGAATTAGCATATGCCGTTAGTTAAGCCTTTGAGTGTGTGTTTAATTTTCAGGTAGATGCGTAATTACTATGTGACCTGTTTAGCATTTGAGACTCATTCCTTTCAAAGGCTGGAGGAAAAAAAGAGGTTACATCCAAGCTGAAATGAAAAACACAAAAGATTTTGGTTTTTTCTGTATCACTTTAAAAAGATTTCTGAACAAATTTGTTTTCAAAGTAGTTTGCTCTCAATCCTAAAATGACAACTGCCAGTGGCTGGCTGGGAAAAAGCAAAAGTTACCCTGAGAAGTAATAAAACTCACATGACCTGAAATTGTACAATACTGAGACCATTTGTAAAACAGTTAGAATGATTTGTCATTCTGGAAAGCATAGTGAAGTGTCTGGGGGTTTCCTTTGTTACAATTTTTCTTAAAAGGGATTTTCTTTTCAGGAGGCAACAGCAGACAGGATTTTTGTTGGTTACTTTTTTTTCAGAGCTTAGTGATAACAAACAAGCAGCGTGATTTTGGCAGGAAAGTATCACATCCCATGTCAGCGAATAAATTGTTCCCTTGATGACAGACTGAGTGATAACCCTTTCTGGATTTGTGGATTTTCCTGTATATTTGCATAGAAAGCCATTACAACACCCTTTTAGCTGATAACAGTAGCACATCGCTGCATGTTTCTGTATGTCTTACAACTCCCTGGGCAAGCTATTGATCAGGTAGGTCACCTCCAAGGAAGCACACAGTCATTCTGTGCACTCCTTCTCGGATGGGAGATAAGATTTTTCACTAGTCTACAAGGTGTTGTCTCCTCTCTGTCTTGGCATAGAGCGTGGTAACTTCCAAAATCACTTGCTCCTTTCTGTTTAAGATTTCTAGTCTGCCATATCACAGGGAAAGAAAGAAAAGAAGGAAAAAGCACAGCTTTTCAAATGGAGGAAAGTCAGTCCTCTTACTTGCCAGATTAAAAAAAAAAAAAAAAGGAATGCTTGCCCAGCTCTGCTGTTTCAGTGTTGATTTCAGCGCTAAAAACGATGCATGCCCAGTTACATTGGAGTGGATTTCTCCAGACAGCACATTTTCATTCAGATTCATGTAACTATTGACCAGAAACAAGGTTAAATTGTGAGCATGGTTAAAAATTAACCCATTTAAAGAAAAAAATTGCATAACGCAGTAGCACTCTTCAGGCAATCCTTCGGCTTTCTAGCATCAAGTCATCTCTGAGGGCGTGCAAGGCTGCGTTTTTAAAGGCAACGCAGTCCCAGAAGTTCCTGCGTCTGTGAAGTTCCGTGCTGTTGCTTTAAACTGGTAACTCTCAGATGGTCTCTATGTTGTTATAGCGTGGAAACAAGTATTTGCACTCATTTCTGCATTTATTTTCCTGGACACCGTTTTTCAAATATATACCTTTAAGTGTGCCCGTTTTTAATTCCATTCCCCTAAAACAGCTCAAGCAAGGGATACAGCAAAATGCAGGAAACCGTAAGTGCTCTAGGAGCCCTCTCCGTCAGGAACAGAGCTACCCTTCAAGGCTGTGTTTGTCAGTCAGGGCAGGGGCAGGTGAGGGAAGCACGTTGGGAAGCAATAATGCAAAGCTCATAGTAAATTTGAATCCCATGGCTCAGAATTAGCCGCGATTCCTGCCGTCAGGAACACAGAGCTAAAGTAAAGGTTAGATTTCTTCTCCTACTCTATTTTCATTCAGGTTAATATTTAAGCCTTGCCGGTGGTTGCGTTCGGGAGAACAGCGGGTGCCTTTTGCAGCTATAAATGGTAAAGAGGCTGGGTCTGTCCGAGCTCCGCTGTCAGCGTTTGGACCCGGCGAGCACCTTGGCTGCCGCTGCCCCCATCCCAGCGCCGCCCGGGCTCATCTGTCTCCCCGCTCCCACCAGCTCCCCCATTGGCCGCAGCTACCGCTCCCCTCGCAGCGACTGCTGCTGCTGCTGCTGCTGCTGCTGCTGACAGAGTATCTCTCCCTGGCTGAGATTACTGCGTATGACCTACTTTGAAAATGGTGTGAACCAAGGTTCACAAATTGACTTGGAAGGGTGCCACGAGGCTGGTGTGCAAACATGCGCGGTCTGGGGGACGCTTCTGGCGGCGCAGAACTGGCTGTCTCCGTGTCCTTCCAGATGCAGCACGCGTTGCTGTGCCAGCCCCGGCTTCACAATCCATCTTTGTGCTCTTGAGTGCGGCATATTGATTTCCCAGGCAGGCCTGCTAGGTTAGAGAGCCTCTGGCCAATAAGTCCTCCATGCCTTTTTGCTCTCAAAGCAGCTGAAGACCTAATAAAGATGAATAAAGGGTTTCAGGCTGAGCTGTCAGCTGAAACCTAGCAGTAGTAGTAGTAGTTGTAGTAAAAGCAGTAGTAGTGGTATCAGAATACAAGTCACAAAGGAGAGCTAAGCAGTGACATTTTATTTACACAGTTCATCTGTTTACTCTAATCCACTCGTTTATAGTGTAATGTAATCTTGCAATTACCAAAGCTGCTTTCCCTGCCAGATGAACGGTTTAACCTGCATGTCATTCCAAAATACTGATAGAGGAGAAAATTCAACAGAAAGGAAGAGCCTGGAGAATTGCAGTCTGAAAGCTGTATGAGTCTGGGATTTTTTTTCCCTTCCTGCCCCCACCTTTGTCTCCCTTATATAAGCTCCGCTGCAGAGGAAAGTTTCCACAGACTCAGAAAGATCATATGCAGTTTCAAATCTACTTGAAAGATAAGGCTTTTTTTTTTTTCTCCCCTCCCCAAGGCTAATATATTACATACCTACTCAGCACAGGGCTGCCTGTTATCTGATAAGATAATTAGCATCAGACACGAGAAGAAGCATATGTACTTTTAAAAGGAGCATTACTGAATGTTCACAGAGAGAGTTAAAGACCGTGCCTATCACAGCTTTTCAGTGCAGATGACTTGTGCTAGTATTTGACTTTGGGTCAAGAAGGCCTTTAATAAATTAGCAATGCAAATGTGTTTATACATGTGGAATTTAAGTGTTTCGGACAGCCACACTAGAGCACTTTGGGGCTCTTTACAGATTTAACGTGGGCCAAGAGTTCTAACTCAGGCTTTGAGCATTTTTTTGTTTGTTTTATCCTCTGTAAAGACATCTGTTTTACATGGCTCTCCACCTTGGCTGCACTTCAATTTCCACTGACTTCCATGAACTCCATTATGAAACCCAAGTACAATCCTCTCTTTGCACCAGGACCAGCCTGTGACTCCTGAACACAGACCTGCCACTTATGGATGGCCTCAGCCACCTCCCCTGAAGCATGTGGCTATGGGGAGCAGCCAGCACCTTGAGGAAAGTACGTCTCATCCTCCAGCTTGTCCCTCCCCTGCTGATTGAGTCACGAGCCCTTAAAGCCATGCTATAGTAGTTTAAAAATAGGGAAAGCTGAGACAAAGACCTCTATCAGCTCTAGAAACAGGACAGCACTGATGCTTACCCTACCTGATGTGGTCTTTTCCAGTTGCTAAACAGCTAAAATGACCCATTGTTCCATGGCAGTTCAGAACTTAACATCTGACCTTTTTCGTTCCTGTTTGTGAAGCAGCTGGCCCAAAGGCAGGAGCTCTGTCTGAGCATGCCTCATGGATCTGCTGCACCAAACCCTTCTGGCTTGACAGCTGTAATAGTAGATCCCATAACTGAGCTGACATTTTGGCCCGGCAGGGTCTTTCATAAGACTCAGCTGGGAGCAATTATTTAATGAAAAATGTTAATAGATTAATAGTTTGCCCATGAGTTGTTACTTTTGGCATAGGAGGTGCCGGGTTGTTTTTAGTGATGGTTGTTTTCTTTTAATAGCATACATGGAGATTTTTGGGGGGATGTGGCAATGCTCCTCACCTAAAAACTGGGGAGGGGACTCTGAAAAATGTGTAGTGTCCTTGTCGTTTTTCATCATTCTGTGTGACTGTGCAATGTGTGATGGAAACCAGTGGAAACGAGCCAAAGAGGAGAGTTTGTTTCTGGTCCCTGTGACAGGGCTGCCAGCCAAGGAGAAGAGTTTTCAGCCTACCACAAAGAGGACACAGGTTATTGCAGATGGGAGCATCAACTGCACAGGGAAAAGTTTTCCTCAAGATGTTTTCCCAGTTAATTGTAAAGTCAGAAATGGTCACTGATGCAGGGAGGAGGAAAATCCTTCCCACCCCGATAAGTCTCATTACCCTGATGGAAATATCTGATGCATCAACTTGCCAGGCTTTGCTTCTCTAAGCAATCAGCTGTTTTGTTGAAGGAGCACATTGTAAAAGGAATGTAGTTGGAACAGTACAAAGCAGGCCAGCCCAATGTTTCTTTTGTGTTGTCTATGGTTTTAGAAAACATTTTGGAGTAACAGATCAGGGAGACAGAGGTGAAATTGCTAACAGGCATGCTCAGCCTTCAGCTCCTGCTCTTCTGTCTGTCCCCAGTCTCTCCCAGCAGTGAGGGAAGACTTGAGCAGAACTGAAAGACAGACAGTGATGGAAATATTGCCTGACACAGACATGGATGCAAAATACTACAGCATACCTTGCCACTGCCAGATGCCTACACCTCTGACGTTCCAGGAGCCTTAATGCTGCTTTGTAAACCCCAGCTGACACTACTCACCTTGTCACATCTCCTGTATGAGGTATCTTATTTCACAGCCTCTGCTGAAACACTGCAGGCACTCAAGCTAAATCAAGAGAAGAAATGTAACACGGTTTTCCAGGTTTGAGCAAATGGACATGGAAACAAGAGTATTTTGGGCTTAAGTAAATGGAGATTATGATCTCCCCCTCTGACCTGAATCTTCCTTCACAGCCAGTGTTTGGTCTGGTGAGATTAATTTGTGGATTGGTCTTTTGAAGAGCGAGATCCTACAAGCTTCCATTCAAACTCTAACTATCCTCTGCTAATCAAGTTGATAAAAATTAATCTCTAACATCAACTATGAGGCAGCCAGTAACTTGATCCCTGTTACTGAGTGTAGCACAGGGTACTGAGACTGCCCTTGTAACTTTGGCCAGTGAAAAGTGGTAGGGATATTTTATACTGTTGATCATCAAGTGCTTCTAACCTGTGTGGAGAAACTGTGCGTATCAGTGGAAGCTCCTTGTAAGTGTTCTGTTCCTTCTCCTAAGGTGGAGCCAGAGGAGTCAAAAGCAGCAGTTGTTTTCCTGTTTCCAAACTTCTCATCTCTGGAAGTTGACAATGCTTCTTCTATACACATGTGAAACCATTGGAGAGCTGAGGAGATGACATGGTGAGCTACAGTGCCTGCTTTTCTGCAGATGTTATCTAGGTTTTCATATTCCTTATTGCAAGCATAATTACTGCCTTCCACTAATTATCTTAGTGACTACCTGAGGCTGACGTTGCACTGCAGAGCAAGCGGCCAGAAGTGAACCAGACAAGGCAAATATATCAGTTGTGTTAAACAGATGCATCAGTGTTGCTTAAAAACCACATGTGAACCAAATCAACTGTGCTAGCTTAAGACCATCTTATTTGCAAATACAAAATCAGCTCCTAAATAGATTTAAGCTTAAATCAAAACAGACATGGTTTAACACTGAAATGTGAGGATGCCCACTCTGTCTTCTACACCAATTTAACCGAAATGGATTTTAAATTATGCCTTTAGAAAAACCAGTATACTTTTCCCTAGCAGTTTAGACCTAGATGATGACTGTAGAAGCAGAGGAGTGCTTTGAAATTCTTCCTTTTACAACTATTACAAGTGACGAGGGCATTTGTTTGACATTTGTTGGACATTTGTTGCACCTCTGTTAACTTTTGGGCTTTAGACCTTGCCCACGGAATATGCACAGAAACAGGGAAGCTCCATCTCCATTTTGCAAGGACCAGACTGTTGTCCTCGCTCCGATGGGTGCAGTGCAGCTGTGATGGTCCACACAGGACGATAACTATGTTTGCAATCACAGGCTTGCAACACTGGAACAAATGGGAGCAGTCTGTCAGTTTACCACACGCACATTGCCATGGGTCTCTTGTTCATAAACGTCTCCCCACTTTTTTTTTGTCCCTGCTCTGCATGGAAGTTCTGCTTCATTGCATGGAGTCCTGGGTATGTTTTCAAATTTGACTCTGGAAGGCTTCCAAGGAAACGGCCTTCACTGTTTCTGAGACTGGGCCGTCCTTTACGATCATGATAGCACGAGAGCACATTTCACAGAAGCACTGAAGCTGTCAAGTGAAAGGAGGAAGCTTCTGGATACAGGACTTTCCCAGAAGTTCTATCCAGACTGAGGAATTTCTGCAGTGAATAAGATGTCTGTAGACATCATTGCTTTCAGAAAATGTCAAAATCCCTAAGTTACAGAAAGACACAAATGCATGTGTAACCCCTACAGGATTAATCAAGCTCTTTCTCCTATGGGGTGCTAAGCAAGGAAAAGTGGGAGAGATTATTGTTGCTATTTTTACATACTTGGGAGCTGCTAAGCGATTATAATAATGGGAGTCATAAATTACTTCACCAATGCATTTGGAGATGAGACAGTGAACTGACTTCTTGGAGGAATACAGGATATGTATTCTGAATGGCAGACACTGCAGAGGAGGGGGCTCAGGCACTGGGAAAGGGAAACTGTATGGATGAAACTGGGTTTCTGTTCGGCTCCCCCTCTTTAATTCGTTTGTGGTGCAAGCAAAGCAGGCACTGCGTTTGCAGTCTGCAAGTTTGGTGAAAGCCTTCGCACCTGCTACCTGCGGGACGGTTCAGCAAAGGAAATTCAAAAGTTTATTCAGTGGATTCTTTTTTCCTTTTGCTGTTCCCAAAAAAGAAGCTCATTCATATGCACTTGACAGTGAGAGGTAAATTTTCTGTGCAGCGCAAGGTGACTTAACCACATGATTCTCAGGAACAGTAGCGGGAATGCTGCAGCAAAGTCCTCATGCCAAGGCACGAGAAAACGTCTGTAGACAAATCCACTGCCCTGTGGCAATAGGAATCCCAGTCAATGAATTTTGTCCTGAGTGCTGAAACACATAAAATCCATGCCACAAATCTCCTGTCTGCAGCATTGTGATTCTCTCTCTTTGAGATTCTGTGCAGAGTTTTTCCTGGTGCATTGCATTAATATTAAATTAACAACACACTACTCACATGGAACTTACATTCTAAAAAAAGCTCACATTATGCTGTGAGCCTTTTATTACAAAATAATAGCAGTCGTGAGGTTAAAGTTTGTTCATACAGTTTTCTATAGAACATCTGTACATTTTTTATGGAGGATAAAAGCTACGTTCCACGTGTAGCTTAGTCATATGAATATAGATAATGAGCAGTTTATTGAATATCTTTTTAGATTTTTTACCATTCACTTATATTCATATAAAGCATGCAAAACATACCAGATTTTTGTAAGTGGTACTTGCTTTTCAGAAACTCTAATTTTTCTGTCAGTGTTTTGCAGAGGATGTGACCTGATACGAAAAGGACCTATTCCTCTAGGATTTAGCTTGTAGCTAGAGGCATAAATCAGAGATTCTCTGAAGTGGATTGTAATCCACACTGGAGAGAATAAAGAGAAATCACTAGGCCCATATGGAGCAGGACCTTGAAAAGCTTTATGAGGACCACATTCACTGGAACAGTTACCCAGCGTCCAAACCATGGAAGCCCACACAGGCTTCAAAACCAAAATATTTCAGGGCTTTTGTGGCCTTCCATGATGCGGAAGCTGGACAGATTTTTTATTGAATCTGGCCCTAAATAAGCAAAAGAATTTTGTAATCAGTGCATGGTTTAACAGGAAGCCAGAAAAATTCTTTTAATATTGGAATGATATGGTGGGAAAGCTTAGCCCTAGATACAGTCCTGGCTGCTGAGCTCAAAAAAAATTTGCCTGCAAGCAAAACTAGCTGGGAGTACAGCAAACTCCTAATTAACCCGAATTGGAAAAGGTATGCATTGGAATCTCAGGTTTTTACTGCATGTGCATGTAAGCCGTACTTTACTTTTCAAATGCTCACCTTCACTCCACAAAAATGTTTTCCAGACCTTAAACAGACCCAATCCATGAATGCTGGTGCCCTTTCTCTTTTACTCATATTATAGAAGCACTTTCAGTTACTGGGAGAGAACTCTGGGTACAGTGCCAGGGCTCCTTAATGCCATTCCAGGTGTCAAGCAGCAGGGGCTGTTAGAAAGCAATATGTAGCAAACCTCAGCCCTGCTGGTATTTCAGCATGAAGCCTTGATCCCGGAACGGTTGCTTGCTGTATTGCCTAAAGTCTTGAAGTTTTGGTAGAGTGGATGTGGGGAACAGGCAAAGAAGTGACTACTGCACCATGGTCTAGGTTTGAAAGGGACAGCTACATTATCTATGCTGTGAACTTGAAATTATCTCAGTGCTCTCCAGGAGAGACGTGCCATGGCAGAGCCAGCAGGAGGGGCAGGTATTCTAATTGCAATTGTGTTTTTCTCACCTTGAAATTTTATGTTCGTGTTTTACATGCAGAGATTTGGGTATCCAAAGGGACATTAACCAAGATCTGAGAGCATTATGGAGACCCAGATAAGGGGACAGGGCTCATCTGGGGTCTAGATGAGTGGATCTGAGCTCATTCAGAGTATATACCTGGAAGTGACGGTGATTTCATCCAGAGCAGCATGTACGCATTTCAATAAACAGGGTATGCATTGTGTAGCAAAATCAAAGCTATGCAGTAATAACTACCCTGCAGCTAAATGGATGCTTTTTCCACAGCTGAATCCTTAGAGGGATGATGTAGTTTTTAGTCATTCATTGCCATGTGCCTTATTAAAACAATTAACAGGCAAAAAAAAGTGGTTATTTTGAGTGGTGTGGTGAAGGCTACGCAGAGCGAAGTTCAGGCAGAGTGAGTTTCTACCTCTGTTGGTAGCAAAGTGTGTGAAGTGGCCAGGGCTGTGGTTCTCTTCTTAGCTTCCCTTCTAACTCACTGTTTGACCTTGGAAAAGTCTCTTGGCCACTTTGGGTTTTCAAGTCATTATGAACTCAAAACTCGTATCAACTTCTCTAAAAGATTTGCAGGCTCTCCAGGCAAACCTGGGTCCAGCTCTGGGGTTAAGCCTGATGGGTTTATAATTTGAGCACTGTGTACAGAAGGTTTGAGGTTTTGACATGTAACCAGATGAAACATAATGGTTTCAGCTGAGTTTTGCTTTGAATTTTTGGGTTCAGCTGCACTCCTCACTTAAAAGGGAGCCGTGAAGGTGGTGGAGCTAAGCGAATAAACTCTTCACTGAGGGCTTCTAGGAGAAAATCAGATAGTTTCACATAGTCTGATTTAAAATTAAAGCTCTAGGTGTATGGTTTACTGTGGTTTTTGTATTCAGTGCAATTGCCTGTACCCTGTTCCAGGAGGAGAATATGAGACACAGGTGCATAACATTTCAAACCTGCATGATGAAAGAGCTCTGCAGACAAACCTGGAAACCTTGTGAATGACAACACAGATTTTCCCTTTTTGAATTGCCTTGCCTTGCCTCTGTTTCTTCCCTGCCAACCATGCGAACAGCACTGTGTAAACGTAACTTGTGATTTTAACAGAGAGCTACCACCCCAGGACTTGCAGGACAGGTCTTTTAGATTTCCTGCAGGGGGGTAAATAGATTCTTTGCTAGTCTGGTCACAGCTTCACTCAAACTGCACCTCACGTTCATTGTCGAGGTTGCTGCTTTGGGTTCTACTTTGCCAGACCTGTGCATCTCTCCCTGGCCTCGTACCTGTGCTCTGGACCTGCAGACCTTTTTGAGGTCTGTAGAGCCAGTGGAGCCTGAAATCAGCTCTAGTTTGTTAGAGATTTAAACTAATTTCTGAGCTCTAGTGCTGTGGACATTGCAGCTTACAGCCCATGCCTTGGCACATAGTGAATGTAGATAGCTAAATAACGGAGTCTTAGCCGAAGAGGTTTCCACAAACAATTGTTGTTTTCTTAGGCAACAGATTTCAAGGACATGAAGGCTGGGTGAGCTCTGGGTCACGATTTGCTCAGCCTGTATTTGTGCCACAAGCATGGAAGCAATTGCCAGTGCCAGAGTTAGCTGGCCACCACGGGCTGTGCCCCAGTGCAGATGAGACCCAGGTACTTCTGCCTGGGCTCCTGTGCTGGAGGAGCCCTCAGTGGCTGGAGTGGCTCAAGCCAGTGTCACCACCCTGATTTGCACAGCCATTGTGCAGGGGAAAGGGGTGTGGGACCTTCAGGCTCATGGGGATATAACCAGCTGCTCCCCAGCACCCAGGGGGAAACTTCAGAGGGCAGAGTCTGGCACTGTCTTGTGTAACTTTATTATGGAGAACTAGCTGTGATTTTTATATGTAGCCTTTGTATGCCAAAAATGCAGCTCTTTTTTTTTTTATTTAGTGAAGTATCCTTTGAAAAACTGTAAAATCATGACAGGTTTTCATATTTATTTTACATTCAGCTCAGGATTATACACAATCAGCTTTAGGGCCTTGTAGGAGCCAAGAGACTATAAAGGTTGTCAGAAAATTGGAGTCTTTATACCAGGCTGTTCTGATTTAACTGGCAGACCATTTAAAGTTACTGAGATTTGGGGAGAAGCAGAGCTTTTTAAAAATGTCAGTCTTCTGAGTGCTGCAGTTTCTGACTGGCACCCACTCTCCAAAGTACTGACCTCAGCACCGACAGGGGAACGGCAGCAGCATCTTTAAGCTCGATTTTGTTATTATTGTTCGGGAGTTATGCTGTTTCAGAGTAGATAAGTTTCCCCTGGAGATGTAGTAGCATCTGGGCTTTCTTGCAGCTGAGTTCAAAGCCTGAAACGAAGTGACAGCTTTTAGTCTTCCACAGGAACGTGTGAATGTATTCAGGTTCATTTATAACACACAGAGAAGAAAATTGATATTAGGAGGGGGAAAGGAAAAAGAAAAAAAGGAAAAAAAAAGAAAAAGAGAGGCAAGAGAAAAGAATCTTTGAGGGCTTCATCTGCCCAGGGAAGTAGTATAATGCATCCACACACTTGAGTCCACGTGAGCAGAGTAGTAATGGGATACACACTCACACACGCACACAAGCTGGGATCCTTTTCAGTCAGTTGAATTATTCCTTTAGTCAGAGGTGTTTTTCTTAGTTCTAATAATAAATGCTGAAATCTTGGGTTAGTGCAACATACAAAGATAGACTTTATTATACACAATGCGGGTTACCTCGAACTGTATCCAGTACACAATGGACACATTGTTTCTGTCCTTTTTTTTTTTTTTTTTTTTGTTTCCACAAAAGTATAAAAGAGCGTCATGCAACAGACAGCACATTTTAGTCTGAAGTGGAACTGGCAGAGGATTTCAATGGAAAGTTGATTTATTTCAAGGGATTATGGGAGTCCAGGGATAAAGCTGGCACCCGGCCACAGGGAGAGCCCTTGACCTAGAAGCAGGAACAGTTTTCAAAGCTGTACATGTACATAACTGAGCAGAACACTTTAATTTAGTGCAGAGCATAACCTGAATTCCTTCTCTAAGGGAAGATGAAAGAAAGAAATTTTACTTCTTAGTAGGATGTTGGAAGCTGTATCCAAAGCTCTTTGCCTATTTTACATCTTATTCTGCAGCTTTGCGGGAAGCAATTGTTTGTGACAAAAGGCCAGTTTCTTCCCTGCTTTACTGGGAAAGCAAATTGAGCTGCCACTCATAAACCCGACTGGATATAGAATTAATTTGCTTAAGTGAAACAAGTTAACAGACCACTGCAGGTTACTCTCTGAATCAACATATGAAGCATAATTTCACTGTCTTTCCTTCCCCCTTCCTCTAGGCCTTGAGCAGTAATTATAAAGACTTCAAATCTCCCTAGTGACATCAGCTGGTTAAAAAAATTTGGATCGCAGGAGTAATGTAACCCAGAGCCTGCTTTCAGCAGCGTTGTTCACACTCCAGAGAAGGTAATTCTATACAAAATACTCTTCTGTAACTATGCTCTATTAATTTTAGTGGTGGTTTTCAGTGAGCTTCACATTGGGATTTACATCATCTGGGCCTGCTCCTTAGTCAGAAGGTACAAAGCGTAACAGCAACAAAAGCAGTCTTTAAAACGATATTTTGGAGCATTTCATGAAGACGGCGTAATACAGCAGCCACACCGTAATAATTACATTTACCAAAACTTCCTAAGCGATAATAGGCTTCTAGCTCAGCTGCCCTTAGAATCAGTCATAAACTTCAGCCACCTAATTAAGTGCTTTATTCTGCAGCTCCTAGTCCAGCCAAACGACCGCAGGCATCTGTAGGTATCTGACCTGAATCAAGGACTCTGGGTTTGAGCCCTCTGTTTCCAGACAGTGCGTCTGACTGATACTGCAAAACCACAAAATGCCAGATGGTTTCAACATATTACACAGCTCCCTGTATGGGCATCCAGCGACAGTGTGTGTGCCTCCCTGCAAAATTTCACATGCTGAAACAACTTCTTGCAGTGTGGAGACAACACTGTGCCTGACAACAGAGATTTAACGACATTGGCGTTGCTCAGCCTCTTGTCAACTTCTGGTCTGGGAAAAGTTGTCAGCTGTTCTAAAATTAGAAGATAACATAACACTGGGTAGAATAAGGCATAGTCTGGGCAGGCTTCTTCATTATCAGCTTCCTTGTTGAACTTTAATCCTTATTTTATGACCCTTCTGCTGGTTTGGGTATAGCTTGCATCATGGGCACAGACTGCACGTTATGGCATATTTCCACACTTATTTTGTTGTGTGCATTAAAATTAGATTAATGGATTCATTTCACTTGTCAGCTATAGCAAGTGGCTTTCCCACCACCCAAACTGTGGCTGGGCTGGATCCCATGTTAGGAGGTCCTTTTGCTATGTTAAAGCAATCTTCACTGAGACCACCAAGTCCCCTTGCACGCTAACTAGTCTGCTTGGTTTCCTTCTAACTTGCATACAAATACCCTGGATCTCTAGGGAAATGGGAAAGAGCCATGGAGCCAGCTCTGTGCAACAGAGGGAGCCTCCTTCCTTGGTGTGTGGATACACCCTTTTGTCAGGCTCTGGCAGGCCCTGACCCTTTGCATTTCCTGAGCTAAGCCTTTCAATGCTGTGAAGTTCTTTAAGCACCCAAGGTATGCCTCTGGGTGTGCCCTGAGCTAGCATTGCCAAAACTGCTGGGGTTGTTGCCTGCTTCACTGCTTAACCTGGGAAGGAGAAAGAAGGCAGATTTGGCTGTCAGAGGAGAGCCATTCAGCTAGTCCTGCTTCTGTAACACACGCAGTCAAGACGGACATAAGGCAGCTTTACCCACGCGTGCCTTTGTTTAGTGGCATTTGGAGTCTGGTGCCAGGTATCAAAGGAGACGCAGGCAGCACAAATGCATGAGATAAAACCAGGCTGAATTTGTCTTGCAGAGCAGTTTGAGACTTCTGCCCAGGAGCCCCATGAAATGCAAGGGATATTGAATCCTGCCTGGGTCTTTTCTTGAGCGTACCTGTTTCTTCCAGAGCCATAAGAATCAGGCCTTGCAAGCCTAATCCTGAACTGAGTGCCACAAAAGTGTCTCCCAGTGCATGCTGTGGAAAACTGAATTGTTAGCTCATTTTACCCCTCATGCAGGTCATGGGCAGTTGCATGCATTTTGCCAGTTTTGTGCTCACCGTCCTTGCCATCTTGTTCAGGAATTCCTGAGAGGCTGCCACTCCAGAGCAGGAACCACTGTGCTGTGTAACACAGTGTCCATCCCTGTACCCATGCTCCCTCAAAGTTTTCCGTGTCCTTTTGGAAGAAGCTTTAGATTTGAGCTGTCACGAGTACTCCAGATGTAGCTGCAGACCTTGTAATCTGGGGTATTTGCCCTGAGCATATCCTTCTGGAGAACTTGGCACTGGGATTTCATGAAGAGATGGGGAGGAGAGCTGGAATGCATTTTTTTTTAAAGGTTAAAAAAAAAAAAAATCATCTTTGTGCATTGAATGCTTTTTGCAGCCAGGTTACCAGGGATGTTCTGTGCAGAAAGCTATGCTTGAACTCATTTTCAGCTTATGTTGTAACTCCCCTCCTTGGCATTAGTATCAGTAAGTTTGTGCTCAAATACATGGCAGCTGCACCACTGAGCCAATAAGGTCGCGTTTAATTCACAGCCCTGTCTGTGGTTTGGTGTGGAGAAAATAATTATGAAATCCCTTGGGAAAGGTCTGTCTTGATGTGGCCAGGCACGTGCCAGTAGTAAGTATTCATATAGCATCTTTTCTACTGATAGAAATTAATAAAAAGGAGGAGCAGAAACGTTTTCTGTCACTTTTATGTAGCAAGGAAACATATAACTGATTTACTGTGTGTTGTTTATAATTACTCTCTTCGTATCTACTAATTATGGCAAAGAACAGGAGAACTCTAATGACAGTAATGTTAACTGAATAAAATTTTAGTTACTTTAGCTTTAGTGAATAATTTGTCTTCCTCAACCTCATTTACTAATATCTTAGTTGACAAGGCTCCCCATTCTGTGTATTCATTTTGTAGTTAGAGAGAGATTGTTTATAATTTACAGTTTAAGTCTGAGTGCTGTTATTTTGCACTGTCAAAGAGCATCTGTTACAGTAGATAGCTCTTCATATGTTAGTGTCACAAAAAAGAAAGCACACCAGCCATGTCAGCAGTCGGTTTATGAGCACCCGGTAATGTTCAGCTGTGTAAAGGTGAATTTCTTTGGAAAGGGCAGAAAATAGAATTGCTTAAGTGAACTCTGTGTGATCATCTACAGTGGGATGGACTTGTGTAGGACTCGTTAACACCAGCTGTGTGATCCAGGCTCAACACTGGTTCTCTGGGTGGGGTAAAATCCAGGCTAAAATTTGTTTGTAGGCATTTGTTACCTGATTATCACTCCAGGCTTCCCAGGGCTTTAACCACAAGTTTTCCAGAAGATAGCCTACATGCTTTCTGATTCTATGGGACAATCTGTAAGTAGCCGGTAACCAGAAGACCTGATTTAGCTATAACTGTGTGCAGGCAAATTCTAGCACAGAATTTCATGGTGGGCTTTGCCAGTACAGACAGGACCAAGTAGTTTCATAGCACATTGGAATAAAAGTTCGTTTGCCTTTTGACAAAACCCCAGACCTCGTTAATGAACCCCAGCACGAGACCTGCCGTATTTAGAGCTGGTTATGAAGCTTTACTTCTTTTATACTTGGTTATAAGTCTTTATTTCTGTCTGTTGGCCTGCAGAGAACAGTAAAAGCAGCAGTTTATGAGTCTTCTTTTCACTGTGCCTCTGTGAAGGCAAGCAAGGGTTCTCGACAGTGCAGCTGGCACCAGGCAGGTCTCATCTGCCCAAATGGTAATGTACAAGGTTTTACCACTACTGATAAGATCACAACCCTTGCTCAGTCACGCTACAGCTTTGAACTCATAGATCATACCACCACCATGGGGATTATGCTTCTTTCTAAAGAAATACTAGTTGTGTCTTCATAGATCAAATCAAATCGTATACTCATTATAAGTGCATACCTGTGTTCACTGTGGGTTTCCTGTGCCCCTAAAGTTGTGGCCTAGCCAGCCTTAAGGAGCTTTTTTTTCAGAGTAAAGCTGATCATCTAAAGCCCAGAATACTAGTAGCCCGTGTTGATCTCAGCTGTGCTTGTGGATCTCCATAATTCTAAGAAATCAGGCCTTGCATTACCTGTTAGAGACCACACAGCTAGTCAGTGATGCACGTTGTACTCCTTCCAGCTACTCAAAGGCTCACCAAAGTAGGAGGTTTAAAAGAGCATGGAAAAATGTCTTCAAATGTAATAAACTTTAAATAACAAAAAGTTGCATGTTGCTAGTTCTGTCGAACATTTATTGTTCCATTCTACCTCACATTTCCCTTGATCTATTTTTAAGTCATTGCTAATTTTGTTAAAATCCAAATTCCACAATCTTCCCCCCACCAAAAAGTGCCCTTTTGCCTTGGACTCACATTTTGAGAAGCCTGTTTCTTTTGTGTTACTAAAATGCCAAGATTTTAATGGAATGCTTTATTAGGTTTCCAAATGCTCCTGCCCAATAACAGGCAAAGTTCAACTCAGTAGTTTTAATCTCAGAAACATCAAATCTGTTTTCCCCACATGTGAGAAGAGCCATGCAGCTTTTAAGAAGATTAAAGCTATAAATTCTAACATTACAGGGGCCAATGCTTTCACAGTCCAGATCAGGATGGGTTATTTCATGCAAGTTTTCCCTCATGTGAATTTCCAAAACTATTGATAACCTTGAGTTTTGGCTGGGCTTCCCCCACCCCCCTGTCCCCATTGCACTGTGTACTAAGGTATGCTATTTGTAGAAGGTGATTTCTTTTTCTCTTTTCTGTCTCTCTGCTTTATTTTCATGTTAAGAGGCAAATTACATCATTTTCATTATCAGTGCAGCTCAGAAAACCATCTGTTTCTCAAAGACATCAGGATCAGCAGTCAGCCACCCTCAAAATAAGCAGCTGTAAATCTAGAGTGCCTAAACTTTCTAAATGCAGAGAGGCTTTTACATTAATCTCCCGGACTTGCCGAGTAGCTGGTACAGTGCCCAAACACAAGTAAACTCAATTAGTAAAAATAGACATGATGTGGCAGTTCGATATATGGCATTTAAGCATGTGTGCTACAAACCAGAAGTGCTCAGTTCAAGTCCCAGCTATTCTGTTCTGTTTTGCACGTATGATTCAGTTCTTTTCCTGGTTGCCAAATACCTTGTAAAAGGCAATAGTGTTTTTTTTTTTTTTCCACAAAGATGAAGTTCTGCTGTCATTTACACAGGTATAAATCTGGAGAAGCTTGGCTGACTGGACTCTGGATGTTCACCATCGCTGAAAAATTACATTTTACAGCTGTCACTTGAAAGCTAGTACGCAAACCAACTTTAATCTTCATGTGGTTTATATAATGCAGAATTACTATTACACGCAGATAAGAAACATTTGCAAGAAACATACTTTTTGGAGTTTTGCTCTGCATAACAGGGCAGGTCTGGTACATTAATTTGCAGCTTAAGACTTACAGGCAAGTTTCCTTCTTTACCTCCTTTAGCAATATGGCAGAGTACACCTCGGGTTTTTTTTTTTTTTATGGCACACTGATCAAAGTCAATTTATTCAAGTGCAAGTTCTCTAAGATCCTTGTGCTCTGCTGTGTAACAGAAGGGTTTAGGTCTGGGTGTGGTGTTCTTGACCTTCTAGTCTTTTGTCTTTTCAGCCTGTTTTGCTTCCTCTGTCTGCCCAGTTTTAGCCAGGAGAGTGATCTAAAGAGACCCTGTTTGTTTTCCGTGCACATTATGATAGGCTGCCATTGTGTAACGACGTACAGTGTGCAGGATAAAACACCCTGCTTATTATAGCGTAGTTAAAAGGCCTGTCACTATTTCCATTTCAAATTCCTATTTTCAGGAGTTTACTACTGAGCCGTAACAAATTGCAGGCAGGAAACTTGGCAGTCACATTCCCAGCCTAAGAGCAAATTCTTTTACCAACTTTAAATAAATAAATTAATTAATATTAATGGCATGTGCTTCCAGCATGCAAAATAAAGGAGGTTTTGTTATTGTTTTGTTTGTTTTATCCTTGAAACAAAAGATGAAGATTAAGGAGTGAATTTACATATCAAGCATTATACAACAGACCAGGAACGGCGTTACCAAGTGATGGAGATGATTGTCTGGTGGGCATTCCTAACCCTCCTAAAAGGAATATCAATACAGAAGGGCTATTAATCAATGCATACAAGGTATTAATTCCCAAAGGCTGGGAAGAGCAGAAGAGGGTTGTGTATCATAAATACTGACAATGCTGACAAACCACAGCTTGAGAACGGGTGAGAGCGAAATTCTTCAATGTTAGCTTAAAAGGAACAAACATCAAACAAAACAAAGCAATAACACCACACACTTACAGAGTTTGAAGTAGAATAGCTAACAGATGAAACATTTTAATGCTAAATATATTTTCAGTTTATTTTAACAAGCCTGATTTTAATATACAGGTGGACATTCAGAGTTTGAAGTCCTGAAAGAATTAAAAACCAATTTTTTGGTCTGTTGTCCAGTTAGCAAGGGTTTCAGGTTGGCAAATGCTTCATGCTTATCTTTCTGTTCATTGAAGGTTTGAGTATTGTAGGGAATCTAGGAACCTGTGACTGTAAACTACATGAATTCAATGTAAGGGAAAGTGCTACTACAAGAGTAGCAAGTTCAAAGGAAGCAATATACTGAAACTTAACTCACCCAATTAATATTTTGACTAGTAAGAAGCATTAAAAATGGTCACATGTAAAAGATAGGCAAATCCTCAGAAAGCAAAATAAGTAGGGAATAGCAGGTTCTTCAAGAATAAAAGGTGGTTGTTTGAATTTTTTCTTTCATTTTGTTTTTGGGAAATTATAAATTTTGTGGGTTAAAATAAGAAAACACTGTTATCTCACCTTTGGTGAAATCTCTTTTTGCCCCACTGATGGTTTCTGAAAAATCAGCTGGCTTCAAAAGCGCAGCCTTTTCTCAGGAGGTAGCTGTTCTGAAAGATATGTCAAATAATGGAGTATTTCACTGCATCAGTTACTGCAGACAACATAACCTGTGTGCCTGTATTGTAAATTGCCTGGAGGGGGAAACTTGGCCTCATATAACTGACTTGAGCATGTAGTTCGAACAGGAAAAGGGTGCTGATCCTCACTTAGGGGTCTGAGGGATTATTAGAATAAAAATTAAAAAAAAAAAAAAAGATTTTAGGAAATCCCCGAAGAAAAAACAGAAAAAAACTGCCATGAGAAGTCTTTAATTTCCAGCTGCTTGCAGATTTTGTGATCTCATTGGAGAGACCTTAGATGTGTACAAGGTTGAGATAAGTGTGTCTTTGTTCAGATAAATGTTTTTGGAGGCCAGACAATGACTCCTGTGCAAGTTGAGCCTTTCAGGGACTGTTGTCGAGCCTGCAAGCTCCTCTCCGGCAGTTTTCAGGAGGATTGCCACAAGGGACTCGAAGAAACTGTTCAACTTGGCAGTGACTCCTGCTGAGCTAAAAGCTTCTGGGAATGTTCCTGGGAACCTCTGATACTCTGAAGAGACTCTAGCAAGAGACAACACTGGCGCTGGGATGCTTGCCCAGATGATAAACTATGCAGGAATTTCTGTACAGCTGATAAATTCTCCTCAGGACCCTATGAAGTATATACATTGTGTAACAATACCTGTGGGCTCTCAGAAATATCCTCAGGGGCAGCAACCACAGCTATACGAGGTCTGTCCTCACTGCCTGCCCCCTCCTCCCACATGGGTACCTCGTTTGACTCTGGAATTATCTGAGGAATTGCTTGCCTTTTACCACCCTCCCTGCTCCCCCCCGCCCCCCCCCGGCTACACGTTTTTAACCAGCAGAGGGAAACAGAGGGGCTCAGGAATTAGAGGACTTACATATATGTGATACATGGCAAAGACTCCACAAAGAATATATCCTATTTTATGGACGTTTGAAAAAAATGCTGAAGCTGTAATGCAGCAAGGGAGACAGAGTCTCTTAAATATGACTTAGGTTTTCAGGATTTTGGGGTGTACTAATAAAAAAAGGTACACTTTGAACTCTGTTTGGAGGTGAATCACTTTGGAGGTGAGGGAGCTGGTAGCACCCCTGTATGCGACTGTTGCGTTTATTTCTGGGCACAGTGTTTCTGTCGGGCACAGACTGTCACAAGGACCATTTATTCAGGGAACAGCAGCAGGAGCAGTTGTAGGGGGGCAGAGGTGATCTTGGCTGAGCCTCTCTCTGGGCTAACCTGCTTTGCATTTACCAGCAGGCAAAGGGTGTCTGTCTGTGCTGTTATTGCAGAGTAGCTGGTGTCCTGTAAATCCACACCCTTGAACGCCCCACTGTAACATGTTCATGAGGCCATACCCTCAAGCACAAAGCTAACTTTAAATGTATGATTCAGAATCATTAAGACAACGGGACAACTTGTACACCTTAAATCAGACATCAAGTTTACACACCTAGCTGAAGATGGGCCAAGTAAGGGAGAGAAATGACTCAATATATATCCTGAGAAATGAGATGTATCATGGAAAGGGGAGAGACAGATTAAATGGCAGGGAAAACATCTGGCAATCCCACTTTTGTAGCAGGTCATATTTTTCAAACCTGTTGTGCATGGAAGTGTGTGAAATAATTACCTGAGATTGGTGGGAGATGTCCCATCACTTCTGATTTTTAACACCAGAGTGGACTGCTTGATAGAGGTAGTTTATGAAATGGGAAGGGTTTTAGTCAGTCTGTGTTGCTAAAGAAGTATGAAAAAAATGCAGATAGAACCATGGGTTTATTTTTGTTTACATTAATACTGTTTTCTCTTGTCCTTGATATGCAGAATTGTTGCTTTTCTGAGTCCTTGGCTAAGCCTTGGAAAAAGAGAGCAATCTGTATTGCTTTTATAGCAATAATACTTGTACTTCACTGTGTCACCACTGTTCCACGAAAGCAAAGGATAATTTTTACTATTGCTTTTCTGCAGGCAGAAGAACAGAGGGAGTGAAGATGTCACAGGACTAAGACCAAGACAGAGAGACTCAAGACCAGGTAAGACTTGCAGCAGAAGCAGTGAAGTCTTTCACAGAGAGGTTTGTGTAACAACCTCTCCAGCTTGGAAGAAGGATAATTTAGAGGAAATATGATAGATGGCTGCAAAGATCTGGGTAGCATGGAGAGTATGGGTAGGGACTGGCCACTCTCTGTCTCAGTGCAAGAGCTAGGAACATTGAATGAAGCAGGCAGGATGAGGTGATCCTTCTTGCATCAGGGACTCAACCTGTGCAGTGTGACATAGCACGTATCTACAGAGGGAGGAGGTGGCACAAGTCTTGGGAGATAAATCCTTTGAGGGTCACTAAATAGCCAGAAACCACATTCTGCTCAGGAAGTCCCTTAAGTTGAAAATAGTGGGAGGCTGGAGAGGGTGTGGAGGAAGTAGTATACAATGTCCATGTCTCCTTAAGCATCTGCTTATGACCACTGTTGTCCTACAGTCACTGTGTGGCCATTCGTATGTCCTCTTGCACAAAGAAGATGAGAGGACTCTCAGGACAAGAGGAAATGGCCTCAAGTTGCACCAGGGGAGGTTTATATTAGATATTGGGAAAAAAGTGTTTACAGAAAGGATTTTAAGGCATTGGAACAGACTTCCCAGGGAAGTGGTGCAGTCACCATCCTTGGAAGTGTTTAAAAACGTGTGGCTATGGCTCTTGAGGACATGGTTTAATGGTGAACATGGTGGTAGTGCTGGATTGATGATTTGGACTTGATGACCTTAGAGGTCTTTTACAGTCTTAATGATTCTATGATTCTGTGAGAATAGAAACTGTGAAAAATCTATAGTGAGAAACCTTTCTGAACTGGCATCTCTTGAGTAGGAACAGCTGGTGGTGAGGTGGTCCTGCCCCCAGCTGTCCACTCTACTCTCTTGGCTATCCTTGCCCCCATGACAGAGCAATCCACGCACTAGCGAGTCTGTCTGTGTGATAGAGCCTACACTTCACAAGAGTTTTATGATTTTTGAGGAGGCCCTGAGGGTGCTCTGGGAGAAGGCTGAAGATAAACTTTCAGCAGGCAGGTGTTTCTGGTCCACCTGGTTGCCGAGCTAAGTTCCTTTTAGTAAAACTTTCTCTCACTGTTGTGTTTTGACACAATTTCTGTGTCAGGGCTTCTAGAGCTTTGAATAAGTATCTTTCATTACCTTAAGTATAAATAAATGAATAATATCATATGAGGATGAGCAGATCAAGGACAGATCAAGCAGAGGAAGACAGGTATAAATGGAAAAAGTGGGCAGGGTGAAAGAGAGAGACATGATATGACATCTCAGTTAATATGAAAACAATTATTGCCTATTAGGGGAAAGGTTTCTGCTGAAGGATGAAGAGAGAGCATGGGGATCTGACATATCTGTGAGGGAAAGATGCTGCCTCTGTGCAGTAAGAAGTCAAAGTGATGCCAGTCTAGTTACAATATAGTAATTTCTATAGTAATTTACAGTATTTCTGCACAAGCAGAAATAACTCTGATTTAAAGTCATATCCTATCTCATGCCTCCTGTCACTTTTCCCAGGACTTTTTTTTTAGACCATGGAGTTTCAGGGTTCTTTGGGCATATCCCTGTGACCTCGCAGAATAAATGGGGAAAATGCCCACTCATCTTGTAACTGGATAAATTGAAGGTAAATGTTTATCATGCTCACCTAGGTTGTTGGTCAAAGCCCTGCAGGCTGAAGACTTCTAACCCTCCAGGCAATACCTGTGGTCCATCTCTGACTAGGGATTTTCCAGCTGACCATGACTGTGAATCAACTCTAAGGGGATATAGCAATTCCTTCATACCAAAATGATTCCATTTAAATTTTTGGGTTTTGTTTATGAACCATTCAAAGTCACCATTACTTTGCATCAGGTGACTGCTGCTTTGTGCTGTGTGATACCTTTTAAAAACAGAGAAACACAGCTCTTTTCTGTGTAAAAGATGCCTGTATTTCTGAACTGTTACTGACTTCCTGTTTAATACTGTATTAGTTATTTGTTTTCTTTTTGAAGAAAATATAGATACAGAATAACTTTTGTCTTGGACATAAAGCAACTGGCACTGATTTCTGTCTTGAAACCAAGGCATGAGCCCAGATTTACCCATACTGAATGAATTTGGTAAACTTTGGTTCTGAATTTGCATGACAGCTTTGGGCCAAGGTCCCTATGTATCATATTTTGTGAAGAAGTAGAGGCAGTGGGATTAGAAAATAGCTGTTATTCATAAGCTGCACTTTTTCTCAACAAAACATAAAGATTTTTAGTGTGTGAACAAAATGAGCAGGCTTAGCAGTAGGATTGAGCACACTGACTCCGGAGGTCTGGTAGGTCAGTGATCCAGGAGTTAGGAAGGATTTGTTCAATAGACCAGAACAGCTCACTTTGGGCCATTAAAGCATTTAGGAATCAAAAATCCATGTCTTCAATCCCTATGTCTATTCAAACAGTCCATTCTAGCCCATTCCCCTCCTCCCCTAAAAACTCATTGCACTTATCAAAATATGTATAGCATTGATCAGAGAGACTGTAACAGGTTTTGGAAGCCACACTGCCTTATGTGTGGGTAAGACGCTTTAAGAAAGGTCAAGAGTTATTTCCCAACCCTAAGTGTTTACACGATAGATGCTAATCTAATCTGTGTAGACCATAACGCCCTTAACAGACAGAAAAAAAACTGGTGTACGTGAACTCCCAGATAAGTCTCTGTAGCAGGTATGGCTTAAAGGGACAACACATGTCTCTTACAAGGACTGGTGGCCTCTGTCTGCGCGCTGCTAGCATCTGAGAGCCCCCTCCCCAAAAGCAGCCAGCAGATTCTCCCTGAGGTTTGCACCCTTGGTTGAATGTTAATCCTCGTTAAGAGCACTGCCTTGACAACCCTGGAAACCAAGCATTTTCCACAGAGCAGAGCTCCCGCTCTGTGCCCTGCTGGTGTACTTTGACCCCAAGATGAAGTGATCACTTCTAGGAATATGACAGCTGTTCAGTTTCCATTTGTGCTTGGCCCTTCTGCTCACACCAGCCACAGGGGCAACTGCAGGGCAGATATGTGGAGACCAGGACATGGATGAAGACCTCAGACCAGCAGCCGTAAAGCACCTATCAGGTCATAATAGTTATTACTTGAGAGGTGCCTAGACCAGCTCAGCACCTCTAGAAAAGGGCTGAGCGCTTTTATTTTCCACTGCTCACTGTTGGAACAGCTTATGGGGCTAACTGTGGCTGTGGTCCATCCCGGAGTGGTCACTGGTAGGTTAGCTCCTTCCAGAGCAGTGATCTGTCAGGGACTTGCAACCGACTGACAACTTATTCAGAAGACTAAATCAGACTTGATTTTAAGACTCCAGAGGATTTCTCAGTTTTCTTAATCCCCCGATGAATTGCTTTGCCTGTTTTAAAAAAAGCAAAGGATCTGCATCTAAGGACCTATTGTTATTTTAAAGCTATTTGAGCTATTGTTATTTAAAGAGGAACTTGATTGCTTCTTTTAAAAATCAAGATAATGACATATTTTTGTACCTAAATATCCCATTACCTATACTCTATGGCATGACAAATAATGATTTGTTCAGCACCCTACAACCTCTGCCTAGCCACAGTGTGGTAAAATAAGGAATTTAAGGGCAGTCTTTTCTTTGAATTCACTTGCAAAGGACCACAGCACTTTAGACCATAAGATTTTTCTCTGAGTCACAGTGTAGTACTGCATACTTGCTTAGTCTTCATGAATGCTTTGCTCTTATTTCACTAAATGTTAATTTGCGCGAGATACTTGTGGCTTTAAAGAGACAGCATTGGCTCTCTGTGTCTACCAATCTGATTTCCTTGCATCTGAAAACCATCACAGAGTTCTGGAGAACATCATCGACATCTCTGTTTTGACAGGAGATACGCTAATTTCTAAGTGAATACACAAAAAATAAAGATGTTAGTCATATTTTATTATGTTCACACCAGTGGCACTTAAAGAATACAGTCCAAATACATTATTGTTCCGATGGTGTACATTTTTAACTTTCCTAAGGAAAGCATTCCTTAATTAGCCAGCTGCAATCCAAATTGTACTTTCCCATTTGTTAAAGCTGTTAAAATACCTTAAATCAGCTGCATATGTCTGAAATAATAATGAAAATAACTGCATTAGCAAAAATTATCTGAATGCGAGAGGGCTATAAATAGATAGGAGGTGAATTGGACAGTCGGCAGATTCTGAGTTGGAATAAAAACATCTTACTTAAGCCAAAAACATGGCAACCAATATTTTCTGTTACAAAAATATTTGAGATGAATTTAGTTTTTATGAAAGCTGTCAAAAGCTGAAATGAATAGCAGAAGTTCCCTGTTTATTTACAAGCCAATGCTAATACCTGAAGCATAAAGGGAGGCACCTTACAAGCAGTGACAGCAAACCTTTGATTGTATTCAAAAATCCTTTTTGCCAGGGGATGAGAATGACTTGTGCGTTCGTGCTCACTTGGAGTAACCTGTGCCTTGATAATGCTTGTCACTTGAGCAAATGGGATGACAGGTCTGTGAAGTGGATTACTACTGTCCACTAGAGGCTGTAATGAGACCAGCAATGTCATTTTATGACAGATTGGAGACTTGGACTGTAACGATCAATAATTGTGAAATTACTTTTCACACTCAATACATTGTCAACCCCTGGATTTCTCTGAATGGGAACATTTAACAAAAAAAAAAAAAAAATTCCAACTTATTACGCCTCTTATTCTCCCATTTTCCATAAGTACTATTAATTGTATAAAACGTGCAATGTAGATGACACATTACAACTAGTGAATTGAAGCATAGTTTCTTCTAGACAGCGTGCATCTTGCATGTCAAATTGTTTAATATCTTCTGGTCAATACTATATTCCACTGGGGGTTATATCAGTTTCAGCACCTCACCAGCAGTAAACAAAAACACTTGAGTGGATGTGGGTTCTTGTGTCCCACTCACTGCTTTCATCAGCTCCTCCATATTTGGTAGAATTCTTTGTGGAGGGAATATATTGGGGCCCAGTGCAGGCCCTCAGCAGGGGAGCTGCAGAGGCACAGGGACGTCTTGTATATCCCATGTGTCAGGCAATGTTTGTAGAGGCACAGTCCCCCCTCATCCCTCTCCTGTTCTGCATCAAGTCAAAAAGGAGGTGAGAATGGAACCTGATGTGGCTGGTGGTGGTTGTGGCACTTCCCAGAGCCAATGGGTCAAGGCTGACTGTTGGCTCAGGAAAACTATCGCTTTGACCTACAAGGGACTTACATTTTGGGGCTCTCTTTTCAAGTCTGAAGCAGAAACACAGACAAAGATGTAAAAGCCTAGAGTGTGGAAAAAAAAATGAGGGTCCTGAGGCAAACCCCATAGCCACAGAGTGGAAGGACACACAAGGCTCTCACATGAGCCTGCTGCAGAAGGGAAAGTTGTCCAAAGCTTGCTTCAGCATGAATGTGGCTTCTCTTTCTCTGCGTGTGCCACACCTCTTGGCAAGGTGAACGTTTGAGAAGGAAAAATTCCTTTCTCCTGAGGTAACCCTCTGTACTACTGGAATAAAAAGGTGGCAGACAGGAGAATGCCGTGTACTCAGAATTGAACCTTGGTGATTGGTTTGAGTTTCTCCAGGGCTTTCACTTGATTTTCAGTAATCTCCAGTCTTTGTCTCTCTCCCTTGGTTCCTTTTATTAAATCAATGAACCTTACATTAGCTGGGTGAATATAATTTTGCCGTCTGCTTTGCTGCTGTAGATTCACTGTCTTGTATGTGAAGTGGCACATTTGTCCAGACATCTTGGCCTGTTGCTGCTTCTGTCCCCAGACCACTCCTAGACCAGAATATCACGTTGGTTTTCGTAGTGAACCTGGAATAAAGATGCAGAAAGTGCTGTGGCAAAAGGTCCTTATATTTCATAAAGCTAGTCTGTATTACAGTATCAACTCTAAAGCAAGAGCACTGCAGTTTACAATGTTACTACTATGTTCTTTAGCAATTACAGGGAGCTAGTACAGTCATCTATAGAAGGGACTACTTTGCTGATTTGCATAATGATAGGCTGAGTCCTAGGGTACTTTGCATCTAGACTCTAATGCTAGATTTAATGCTAAAACCTAATGCTAATATATAATGGACACATAGGAGTTATACCTGCACTAGAAACCTGGTACCTTAGAGCTTATTGTTGTGGCAAATTCATACAAACTGCAAAAAATGGCCTGGTCTGGATGGCCATGTTACATGGAGTGCATAACTCAGTGCACTTTCTGAGGCCTGTGACCGCACAGCATCCAGCTGCGTGGAGCTGATACATAACAGTCTTTGGTATTTATGCAATATTTTTTGCAATGTCCTTGTGGTGGGGAGAGGCCTTCTCTGTGCTCTACTTCCCTTCCTGATGCCCAAGGGGTGAATGGCTTCTTACGTACCACTGTTGGGTTGTGTGCAAGCCTGCTGTCCTTACCTTTCCCTGGGCTGCATTCATCCCATTCATTGCTTCCATTAATCATTTTATTTCTCTAAGTTGTACCTGGCTTAGTAACTTGATTTTTTTTTTTTTTTTTACTTGAAGAGCAGACTGAGACAGTCCAGAAGGAGGATGTTCTCTCTGGTCTGTGTTTTGCATCCGTGCTTGTTACTTGCCCATCACTGCAGTTTATGACACTTGCAGAGACCGGTGTTGAAAGAATTAAGAGAGTAACAAGCCAACACTGGAGTGCCAGGGAAATGTAAGTTGCCATAGTGGGCGGGGGTGGGGAGGCTCATAGGGGTCTGCATACAGCTGGGAGAGGTGCGAGATCTTTGATGAAACCAGTGCTAAGGAATCCAGAGGGAGTTAGTACCCAAACATGCGTGGTTCAGCCTTGCCTGTCTTGTAGTTCAGTGACGGTATGAGTCAGAGCTTCTTTGGTCTGAATGAAGTGGAAGGTACTTTCTACAAAGCAACTCAAGCATATGCCAAGGATCCGGATAAATAAAACTAATTCAGAAAAAGGGAGTGGGATGCAGGCTCTTGCTCTAAATCACTTCACAGTTCTCCACAGCGAAATGCAATATGGCATCTTAAATAAAATCACCCTCTTCTCTCGCAGAGGCTGCTTGAGAGCATTCCCTGGCTTCCAGCAGTTTTATTTCCTCCCTTAGAGAGACAGACCAGCCTTGACTGAGCAACCGATTTTCATGCATCCCTTAAACCAGCGTTCCCTGCCATTTCTGAAGGACAGCACGCGTCGCTAGCTGTCTGTTTCTTCCCCCTTAAACAATATAGGTTTGGGGTTGTGTGTGCCTTTTTTTTTTTTTTCCCCCTCCCCATCTCATTTCTTTCCGCCTGCATAGTGATTTGAGATCCCTTCGACGCAGCCTGCCACCGGAGCGGGGACTTCTCTGGAACACCGCCGTGCGCAGGGTTTAAGCCCACCGTGGAGAGCCAGCCCGGCCTTTGAAGTGTTACCCGGGGAAGGAGGAGGTAAGTGCCGAGGCGAGCCCCCCTGCCCCGCCGGCCCCCGGGCAGCGTGCGGCGGCCCCGCAAAGGGTTAAGGCCGCCTTGGCCCGGCGGTGCCGTGCGTATGCAATAATCTGTGTGGCTCTCTTGGCCGCCTGCCAGAGTGTTGCCTTGCCTCCTCCTCCTCCTCCCTTTCTTCCCCCCCCCCCCGCCTTTTGCATGAAGTAGGATCCTTGAGCTGTTGCAGAGGCAGCCAACTGCTCCATATTTGGCTTCTATTACCCATTTACATGCTGGAGAGAGGAGAGGGAGCGAGCGCTGTACCGCAGACATCATTTCTACTACAGTGGTGGAGACATCCCGGACCTGTGTCACTGCAGGGGGAAGAAAAAAAGCCAAACAAACAAAAAAGCAGACCCAAGCCCCGTGATCAGCTAGGAAGACATTTGTGTGCGAGTCTCTCTCTGACCCCCCACCCCCGCCAACCCCACCTCCACTGACACTTTACAGTAAGTGGTTTTTTCTTCCTCCTCTGCTTTCTGCCTCCCCCTCCACCCCACCCCCGGCTTCTTCCCTTGTTTAGACTGCAAACCGCCGGCGATTTCCAGCTGGAAAAACACGGGGCTGGGGTGGGGAAGGGGAGCGCAGTGCCAACCCCGGCGCGGGGCTGCAGCCCACCTCTCTGCGGCAGCCCCCGGCCCGGCCCGGCCCGGCCCGGCCCGGCTCGGCTCGGCCCGGCCCGGCCCGGCCCGGCAGGCGCTGCCGCCGCGGGCCTGGCCTTGGGGAGAGGGAGGGAGCGAGGGGGGGACAGGGGGGCGGCCGCGGAATGACCGAGGGGGCCGCGGAAGGAGCGGAGCGGGGACACGGGGACACGGGAGGGAGCTGGGGCCGGCGGGGCCGCGGCGGGAGCCGCTCGTACAGCCCTGCCCCCCCGCCGGCTCCTTCCTCCTTCCTCACCCCCCTCTCCCTCCCCGCGGCCCGGGCGCGGTGGGGGTGGCCGCGGGCACGGGGGACATTTTCCGAGCCGCGGCTGCCCCCGGTGCGGCGGCGGACTCGGGGTGTGTGAGACTGCGCGTGTGTGTGCGGGAAGGGCGGGGGGGGGGGGAGTGTGTGTGCGTGTGTGTGTCTGTGTGTCTGTGTGTGCGGGGGGGTGCCCGTACGTGCGTGCGGTGCGGTGCCGTGTGTGTGTGTGCGGGGGGGTGCGGTGCGGTGCCAGTGCAGTGCGGTGTCTGCGTGTGTGCGCGGGGTTGCGGTGCGGTGTGTGTGTGTGCCTGTCTGTGTGTGTGTGCG
>JAWWEU010000081.1:62673296-62707020 GCA_035583155.1 Acropternis orthonyx | reverse complement strand
AAAAGTATACCCCTGGGTTAGTGTTCTTTGTTTAATTCCTTTGCTTGTAATAAACCTGCCTATTTATTTCTCATAGCTTTGCATTCCAACATGATGGCTGGGGAGAGGATTGGGGGAGGTGTTTTTCTTTTTTGCGGGTAGAGGATCTCACTTTTTCCCTGGCTTGGGAGATGGTGAGGGAGTGGTTTCCCGGTGCTGGTTTTTTTGCCGCTACACTTTTGTCCTCTGTCTTCTTGGGTACCCAGCCGCCACTTGCTGGGCTGCTGGCAGCACTGGGAGGGGGGTCCTGGCTCGTCCTCCCCCCCGCCCCCCGATTCCACCCCGCCACTCCTGTCTGTCCGGGTTAACTGTTTGGTGGCTGTCCTGGTGCTTGGAGCAGTTCCCATTCTAGCATTCACATTTTAGGCCACAGGCTTGTTATTCTTCACTCGTGTACTGTACTTTACACCCTCTGGCTGGTAAAATGAAAATCGGTGATACTTGATACCACTGTTGTCACTCTAGGTTTGTTAAGCCTTGTCATAGTTCTTTGCAAAGTCTAGGCCCTTTGGTGTTTTAGGTTAAAGCTGACTGCAGTTTCTCCTGATAAAATCTGAAGTATATACTACAAAAAAAAATTTTCTCCTCATCAAACACTTTGTTTCCAGTACCGATATTTCTTTTTGCATCAATTTTTTTGTTTTTCCACTTTGCTCATCAAAATATTATAGCCACAGAGCAGGAGACTTTCTGCCACAGTTTATAATACCTTGAAAGAATATGCAGTATAATTAGCTGCGAACTGCCTGTTGCTCTTAAAAACATATTTCACTGAGCAATGTGTGTTTGTCTTCATTCTCCATGTTTGGACATCACTCTTTTAAGTCACTTTCCCACAAATGTAGGTATAATTTTTTAAAAGCATCAAATTTGGCACTGTGTTCTAATGTCATAAATCTGGAGCGACTCCAGGGGATGGGATTGTGAGCCACTTTACATGGGTGTATATCTAGAATAACTCCATTTATTGGACTTAATCCAGGCATGTAGTAGAGTAACCGAGCTCAGAAAGTGATCTGCTGCGTATCACTGCTATTTTCTCCATATTACTTTTCATGACAAAAAGCACTGTGGGCTTAAATAGGATTTTTGTCTGATTAAGAAGCTGCATTAAGTGTCTGTAGAAGTGGGTAACACCCCTATTCCAGTCACTAATCTTGTGTGCACTTACACTAATATTGAACTTGGCCCGGAGGATTTCGTGTCTCAGTGATGAGAAATCATCAGCACCCACAGCTCCTGAGCATTTGTAGTACCAGGCTGGAACATAAAGCAATCTAGAAATAGCTCAGTAAAATGGATATTTTAATCTCTCTAGTGGTAAAGCATTGGAGCTGAAGGAGGAGGCAATGAGAAATGCCTGTTGGTGGTTCAGCTCCTGTGGTAACAGGCAGCTGGTGGTCTTGGGTTTGGTGTGATGAGTCTGCAGGTCTCTGCCTGCCTGCCGAGCAGGGGTGTTTCTTCTCAGAGGGGTAAGGGCACTTTTCTGCACCCAAACTTCAGCCTTTCAGTGCCTCAGCTAACTCTTGCCCTGCTGGTTAGGAGGGAATATCCTCTGCTTGGTGTGTCTGCCTCCGTTTTGGGCCTCCATACTGAGGAGGTGGCTTGAAATAGAAGAGCTTGTTAGGAGGACTGGCTGGAGGGAGTGGAATAGTCGTGTGCAGGACGACTCCTGTAGTGTGAGCCTTTGTGTGCCGCGTGCTGCTTATACATATTTTATTGTAAGACAAATTACCTGTGTGGTGAGGAGTGTTAGAAAGTAATTACTTTCAAAAAGGCCACATATACATAGTTAAAAGACTTTCTGAAAATAAACGGTGCAACTTTTCTTCTTTGTCTTTCTGGCCTGATTGAATTTATTTAGAAAGGCTGAGAAAAATAGTCTTGTTTTAAAAGACATTTACAAGAGACCTGGAATTTCACTTAACAAAAATTTTTATGTAATAGATCCAGTGGCCTAGTTTCCCATTAATTAAGAAAATAGACACTTGGATGCAGTCACCTGAAAATCAACTAAGGATTTAAACACTAGAATTTAAAAATAATTGTTTTAGTAATGTAGCTAGTGAAAAAAAATCAGGGCCTAATTTTCCCCGTGCTAAAGTTTAGCAGCACATCTTAGTAGATGGCAGTCAGGATTATCATTGTCATTGTTCATACAGCGCCCTGCTTTTGTTGTGGTGTACTAATTGAAGGGGAAATGCACTGAAGAAGTATGGCAGGCTGTAAAGGAAATGCGTGTCAGGACGGCGTAGATGGTCTGAAGCCCTGGCTGGCTGCAGAGCTACTCCAGCGTGTGAGGCAGCTCCCGCTGATGCTGCTGGAGACAAGTCAGGCTGTGTGACAGCCTCAGCTGCGGAGCACGCAGGTTGGGAGCGATCCGGCTGTTTTGGAGAGCCCTGCGGGCAGAGTGCGTACACTTCAGAGAGTGCAGGCAACGGATTGAGTTGTAGGTATCTTCTGCGACTGCTGCAACCAACTCTGTGTTGGCAGATAACAATATGATTAGCACAAGAAACAGAAGCGTGGCAGGCTTGGCACAGGTAAATATTTCATTGCAAGGAACTGATGTGCCATATTCCGGTGACTTCAGTAGCCTAAGCTTTGCAGAGTGAAAATCCTGACCTCATCCTTTCATTTTACTTTTATGCAAGACTCTAAGTGTGATAAATAAATAAATAGGTATTTGGATGAAGGCACTGTATTTTGGAGTCTTATTCTGTGGTTCACATTTATATAAGAAAGGTGAAGATTTTTACGGGATTTTGGCTGAGGTGATGCATGACTAATGTTTTAAAATGTAAGAAACTTTGTAGACTCCTGACTTTTGCAAAAAGACAGAAACCGGCTCGATGATCATAATTCCTTTCTGATCTCAGTGCATGTGTTGAGAATGTAATGCTTCGTGGCTTTTTTTTTCCCCTCAGAGCTGTAGTCTGAGGTGGTTGTACAATGCATGCAAATCTCTGTGTTCATCGGTCCCAGTCTGCAAAGTTACTTTAGTGCGTGTCCCAGTGAGGGTTTCGCTGAATAAGAATTGATTAAAGAACCTATCCAGAGTTAAGTATGCAAGTAAATCCTTCCATAAATAGGGACAAGTAAGCATGCTCATAACTGAAACAACAGAAATGCTTCTCAGTGAGGGAGAAATGGTCCCACTAAATCCTTTTATTGTACCAAGAGTGCTAAAAATATTCGGTGAGATTCCAAGCGAAAAACCCAAATGTATTTTGTTAATAAGTGATGTCAGCAGAAATTCAGTGCTGGCTCTTCAGAATTTTACTGAGCAAAATTACAGAAATACCAAAAAACCAACACATTAGTAGAGTTTTTCTGTGTTTATATGATTTGGGAATTTGCAGTAATAGGCATTGACTCTAGCATGCCACCATTAGTGACAAAATAGTGTACAAGACAAAGTCATGTCCCAAAAGGTGATTATTTTTCACCTAATGGTAGTAGTAGCAGCAGTATGTTTTCTGGATGGTGCTGCTTCTCAAATCAAATATGTTCTGTTGGCAGTGAAGACAGTCATCCCAACTCGCTTATGATTCTTCACCTCATTAAGATCACATTTAGGAAAAGCACTCAGTTTGAGTAAATGGTCTCTGCTCTCTACTATATGTGCTCCTTCTGCAGGATTAAATCTAGAGTTTATCTGCGCTCGAGTAATAGCAAAAGCAGCCTCTCTCAGTCCTCACTGGGATGTCTTAGTGTGTTGTAAATGGTTTGACCCTTAACTGTGCTTTTGTTTCTTTTTATTTTGGTCTCCATCTCGTCAACTCCTGGACCAACAGTCACATCGCAGGCCAAACCAGATGGGCAAGCAATACAAGCTGTGAATTTATTCTTGACCCCGTAGGACAGCAACCATCTTCATTTTTGTCTTCACTGTACAGTTACGCACTGCCAATAAGGTGAGCTTGCAATGCTTTTATGTTCCTCTAACAAGTGTACACTCTCTGCTCTAGCCTTTAAGCAGCATGCACACTTCCCCGGTGACTACTGTAGGATTACCTACCTCCCCGTGACACATTTGTACTTCCCTTGCCTGGCAGCAGAGGTCCTTGAGAAACTCTCCTCAGAAAAATTCCATTGACTCTGGTGACTCAGTTCAGTGACTTACAGGACAAGTGGGTTCCACATGAGTGGTTTTACGCTCACCTCAGGTCAGAGCATATTCAGTTACTAAAAGATGATAGTATGAATGGAGAAGTGGACAGACTTTGATTTATGTTGTAAAATGCCGTGCATAAAATTATATAAATCCTTCCTGCACTTCTATGGACATTTTCAGTGGTTCCTGTTGCTTGCCACCTGCTTGACTTTTTCACTGTCTCAAGTTCCTCCTATGCATTTAACTTTGTCTGGCACAAGAATACGTCCTAGGATAACTAGTCGCTGCTGATGTGTCCAGCTGTCTTTTACTCTGGTTTGAGGAATGCTTTCAGTTCTTCTGATTTTCTTCCTGTAGTCAGACAGGATAAAATAGTGCACATATATCAGTCTGCTCTCCCTTTCCTCTCTCTCTGCTTCCCATGTGGTTGTGGAGAATACCTTTAAAAAACCAAGTCCCAAGACTCAACAATTGTACTGCCAATAAAAAGAACATAAATTTTTATTTTATTTCTTTAATCTGATTGTCATTAAGCCAGCCTGGTTTTTTGGACTGTTCTATGATTTTTAAGTGCTTGGGATTGGCAATACTGCTAATGCTTTAAACAAAAAGTTAAAGGGTCTTAATAAAATTGCTTGTGTCTTTAAATAAAATTAAATATAGTGATTACTTGCAGAAAATCAAAGGGTGGTTTGTTTGTTGTTTTTTTTTTTTTTTTAAATTGACTTCCAGAAAACTTAATTGCTGTAGCGTTCTATTTATGCAGGGCTGGTCAGAAAGTCTCCATTGCAGAGTAACTTTTTTAATGTATACAGCATGCCATAGCAAAGTATGCAGCACATAATTTACATTTTATTGCAGCTGTGGGGAGGGCTCCTGTGCTTTAAAGGGAAGTTGCCTAGGCAAGTAGTCATGTGCAGAGACATTCCTGTTAGGGTTTACAAAGGAGCTTGAATGGTGGGGGTAGGTTGTAACCACTGTATCTCTTCAGCCCAGTAAGAACTTCTTGAGAGTGGAAAACCACACGAAGGGGCTGCATGCTGACACACTTCGTGTTTCTGTTCTGGAAGAAACCTGACTTGGTAGCAGCTGTTGACTGGGGAGATGGAATAGGAGGAAGTTTTTTGTTGAGACGTTATCACTGCCGCAAAGCATTTAATTTTTTTTTCAGGATCAGCTTGGGTTGTATGAAAATGTATTTATTTGAAGACGTGATTACTCTGGGAAAGGCTTATATTTCTTAATTAGAAGAAGAAATAGTTTATAGCATATAGGTCAAATCTTGTGAATAATCAGACTGTGTTACCCACAATGTATTGCTAAGTCATCTTGAATATTTTAGCTTCTTGCATTTTCAGCAGTTGCAGGAGGGAGAATATATTAGATGTTAAGCAAACATTTAAGATAAAAAATGTAAGCTAGTGAAGTCTGGTGCAGAGGCATAATGGGAATATAGTACTAAACTGCTGTTTTTTCTGTACCAGCTCACCTTGGAGTATAGTGTTGTATTTGTGGACCTTAGATTAGATTTGGTTTAGCTTCTTTCCTTGTTAGTCACTGAGTTTGGGGTACCTCTGTTGACCTCATTAGTTAGTTCTCACTTCTCTGTGGAACAGTCAAAATCAGGCCCTCTGTATAACTAAATAAGTGAAATAGAAGTTACTGGGATAGGCAGTGCTTGCTTACAAATGTTCTCTCTGCCTCTGGAGAAAACAGGCAGGAGCTCACAGTAGTAACACGTGAAAGCAATGTGACCTGGCACCACGCAGTGAGCAGCCACAGATAGGACTGACAGCTCAAGACAGAGCATCTCATACTCGGGCCCGTCCTCTTGGTGGCTTTCATATTTATTTTGGGGTGAACGTGGTGGCAGCTCTGCTCTGAGGTAGACCTGGATTATTACCATGGAGTCTGTCAGAGGGACTGGATGCTTTGAACACATCCAAAAATGAGATCTTGGAAACTACTTGAGGCCTAATGTCCCTGTGTGTGCTTTCATGGCTTTGCTCCTGTGGCTTCAGGGGGCAAGGTTGCTGTTATGTGTGAGCTCCAGGTGTGCTCACCCTTCCAATTCAAGCAGCATTCTTTGCAAAGCCTGCTAAGCATCTTGCCTGTCTAAGGGCGTGGGGACTAGGGAAAATAAAATGAAAATAAATAAATAGATACAGCTTTGCTTTTTTTTTTTTTTTTTTTTTTCAAAGTAGCTAATTTTAGCCTGCTCTTCAAAACATAGAGTTATTGTTATTTGTCCAGAGCATGTACTGCCTCCTTCCACGTAGACAAATGACTCAATGGCTTCTTTTAAACAGTTGTCTTGAGAGGATTTTGCATGAGACACTGGACACTTTAACAATTAGAGAGTTCTTTTTAATATTTTCCACTGTCGAGTCACTTGATATTTATTAATCATATTATAGTACTGGGTTGAATTTACAGCTGCAGCTCATTTGTTAGAAATTTTTTTGGTCTGAGTTTTCAGTAAGTATGTCTGTACACTATTGTAGCTTACTTTGTACATAAGACATGATTTCTGCTTTATGCAGACTTCTAGCCACTGCTCTCTGTACAAGGACAGCAATCTGCCCTTTTGAAATACTTAGTAATACACATAAAAAGAGCCAATCTGTCTCTGTATTATTGTGTGCAGTGGTAGCTTTTTGGTCATCACATTGATGTCCTCTTATCATACTGGTTTTATTTCTTCCCTCCCATGTTATTTATGAGGACCTACAATAGCTGTAGGGCTAAAAGAAGGTAGTCAGTGGAGATTTTTAACATGCTAAGAGCACAGGTGAGACGGAGCAGTGAACTAGGTATAATTGGACAGTAATTAGAAATAATTTTATTTTTATTTTCAAATTTTTGTTTTGTCTGTGGGTGACTCAAAGGTAAATTCAATGAAGGGATGTGAGCGCAGGCAGATGGCTTAGAAATGAGGCTTTGTGGTCCCCTCATCTCAGCTGTAACCTTTTGTGTTTTTGCTCTGTTGTTCCTTCAGAAGATGCTGGAGCCCTGGTGTCTGACTGATAAAAAGTTTCGTAACACAGGCTGAAGTGTAAATGGAGTTGGGTGTAGTGGTCTGCCTACATAAAAATACAGGGCTCACATTCACAGTGTGATAGGAGCCACGGTCTGAGGTTTGATTCACCTTCCAGCTTGGTGTTTTAAAAGGTGTGTCTGCAAATGCAATAAGGGAATTGCCGTCCCACATGCTTCCCCTTGTTAGCGTTGCTTTAACACTGGGGGCTTTTGGATGTTAGTGTAAGCATGAGAGAGGCGGAGAGCTGCTGTGTCCTGGGGGCTGAAAAAAGGTGGGATGAGTAGGTGTGATGTGCAGTTGTGTGTGAGCCTGAGCAGGTGTGTGTGGCCTCCTCCTGCCCTCTCCTTGGCTGTGTGTGTTGGGCAGGGACGTGCCTGAGGGTGTTGCCATGCCTTGAAAGCAGGGGTATGGTTTTGGGTGAGAGTTTGCCCTCTTACCAGGGGTGTAGTTTTGGTCAAAAGTTAGCCTGAGTGGCAGCATTCTGGATTTAAATGTGTTGGCTGAAGGGTTTCTCGTGATGAGACACTGTGATGGAGGCAAACCCCAAATTTGATAACTGCTTCTTCATTTTCTCATCAATTAGTTATTTTGGAACTAGCCGTAAACCTGACTTCAGGATTTTTTGAGTCACTCCTTGTACTATAAAAAAAAGTACAAATGTCAAAGTGTTTCTCACTGATGTTGGAGTGTGGTTGTGACTGTTATCACATTTTTGTTTGTCAGGTACCCATGTGGGAAGGCCTTTGCAGTTCTGTGCAGTTAACATTTCTGTGAGGCCCTGAAAGAAAGTCTGGCTTTAATGGGGAAGAATAGTTACAAAAAGCAGACTGAATCCTCCTTTACTGTGCTTGGAAATTTTGTACTAGGGAATATTTTCTCATTGGTGCATTTTCTTTCAGTGCCGTGTGTAGTAGCTGAGTAGAAAGTGATATTTTCAAATGTATATGACAGTAAATGCATTTCTACTCTTCCATAGCCCCTGAACACATTCCCCGCTTGATACTGTGCTCTATTCATAGCTTTTCCAAGGTAGTCTGACAGCAAGTAGATCCAGAATGGTTTGAAAATTCACTGTACACAAGAGAAAAAAAAAAATCCTAGTAGGTTATTACAGCAGAAGAAGTTGTAACTTTATTCTCCATGTAGCAGTAGCAGTTAAAACCCCACAGCACTAATCATATGTACTGCATTTTTATTTACAGATTAGTAGGCTCTACTCTGACACATGACTAACAGGGAAGCCCCTCCCTTTAACAGTTGTATGTCATCTGCTTCAGAGAACTAATTACTTGGCAATTCCCATTTGATAATTCCCTCTTTATTTTCTGATGAGTTACTTAACAGTGATGAGCTTGTTGAGCAGAATGCCGTGCTTAATCTGTGCTTCAGAAACTACAGCGTGGGCCTGGGGGTATCATTGTGTTTGAAATGCTGCTTAGCTTTGCCATAGGAACGTTGAAACCACACTAAGATGTGAACAGGTCACAGTTAACAGCTGAACGTGAGTGATGCACAGTTTTTTGCCAAAAAATAAAGGAAGAGTTTAGATTACTGTTGCACTGCAAACGGAATCTTAAATACATCATTTTTCAAAAAAAAAGACAAAACTGAACCTAATGTAATTTAGATGTCAAGAAGCAGAGGCTTGTGGCAGAGATACCTTCTGTGTCTCATTGCTCCTCTCCACTGAAATAATAAACTTAATGGAAATGTTATTCTTTATAAAACCCCGCTGTTTCTTGTAACACCTATCTGATGGTCCAGCTGATTCCTGGTGATTGTTGTGTTCTTTTAATATGAGATAGTTAGACAAGTTTTTACTGTGTTTTCTTTGCTGTTACCTGTCTTTTTCTTTCTTCCCCAGTGCCTTTTCACATTCTTTTACTCTGGTGGCCACAGCAACCCTTGTATGTGGCTGGGGAATGTATTGCAAGCCTCAGTGCTAATTACAACATCTCAGTGTTTCTCGAGGGTACCTGAGTTCAGCAGTGCTGAGCTCCAGCGCCAGGCTGGGGGATTTAGGGGGTGAAGTGACATCAGCCTGCTCATGGCAGTCATGGTGGGGTCAAAGCGAGTCTCCCTTGCAGATCAGGAATCGGATGGGTCCTGTTCAGTCCCAGTGACTCTGAAATTCAGGCATGCCAAACCTCGCTGTTGCATTTGAACCAGATTTTGTTCCTGATTGCAGCAGAGGGAGGTTTGTGGGTCAGCTCCAAGTCACTCTGCCTAGCTGGTGGCATTATTCCACAGCTACTGATACCTGAACATTTCCATTGTAGCTGAGTTGGTGCTATAAACTGAGAATGGGCTATTTTTTCTTTTGCTTGAGTAACAAGTGTAGTAGTTTGTGTATTAGCTCACATGAGGTTGCATCATCAGGCTTGCTGATTTATTAGATATTCACAATGATATCGCTTGGCCTGTGCTGGGAGCTGTGTCACAAGCTTGTTTTATCAATGACAAAAATGCACTTGTACATAGTTACATGTGGGTTTTTGTAAAATTAGTCAGAGGAACAGTAATTTTGTGAAACATATAATGCAGGACAGATTAATCTACTTTAATTGTGTTCGTGAAGTACCCCAACTATAAAGTCTTTTGAAAGGGGTATTAATCATGTTGATCAAAGGTGGCTTGAAGTATAGAATTCAAATGAACACAATTACTTGCTGTCTCTCTGTATATTTGCTGGAGCTTGGGTGAGTCTTTAAAAATTTTTTTAATACAAAAGTATGTCCAATTTTTCCTTTTTGGATTTTTTTTTAAAGAGAATATGTCATGTTTTAAAAGCAAAGATACAAGAGGGAAAAACATAAAATTTCAGATTTTATAAAATTCAGGAAGTAGGGAGCTTAACACAAGCAATTTAAACCCCACAGAAGGTCACTGAACCATTTTTAATTTTTTTTTAATACTTATTTTTTATCCTATTTAATTTTTTAATGAGTCAAGGTGTCTCAGGCAGTGGTGAATAGGCATTGCTGAAAACAGAAATCCTCTGTAAGAATCAGAAAAGAAATATGATAGTGAACAAAATGGCCCAGCTGTGATATGCAGGTTTGCTTACACTGCCAGGAGTTGTCCTTTGACAAATCCTTCTGCAGACCATTACAGCTGTTGTGGAGGGACCTGCATCCTGAGCCGTGGTGTCGTGTTCATTTTCTGGAGGCAGCTGGAGAGCTATTGGGTGGTGATTCAGGCTGATCTTCAGCTGCCTGCTCAGGGATGGTCTGTCCTCCTGTGAACTGCCCTCTCCAGGCTCAGCAGCATTTCCCCCAAGGCTGAGGCTCTACTCGGACAGCATTGCCTCTGATTTAGGAAGAGCTTGTACCTAAGGACTACATATTTGGCCCGTTTTCTTCCATCAGCAGGGGTTGGCGGTGTTGCTTGTTACTAAGGTTGAATTTTGGAGTAAAATGTTTGGCCCCAGGAACACCAATACAGAGAATATTCTGAGTTGGAATGGACTCGCAAGGATCATGGATTTCAACTCTTAACTGAAAGCACCAATACCATTTCTGTTGATAAAACAGTAACATAGGAATATTGTGAATGTGATCTTCATTTAACACAAGATTTTAACTGCATACTAATGTCTTAAGATTTGGGCATCTGGTTGAAAACAAAGAAAATCCAACACATTAACATCCTGTGGGGGTTTTTCTGTTGGCAGTTGCTGTTCTCTCCTTGGCACCGCAATGAAAAGGTACCTTCCCCTTACTTTATAGGTATGAGAGACTGATACATCCTGGATACTGTGTTTCTTTTATCTGGATTCTCTTTCCCTTTTCCCCAGCTACCCTGGGCTATATTGTGAGTCCTCTGTGAGCAACACTTGCTGATGGAGGAGCCAAAGATGACCTGGTAGATCTGGTCAAATGATTTTCATCTCCTTGTTTGCAGAACTGGAGGAGCTGCTTCACCTCTTTGCTTAGGACTTGCCTATGTCTTCTTTGAATCAGGGATGAGTTTCAGGTTTCCTGCTTATCAGTCTTGCTAAACCTTCTTGGATCTCTGCTGTGATCTGGCCTGATATTTTTGTTGTTAATGACAGTCTTGGAAATCACTTGTGATTTCCTTTCTGAACTTGACAGTTGATTAATTAAATTGTGGGGAGATAAGTGACATGTCAGTATGTGTAACAAGTCTGTGTTCTGTTTTATGGAGAAAGAAGATGATGGTGTAGCTTATAGACTAATGATTTATAGTTAAAAATTACACTGTATATGTGTTTGGATAGCTCACAAGTATGTTATTTAGTGTCTTAAAATATATGTGATACAGCAATACCAAAAGGACTGTATCTGCACCAAATGCCAGAATAACTCTGTCCTGGTGCCTGGTCTTTAGCTATGAGAGTGACACAAACCAGCATGAGTGCTTCCAACCATTTTTTGGTCACCACCAGTTTGTTTTCATTGCTTTTCAGTAGCAGATTCAGGGGAAATACAGTGAATGAGTTAAAGTAATTCCTGAGTGCGAGTATGACATTTGTTACATGACAGTACTATCCAGATGTTGTTATCTGTTAGTGTACAGGCAGAAAGAGCCCTAAGGAAATCTGAAGTGGGGTAGAAGGTTTATAGTAAGCACCTGAAATACATTAAACATCAGCACTCAAGTACACCCCTGTTACCTAAGGAGTCGAACTTGTTGAATGTCACGTTGGCTGTGTGGAATGGGAGAAATGCAAACTAAGACACACTTCTGCTATGTGTGCAGCTCTGCTATGAAGTGCGCTCATCTGAGCTGTCAGCTGGCTGGCTGCAGTCGTTGGTGCTGTTCACAAGCCACAGTGTCTCTATGAAACCAGCAGCGCTGCAGCAACTGGGGGTTTTACACTCCTCCTCTTATTAAACATGTTGTGCATCACACTGGGGCGCTCAGCCAAGGGCTGCGGTGGAATAAGGAGTCAGGTTCCCACCTCTGGTACTTACCGGGATGGTTTAAGTGGAGCCACGTGGGTGTCAGTGAGGTGTGAGAGAGCCTGGGGGGTGCTGGGGCCCTCTGGACTCAGAGCTGTTGCTGACAGGTCAGCACTGCTGATCAGACATTGCTTGTTTGGTGGCAGTAGAGCATTCACTTGGCCTTTCCTCCAAGAGGAGAGGGAGTGAAAACTGTTCCTCAGTTAGGTGTCATCAGTTGTCTTTCCTTGCCATGCTTCAGGTGGATGGGTTTGTGACTTGGACTAATCTTTCTTTATATAGTGTTTTGCCTTTTCTCCTTCTGTCCTGTTTTAACCATTTCCAGACTTCATTCTCTTATTGCTGGCTAATTAATTTTTCTCCTCACTGCCTTCTCTACCAAGATTCTCCTGTGCTCAGCAGTTCTCGCTGCTGTATATCTGACCTACTTGTACAGCAGCTCCCTTGCTGGGTTTGTTACCTGCTTTGTTACATAGACTGTGTTGGCCCTTTCTTTTGTTAGTTTTTTTTTTTTTTTTTTTGGTATGTTGCTATGTGTCTAAAATGCATTTCTACTCAGAGTGTTTCAATACCTCAGTAGTTTTCTGCAGAAATGCAAATTTGAATGTTGTTTCATTTACCTCCCTTCCTTCCTAGTTAGTCATAGCTGGATTCTGAGCTTTGCGGCCCCAGTGATGTGCCTGGACAAGCCTTCCCCTTCTCCTCGTGGGAAAAGACCCTGTATTTCTGCTCTGAAGCTTCTCTGTGGGTGCCTGTTTCTCTGGCCAAACATTGGATTTTCAGTCCATATGCCCCTGCCAGTCTTCCCTGGCTTCTGCTGCAGTGTCTCTTCAGCAGACATCTTGATTTTCCAGCTTTTCAGCTGATCTCCATTCACTTGTATAATACTGCATAAAAACCCCAAAACCAACAAAACGCCACAAACCCAAAACTCATTCAGTTATTTTCTCTGTGCCAGAGCATGAGCCAGGAGCCACTCCCCTTGGATCATTTGTTCATAAAATAATAGAGTCACTGTTTATTGCCATGTCATGTGATCTGCTAATCAAAGAATTCTTTTACTGTGTTAATAGCAAGAATTCAAATTGTTAATGTGAATTTAAAAATTATAATACCATTTTCATATGTCATACTGGTGGGACAGAAGCAGCATCTTGGGCAGTCTTCTTCGACTTCTGCTCATACTGTGACTCTGATCTAGTGGTAAAGTTCCATAGTAACATGTTGGGAAACTTTCAAGGCACAATGTAAGTTAAATCAAAAAAGAAGTTTTTGAAAAGCACTTCATTTGGCAAAAAGAAAATACATTTAACATAGTATGCATTTTGAATGAGGCTCTTCAGAGAGGGGAAAAATTCCTGGACTGCTATGGGGAAGTACAGGAATGAAGCAACCACTGAATGAGTGAGGTTCACTTGAGGTGTGAAGTGAAAATATGTGAGGGTTTTTTTTTTTGCATGTGTATTAATGTGCTTTTGCCAAGAAACTGACTATTGGAATGATATTGTGGCTATAGTAGGTTTTAAAAACTCCAACAGTAAGTATTTTGGTTGATAATTCTGGAGTTGCTATGTGTTCTCAAAAAAGCAGGCTTTTGACAAAATAGAAAACCATCAAAAATAATGTTTTTATCTGGAAATTTTGTTGTTATAAGTAACAACAAGAAGATGCAGACTAAGGGATATTAGAAGAAAATACATGTTTTCCAAACTCATTTACTCAGTGAATTTAACAATAACTTGAGTGTAGTTAGTTTCACTTTTCCTTTATATATAGGCAGTTTCCCAAGGTGAGAGAAACATCTGAAAAACCCCCAACCACATGCTTATGAGATTATAGAAACTGGTGCAGGGAGCTCGGAGACGTGAGTTACTACTTTTAAAGTCCTCTGTTAAAAACAAGGCTAGACTCCGTATTGATGGAGTCCTTTTAAAGGCAGTGGCCTTTTAATCAGCAAACAGGTCCTCTGTGCATCAAATAATTAAAAATAGAGCAAAGTTTCTGAACAAGGCGTCTGGCAGAAGCGTCTGTACTTCCATCTGTGCATGATTAGCAGAATGTTTCATGATATTTAAATAGCACAAGCTTTGCTCTCTTTTTTTTATTATTTGTTGTGCCGAAGACCTGTTCGCTTGTTAAGTGGTCTTTTTTGAATAGTTACTGGCAAGGAATCAGCGAAGTGTATGAAGACATCTTGAACACGCTGCAAATGCCAAATTGTCCCTTTTTTTTTTTTTTTTTCCCCCAGAGCGGTGCTGCCCTTACTATTTTATTTGTTTATTTATTTATTTTTTTAAATGGGAGTTTTAGCGCACCGCTCGCTCGGTGCTGGGCTGAGCTGGCTCCGCAGGGAGCTCAGCAGGCAGATGTTGGCCGCTGGCGGGGGGCTGTCGCTGCGGGGGCGGTGCCGCTGGTGCCTGGGGGCGCGGCGGTGCCGGGAGCCCCGCATGCCAACCCCCCCAGAGCCTTGCCCCCCCGGCGGCGGGGCCAGCACCAGCCACGCAGCAGCTTTCCAGGCCCTGAGCTGGGTGGGATTCCCGCCCCCCGCCCCGTCCCTGGCAGCCCCCCCCACCTCAGCGCTTGGGCTGTGCGCCCTCCGGCTCCCGCCTGGCAGCGCCGCGCTTTTTGCAGATGTAGCCGCTGATTTCCCTCCGCGCTAGGAAAGTTTCTGTGTGTGTGTGTGTGTGTGTGTGCACGCGTTTTGCAAAGGCCTGCACAAGAAGGTACGGAATGAAAAGAAGCCGCTGTGTGGATGCTGAGCGCGTTGCTGTAGCTGGCTGAGGGCGGTTCTGTTCTGTGCAAGTGCCTGGTTGTTGGGAGCTGGCAGGGAGCTGAGACACTCAGATGGGCTCAGAGGGCCTTTGTGGAGAGCCAGCATTCAGTCTTTGGACAATCTGTGTTCTTGGATGGGCATGGAAAATACGAGCTTTTGTGGTGTGTGTAAGTGGTGTTTACTCTGTTGCTGGGCTTTTTGTTGCCTTTTTTTTTTTTTTTTTCTTCTTTTGTTTGAGAAAAGCTGTGGTGTGTGATGTGTGAATACTGACCTGGGTCATCTCTTAACTTCAGTTAAAGACTTCAAAAGAAGTTGTGGTTACTCCTGAGAGCAAAGCTGCTAACATGACAACATAAGTGCATAAACTCAGCATGTTTGTACCTCAGAAAAAAATACTGAGAAGCCTGGGCCGTGGAGAAGGCGTGCCATGTGCCCCCACATAGGGTTCAACTCGCTGAGCCAGCCCTGTGTTACCTGCTGGTGTCTGTCTTGCTGTTTGTGGCCCAGCTTCTGCTCAGCCTTGTGCTCTGCGGTCTCAGAGCAAGTTCTCCTCAGCAGGGTTATATCTTATGTGAGCAAATGGGTGGAAATTCAGGGGGACAGTGGTAGGACCGTTTTGCAAATGCCTGTCACATGGTTTGGCTTCCAGGCACCCAGAGGGGCCTGAAGATGAATGAGCAGATTCAGAGGAGTCCTGGAAGGGCGAGAGAAAGAACAGTCATGTTTCACTATAAAAGCTGAGGGCAACATGTCTGCCCGTTCCTTCAGCTAGACTGCTCAAGTAGTGCGTGAAGCAGTTCCACTCACATTTACCCACATTGCTCTTAAAAGCTGTTAGTATCGGTCCCCTTAATAATTGAGTTCTGCAGAAATAAGAATTACTCCCAGAGCTGATTCTTGATCAGTGCAGTTTGGTGGGCCTGATATTAGCATCATTCCAGGAGCAGGAAGGAGAAGGAAGACTTGGGTTCATTTTAGACAGGTGCATGAAGTTGCATTGGTAAGTTGGTTAAACCAGGCCAAACTTTATGTTTTGCTCCCAGTATTTGTTCACAAAATATATCAATGATTTTTTTGGAACAGCTACAGCTTATGTTGTGAATGTGAATTAATTAACATGAGTATGAATTGCATATTATCTAACGGAATTTGTTTTTCTGTGTCTGCTGTTATGCTCAAGGTACTTCAAACACTTTAAAATAATGAGTTCAGCTATAGTAGCGCTGAGGCTCTGTAGACAAACACAGCCATCCTTCTGGGTGCAACAGGAGATCAAATTCAAGGATGGTTTTGCTGTTAGGAGTGGGAAGAATACTGGTTGTGATGTTAGTATTACACCATCAACTTTTTCAAAAAGCATTTGTGAGAGACTCCTTATTTTGGCAGATTAGATTTTGCTGTTTATTGCTTCATTTATAACTCTCAATGCAGTGTAAACAGAATGAAGAAGAATTGCAGGGCACATTATTCATAAGCTGCTTTTTAAACCTCGTTGTTGCATTCTGGCCCTGATTATTTCGCATCATGACATACTACATGAAAAATCTGGTAGCCTTTGATTTCCTGAAACAAAACCAAAGCTTCCTTTTATGGCCCTGCAAAAGCACATTGTAGCCAAGCAGGTAAACTGGAATTCAGCCTAAGATGGTAGTATCCTATTGGTTTGTGTGAAAAAATGAGGGTTCTGTTAGTTGTCTGCAGGTCTCCAGAGGAGATGAGTGCCTTGTATCACTCAAAAGTAATTCCTTTCAGCTGACTGGAGAGAAATGTGGATAGCATCCAACATACAGAGATCCCCAAGTACAAGGGTTATAATGGAGATGCTGATGACCAGTCAGTATAGATATAGTAGCAAGTATTTCCATAACTCAGTGTTGTTGACTGCTGTAGACATGTTGGTTTAGGCCCCATTCCCACTGGCATTCCTCCTGTTGACTTTTGGAGTGTTAGGATCAGACCCCTTTGGCCCAAATTTGGAGTGAATTAAGACTGAAAGAAGCCTGCACGTTCTGAAATCACCCTCTAGTTTTGGAGGGGAGAATGGTGGAAATAACTGACCTGTACAGTGATACTGAAGTATTTTATGGCATCATCAAGCCATACACTGAAAATAAAGCTTTCCTTAAGATATTTTGGATATTTCATTTTGATCTATAGCTTAGAGTGTTCCCTGATAGTGGAAGGCTTGCTGTGGTTTTTATGCTTTCCTCATAAAGCTGCTCTTTGACATGGAGAAAAATGCATCTAATTAACATGTGCCTTTCTGTGTATGGATTATTATGAATTCATTATTTTAAGTTGTTGCTATTAGATAAAAGCTTCTCCAAAACTTTGGTGACTTGGTAGAAAGGAGTGACAGTTTGGTGCATTCTCAGCTGGGTTGCTTTTAGACACCTACATGTTACAGTAAAAATACCCCTTATAGCCAAAGATGTGTGACCACAGCCTGTGTAATCACAAAAGAAAGGGACTCAACTAAGTACTGAAAGAGGGACAAAAAAAGGCCCCAAAATATTTTTAAGAGCAGTAGAAATTATAAAGGACAGAGTTACTATTCTATAAATACTAAAAACAAAGAAACAGAAGAAGGTCAGTGGTTCACTGTGTGTAAAAGTTGCAATCAAAGAGGGAATATATGTGGAATGACAGTCTGAAATCTGAAATGCTATAAATTTGATGGATATTCAGGGTTCAGTTGCACTCCAGAAAAAGAATAAATGCTAGCATTGCTAGAAACAACAAAAGCAGATTTGGGGAAATGCATGAGTACTGCTAGAAAGGCTGAACAATACATTTCTATGTAAAATGGCCTGGGACTGGTGTAGGTGCTGTTCTGTCCCAGATAGGGCTGCTGAAATTGTAAGCAAGTAGCAAAAATTTACTGCTTCATATTTTACGGATAATAATTGCTCTGAGTGTTTTAAATAGCACAGGAAATGTAGTGTCACAAACTTGACATTTGAATATTAATACTGATACTGAAACAGTTTCACCACAAAGAATGTCAGGACTGCAGGAGGAAGGACAGCATTTTGATCAGATAAAGGCAGAAAAGTTTTAAAGCCCTTCAGATGGGTTGAAAAAAGACCTTTTGAAAACTGGGATAAAATTACCTTTTGAGATTGGACATTTTATATCCAGTTTTGGAATATCCAAGCAGGTCATGTTGGAAGCGAAGAGATGTGTCTCTCATTTGTGTCTTCCCCCTTCCTCCCCCACTTGCGGTTTGATGAAGACTGATTCAAAAACAGCCAAGAGCACAGGGCTACAGAGTGTGTTGGATTCACTTGTACGGATACATGAGTGGATGTGGGTTCAACAAAAGAGCGTGGGGATGTATAGCCTTTGGTGTCCATTTGCAGACTTGCTTGGGATGCGTTGTAGGTTATATGTAAGGTGGAGATTTGGCTAAGGGTTACTTTATTAAAGAGTGGTCTTTCTTTTCTAAACATAAAGACTTTCCCTTTTTTTTTCTTTTAACAAGCAAGCTTGCTCTGCCCATGTCTATGTGCATGTGAGTGTGCACAATCCCCCACTATGAGTTTGCTGGGGCTTGCTTGGTTCTTAGAGTAATGTGTGGTGAGATCACAATGCAGCACTTCACATGCAAAGACACAGCAAGCTTCAGCCTACCTACATGATGGAGCCCAAGGACTGTGTCCTCTTTGCCTTCAGAGTGCAACAAATTTGCCTCAAAAAGGATATAAAATAAAGATGGAGGCTGGTGAAAGTTCCTAATTATCCTTTGCCAGCAGAAGAGGCCAGCCCAAGCCAAGCCCTTGTGAAGCAATGGGAATGTTGCTGTTCTGTCGCTCTCTGCATTGCTGGTGTGGATGGTCCCCCACTGTTGATAAATCTCTTGGTGGCTTTTGGCAATCATGCTGTCACATAGATGATTTGGTAAGTCACTTAGTGCTGATAGGTACATTGCTTTCCAGAATTCCTTGTCAATGGAGTATGTAGAGCACGTTTTTGACTTTGTGCTGGTAGTATAGGTTTGCACCACTTTGATTCCAGCTGTTGAGCTATGTGCAAGCTAGTTAAAGGAGTTTTGGTTTTTTGGGGACAGCAAGGAAAAGTTTGTCAGTTTTGTCAGCCTCCTTTGTAAAAGTGTTTTGGTAGTTGTGGCTGCTTTTTCCCATCAAGAGTGTATCTTTTGCTTTCAGACTCTCTTATTTTCAGATGTGATTAGTGGTAATTTTTATCTTTAGAATGCAAACACAATTTTAGCTTACTTTTGCACTATGTAATGCTTTTCTCTGCACAAACTGCTTACCAGACAAATTAAAAAGACAGGTATGTATTTAAAAACCAACCAACCAAAACCAAAGTGCATTTTACCTTCTGAAATATTTATATGCTCATAGCTGTAGGTGCTGCAAAATATTTATGCCCAGGTGGCACCATTCTGCTTTGCCAAGTGTAAGCAGCTCCCTTAAGCAGTTCACTGGAACCATGGCAAAGCCTTTGTGTCTCAGTGGTGGTCACCTCCATGGGAACAACCCCCCTGAGGTACCTTTTGCAGGGGGATGTTGGGGAATCACAGATCCATGGCAGCTGTCGGCATTCCTGTGCCAAGGGTGAAACAACAGCACTTACATTAAGAAATGCAAATCCCCTGCTGCCGTGCGAAATCTGGGCAGACTCCTGACCTTGGGGTGATGCCAATGGCATTTCAGCCTGCCCCAATGAGTTGTTAAATTTGTTAGCACAACCTCATTTCCACAAAGGAGATGTGGACAAGACAGTAACGTACTGGAGATCTTACTCTGCGGGGCTGTGCTGTTTGTAAGGTGATTCGCAGCGTGTACAGAGGGAGTGGAAAACGTTTCTTGGAAGTTTTCCAGTGTGTTATTATTTTGAAGTCATTTTGTCTAGACACAAATGCTGGTGATTGTATGGGGAGGCTCTAGAGCTACAAAGAGTGGAAGGTGAACCTCCTACACCCTATGTTAGGCTGTAACTGGTAAACAGCATTTTATTTTGTGGCCAGCTATTCACCTGACTATCTAGATTCCTGTTCTGAATAAAAACCAAGAAAGAAAAATACTTGTGAGACTTTGGCCTGTTACAAGATGGGTTGCTGCTGCTGCTGATTATATAGATCTATTTTATTGCCTGTTCCTCGTGCCAGGATTTAGAAGTGTCTTGATTTTGAACTGCCCAGAAACACAGCCCAAACTGGGAGTAATCATACTGAAACAAATTGCTTTTTTTATATCCCGTAGTCCCTCTATCTCTACAACTGTTTCCCAGAGTATCAGCTGCATCTACCACCACTGGTAGGATAAGACTGAGTATATTTTTTTGAATTCTATGCTATAGCTGCTCAAAGGAACATAGAAATAGATTGTTAAAATAACATTAATCTTCTGATTTAGTGTCTGAACCTGCTTCTCTGATGTTAGTGTAAATTAATGGAATTAGGATCAGATCTTTAAAGAATTAAGAATTACTAAAAAAAAAAAATCCCTAAACCCCAAGAGTAGTATCTTAGAGCTGACCAAGTTAAAAATATGAATGAAAAATTGTGACATGTGCCTACACCTCAGCTAATTGTCATGGTGAATGGAATAATCTTCCATGGAGCTGTGAGTGGCCAATGTGTTACTGTGCATCGGGGCCCTATTAATCCATAGATTATTGACAGAGCATATGGTCACTGCTCCAAACCATGCCATAGGCAACATGCCTTTGTCTTTGTATTCTTGTTGAAAACCACATTCTGATGTGTCACTGGGGATATATATGTAGTCTCGAAAAAAAAGTTTGCACTCTGGTATTTGCTAGCAATATGGTGTATGGCCAGGATGTACACTAGGTATTCAAATCATGTATGCTGCAGAATTTGTGAATTTGCATTTTAAAATATTTGTCACTTCTGGAAATACCCTGAGGTAGAACTGTCCACAGCCTTCCTCTTTTAAATAATTATTAAATATTTGCTTTCAAAGCTGAATCTTTAGCTGGCTTGGGTGTGAGTTTGACAGCTAGTGGTTTAAAACCTTATAGTTAGGACTGGGACTCAGAAATTGTTTTTTAACATTATTGCTGTACTGTTCATAAATACGTGTGAAGTACTGAAGCCTTTTGGAAAAATGGAGAAACAGCTAGAAGAGGTGCATTCAAGATCAGGGAGCCTCATGCAGTTCCATCTGGAGATGTTTCACCTGGCATCACTTGGCCAGGGAGAGATAAGGTGCTCATGGGTCTGGACAGAGCTACTTGATTGCATGTGAGCCCTTGGGAGCAGGGAGTTCAAACCCTGGGAGATGTCCTTCCTGGGGGGACCTTTTGGAGGCCCTGGGGGTGGGTTCCGGGAGTGCTAGGGCTCTTCCAACCCTAAACTGTGAAAGCTGGGGCCTCACCTGCCCGTGTGCTGTTCAGAGACTGGGAACTGCCTGGGCATAGGTGACCAGATTTTAATTTTTCCCGTCTGCCCCTGCCTGCCCTTTGCTCTTGTGCTTTGATGAGGCTGTTTTGTATGTGGTATTTTGGGGGATTTTTGTGTGATAAAGAGTGCTAAATAGTGATGTATATATTATACCTCTGTCTTACTCCTGTAGAGGAATTCCACTACCTTTGGTGATAAATTCATCCCCCACCTTCAGCAAGTCTGGTGCATTTTGGGCATTTGACATTCCTGGGGCGGCAAGGGTATGTCCTGCCCTCGCTCTACTCTTCTGGTGCCAGAGCCTGGGGAGCCTTTCCTGAAGCCCTGGGGTTGAAGAGGAAACGAGGGGTGGCTTGTGAGCCTTCTGCACAGTTTCAGGATACCCGGAAAATATTAAGGCAATTAATTGCTAAGCCCGGAGTTTGTTTAAATACACCCCAAATGTTGCATAAAATACATTACGTAAATTTTTCTGTCCTTTAGGAATGCTGCCCCTTTGGGGTGGCTGGATACGGCAGTGTTGCACCGTGTGTGCATCATGGCAGGGAACCTTCGGGCAGGCTGTGACAGCTCTCACTGGAGGTTGGGAGTGGTGGAGTGTTACTGGCTACGTGGGTTAGTTGGTTTGCAGTGTAATGGTGATTTTAGTTTGTCCCCTGTGCTGGCAATAGGGAGCAGTGGCTGTGGTCTGGGAACCTGCTGACTTGGAGCCTGCCCCTGAAGAGCAGGGACTCCAGAAAGCAAAGCTGGCTGTCAGCTGCTGCAGTCGCTCCGTGGTGGGCTTCACTTCATCAGGGAAATTACCTTAGGGAGCTTGGAAATGGAAAAAGATTGAAAGCCTTTTCTGCAGGTGAAAAGAGATCGTAAAACTTACCTTTTTGGTGTGCTGATTGTTTTTTAGAATGTTAATTATACTTTTTAATGTTCATGTAATTTTTTCTGCTTTTTTTCCCCATTCATTTTGAGTCGATTAGCATCTCTGTCCTTTTTTTTGACTCTGTGTGTGGTTTTTCTTATCCAAAATTCTTTTTTGATCTAATATAGCAGTTAAATGGGGTGACTTTTAAAACACAGTAGGGTATCTTAGTGAATGTATTTAAAAATTAATGTTTAACATACAGCACCTTCTGTAAAGTTACTAAACATTCTGTGAGCAGTGTTGTAGTTATGGCTGGTTTCAGAGAACTTGAGAGTTTGCTGGAAAAATCATCCTTTAGAATAAAATATTTTCTGCTTGTTTTTCATTATGAAAGGGAATAAACTGTTACTGTTGATATTTGTGTGAATCCATCCGTTTGTCATACCTTGTAGTAAATGATAATACTCTCCTGGCCATTTTTGACATACTGAAGCATGGAAGTGAAAAATGCCTCATTGCATTATTTAGATATATGCAGGCAATCTTTTTTTATCTTTCTCTTTTTTTCTCCTTTTTTCGCACTATCTCTGTCTGCTCTTTAAAAATTCCACTACACCCCTGGTAGATGGGCCTGAAACAGGAGGAACCATTTCTGCAAGTTCAGCCTGGGCCTTATCCGAGTGTGCTGCCTCCCTTGTTTCCTTGCAAATCCACATCAACCCCCTGGCATGATAATGTGGACCAAGCTTCAGAGTCATCCCTACCTTTGCTTAATCCTGAGCAGTCGGGCTGGCAAGAGAGTGGAAAATGCTCTTCTTCAGAAGGGCATTTGATGTTTAGGAAAGCCTGAAATGGGAGTAAATCCTTGCCCGTGTGTAGTTGGCCTGGAGGGTTTGCTCAGACAGGGCTGTTCATGCTAGGACTCATGTATAATTAGTAGCATTTTGGCATCCCATCAGCTGTAATAGGTACCAGGATGCTGTTTCTACTTTTCGCTTATCAAAAAGGATGTTTTACTTTCCTAAAGGTTCACCTTACGTAGAAGAACATGCAGTGTGATGTTCTGTCAGGAGACAGCATGAACTGTATTTTCCGGTGTCGCAACTGGCAACTGTGAAATCTGCATCAAAATGCTGTCCCCAAGCATCCTTTAGGCCAGATAGGGAAAAATGCAGATTGGTGTGCAGGTTGCTCCTACGTGAGCTCAGGGCAGATGCCTATTCTGGTCCTTGCTGGTGTTAAGGAAGTTAGTAGCTGAACCAGGGAAACTGATCTCAGTGATCTTCCAGCCTGAAGGATGTGAGGTAGAAACGGCTGGGAGGAACTGTGAGTGATATGAGGGAATCAGTAGGCTGGGAGAAGGAGGGTCCAATAAAATCAACCAATAAAACACATCCATAAAACTTGGAGGACCTGAAGTTTGAAGCAGTAGCTCTGTGCCTGCATGCTTTCTAATTTGCCTGCTTCCTTCAGGCTTGCTCTTGCCAGAGAGGTGGTCTGTGTGCCTGCTGTCTGCAGCTGGAGCGTGCCTGGTCTGCTCCTGCCCGTGGTGGCTGAGGGCCACAGCCAAGGCAGATAAGAGTCTTTCCTGTAGCAGATGTTGCTTTTGGGTGGGTGTGCTTGGCTGATGTTCCAGATCACAGACTTCAGGCCAGTGGGGCATTAGAAATATTATAGGCTATTAAATACGCTGTCGGAACGTTTGGCTGCACTAACTGCTGCTTTTAATAGAGTTCAGATCTGACATTTTTGGGACTGAGAGGGTTTGGATGTAAACTTTGTTAAATTGGTTTTGAAAAAGGAAGTTCTTTCATGCTTTGAAGGGGGAAAAAAAATGAAGGCAGTCTCTTCCTTAAATCAAAGTTTTCTGCCTGAAATGGGAACAGCTCAGCAGAACAGTTTAAGTAAACATGGCCATAACTGCTTATCTGAGACATTGGCATCCTCTCTTTTTACTGTGTTACTTTTTTGTGGTATCCTGGCGTCTCTCAGTCACTGATGTGTTTGTTCTCACAGCACCTCTTTCGCAGGCGCATGCTTTTGTGTCCATTTGACAGTTGCCACCAAGATTTCAGGCTTTATCTGAAGACATTGCTCCAGAACTGTGTGTTTTCTACACCTTTATAGATGAGAGTTTTAAAATGCTTCCAGTGTACTATTGCTTAAAACTTCATTATTAAAAATAAATTTTTATCTACGTTAATGTTTTGGTCTTACAACCAACTTCTGAAGGACCAATTTGTTTTAATTTGTACATGAACACCAACAAAATGTTCTGGTTATAGACTGTCCAAGAGTAATTCATTCGATAGGCCTTGTAAAGTAGTAAAACAGTGATGTTTGATAGAGTACTTTTGTATGTTTTGTAACATTCTTCAAAGTAGTGGAAGAGTAAGAAATGAGAAGTGAGAGAGGCTTTTTCTTTCTTCATGGGAATTATCGTGTTTGTACATTTCTGAGGCTGTAGTACACATTCTTCCTCTTTTTGGCTGTGTTACGAGGAATAAAATCAATTAAAGGAAGAAAAAGAGAAAAAGAAGACTGCACCTCTTTCTCAGTTGTGTTGTTATTCAGACAATAGTGCATCAGGCCATGGGGACACCTCAGCCGTATTTTTAGTCACATTTTAAAAAATGATATTTTGTGATGAAATAGTGTCCAGAATTTTAAAGCTAATGCACTTTTTGGATATGCTCTTCTTTCATAATGGGCTGCAACTTGTTTACTAAAGCTTGAAAGCATGTACACATCAAATAAATCTCTGGTATTTGGGCCATAGTGTACCAGCATTATGCAAAGGGAAGATTAACCACACTCTATATTAAGCTATGATCCACTTCACTCTTGGTTCCTAGCTATACTAAATCAACCAAACCATCAAAGAACAGAATTAGTGGAAGGGTTCCTCAGACAATAGGTTTATTTCCATGTTTGTGTTATTGTTAAGAAAAGGGCAATCAACAGAGCAAATCTGCCTGGGGCTCAGGGCATTATAAATTAATCATAAGACACGCGATGAGCTTTTGGGTGTGGAAAACTAGCAACAAATGCAAATGGTACATGGCTGTATCATATGGTGTGTACGGTGTTGCTGCAACAGCTGAGAGGCAACACGCTTGCTTTAGCTGGTGCTGCTGTTAATTAAGATAGTTTTTAGCAAGCATTTATATTGGCAAATCTGACACAGAATGAATTTGCAAGAGTGACTCAAAAGACTTTCCTAACATGAAGCATCTTTAATGCATATCATTTTAGCTGTTTCCTGTTTTTACTCTGCTCTCTTTCAGCAAAAAGGTCAAGAAAAGCAGTAGCTCAGTGGCTGAATTTTTCTGAAGTGCTTTACAGCAGGGAAAGTGGGGAAACCTCTTAAAGTGGTGTCTTATTCAGTAAGTTAAGCCTTTTGTTCTTCAATTTATTTATTTCCTTTTTTTTGTTTGTTTGTTTGTTTTAATATAAATTATGAGATTAATTAAAGAGACTTTTAAGGTATCTCCAGGCAGGTGTGCAAGACTCCTCATCCCCACCTTTGCTTTCCCCGTCCCCCAGAGGTAATCTTGGCTGTATGAAAGGTGTTAGCCCACCTTGCTAGATATGGAACTGGCACAGTTGATTCCACACTGCTGTACCATGCCTGTCCATCTGCCCTAAATGTGGCTGGTTGCTGCATTTGTGTTGAGAGAATTGCAGTATGTATTGTGTGCTTTTCTTTGTCCCTGTCCCTGCACATGTGTGTGCATGCACCCATACTGGAACAATGCCCTCCCTTTGTTGATGCACTCTGAAAGCCACCAGCTGCATTAATGAGAGATTTTCAGAGCCCAAAATGGGTTTTCCCTACAGCAGTAAGATAGTTATGTTTGATACTGCTATCACTATAAGGAATAAAAAAGGAGGGAGCTGTATCCATTTCTTTACGTTAACAGAGAGAAACAGAGGCACACAGGAAGATTTTCTTCATGAAACTAGAGATTCAGCTAATGCTGGTGCCTTACTACTGATTGCAGTAGAAGGTCAGAGGCTTAAAAAGTTAAGTGCTGAATTTTCAAATTTAACTTACAGCATTAAATTATGACGGCTTGTAAGTTTAACTAGCCTTAAGTTGCTAAATATTTCCAGCTGAGGCCAAAAGGACTTTCAGCTGGTCAGCAGTTCTTGTGAATTGGCTTGATACTACTTACTATCATTTTCTTGCACACCTGATAGTCCTGCATTTTTCACAGGTATGAGTTTCTTTGCTCACATCTTTTTATGCCTCATTTGCTAACTCTTCTGTTCTGGAAAATTGGCAGGATGACAGCAAGCAACTCCCTCATCCTTTTGTGTTAGGACTAATCCACAGGGTTCTTTCTGATGTGTCTCCAGAAATATGTATTCAGCTTAGGCTGAATGCTGATTTGATTTGTAATACTAAAATGTGAGCAGCGCAGATCGCTTTCTGCCTCTTACAAAGAAATCACTGTACAGGTGTACATGAACAATTCCAGAGTTTTGAACTCAGTCATATAAAATCTGTTTCCCAAAATACAGATGTATTTTATATATGTAAAAAGTACTTTGCTGAATCTCTGTATCTGTCTTTGTTTTCCGAACTTGGGGTTTTACAATTAGCAATTAGACCACCGATTGTTTAACAGGTTGTGGTATTTTAGTGCTCTGAATTGTGCCTTGGCATGATAGACAGATTTTTATTTTGGTCTCAGATTATATGGTTTGTTTTTGCTTCAGTCTTTCTTTGCTTAATGGATGATTTAATTGAAGTTTTGTTGCAGTGATTGATAGTTGCTTTATTTGATACCTGTTTATAGGCATTTATTCATTACTTTTTTAGTGTACTGATATTTGTCAGAAGAGAATGATACTATTTCTTTTGTCAATGGAAATGAGGCTATAAATTACTGTGATTTTGGGATACATTTCTCGTATGAGCAAACAGTATTCCCTTGGTGAGTTTTCTGCTGTGGAAAACTAGGTTATGCATAATGTATTTTAGAAAGGACCTGTATTCCTCTAAAGAGGAATGGCACTGTGCAACTCCTGAAAACTAAGCAGAACCTAAATGCATGTATATTCTTATTCAAAGTATGCCTGGGACATCTGCAGTATTGTTCTTCCTGGTTCATGTAGGGGACTGGAGGTGATTGGTTGCAGGTTCTGTTTGTGACTTTTTTTTAACCCTCTTTTGTAGGGCATGGGGTGAAGGGTTCAATTTTGTGCACCTTGGCATAGTCACCTGTCCGGTTCTTCCCAGAGCTGCCCTGCTTCTGCCACTGGTGTGGCTGTGTCAGGTCCTGGGGTGATGATACCTCAAGTCACCGAAGATCAAAATGAAAGTCACGTAGAGTTTGTATTTTACTGACAAGTACAAAAGGATCTTGCAAAATTACGACTGGAGTAAGCTGTGGGAGGAGGGAGGATATGATGTATTCTTGCCTGCTAAAATCATAGCGTTAACATTCTTGGCAGCTCACTGAGCTCCACAGTAACTTGTGGTTTACAATTTAAAAATGTACCAAATAGCATATACTGTTTAATTCCGTGTTGCATTACGCAACAGAGTGTGATTGCCTCAGTGAAGCACATCTGCACTGCGAGAGTAAACTCCCCTGGGAAGCAAGCGCATCTTCCACAGAAGTAGGAGTGAGGCGTGGGCAGGGCATTGCTATTTTGGCAAGCAGAGGCAGCCAGTGTTGGAGAGCTGCCTCACCTTTCACTTTCCGTGGAAGTTGCCCTTTCTCCCTGTTTCAGGCACCAGCCATTGCCACTTGCTTCTCTGAGTGGTGGTGTGGGGCTGGGGATGTTTTCGGCGGTTGATCGAAGCATTTATCAGGGTTTTGGGAGCCATGGTCTTTGCTCTCTGACTGGTGTGTTTGTGATCCCTGAGCAGGATTTTTCTGTTAGGGAGCAGTAAGGAAGCCAATTCAAAAAATATCAGGAAGAGCTAAGAAAATGTTTTGGTTTTATTTAAAAAAGCCGAACAAAACCACACCTGTGTGGTAGTATCTTCTTTAACTGCTAAGTCAGCAGTAGCTGATGGAAAGTATAAAATTCCTGTAATTTTACACTGTGTTTCAGTTTCCTTCTTTCAAGCCTCTCTTTTGCTGGAAGCAAAGCCAGGCTCCTGCTGTCTCAGTTCAGCTGAAGTTCCTCCTGTCATCCTAAAGCTTGGTTATCAACCCTCGTATTCGTCTTATCAGCATGCATTACATTTTTATGGCAGTGTCTAAGAAAGACTCTCCAACAGTGCGTATGACAGTGTAATTGGACGTCTCTATCTGTTAGAAATTACTCCCACTTTACAGGGGATGCTTTCTAACGCAGCTTTCTTTGAAGCAAGCTGGGTATCTAGTCGGCTGGTCTGTAAATGTGGGTGCACAGAATTTCACCAGGCAGTAGTCAAAGTAGTTATTCATGGTTTGCTGTTAAACTGCAAGAGTAGAGTGAGTGATTCCTCGGGGGTCTGCCCTTGCTTTGGTAATACTCATTGTTTTCATTATTGAAATGATTGATGGAGCAGAGGGAGCAGCAGTTATACTTACATAGGAGAAGAAGCATGAAGGAGGGCTGCAGGCTCTTTGGGGGGCAGGATTAAAGCTCAGAGCTGCCCTGACTAACTGGAGGAATGGTTTGGGGGAAAAAACCCCAGCTAACCAGCCCATAAGCTTAGAAGCACTGTACAGGGATAGAAATACCGAGTTACATAAGACAGGGTCAGGAATGATTGACTCAGTAGTGGTCCTACAACAGGAGGTCTGTGAGCTGGAGCTGGGCTGTGCTGGAGGCAGTTTGGCCTGGTTTAGTTGAATAGGGTGGTAAAAATTCACAGCTGGTTTGCAGACCACCAGAGAAAACCATCCTGTGATGTGTGTCTCTCTCCTCTCCCCTGGGACCTGGGCTGCCAGTGCTCTGCTGAGTGGGCAGCTTTTCCATCCCTCCCCTGCTGCTTTGGTTCTGGTCCTGGAGCTGGTGGCCGTGCAACTGCATTGTGGGCACCTGCAGGGAAGTGCCCCAGCCCAGCTCCTCCCAGGCCTGGTCCGTGTGTTCACTCAGGATGGTATCTGAGAGGTGAGGGGATCGCAGACCTGAGACTCTGGGTGCCATACAGTCACACAAGGAACAAGGTTTTGCCGTCCACGTCCCTTAAAAACCACTGTTTTGGAGGTGTGTAAAGAAAAGACATAAAATAATCCATCCGCTCCATTCAGCGTTTGAAATGGCTTAACATCTAGTTTGGGGCATAGCTTAGTTGAGTGCCAGCTGGACGGTGTCCAGGGAGAAGGCAGGAAAAATGATCAAAGATTTGGAAAACATGACCTGGGAAAGAAGATGAAAGAATGGGGATTGTTTAGTCTACAGGGGAGAAGGCCAGTAACAGACATGATAGCAGTGTTCAAGTATGTGGAAGGTTCCTACAGGGAGGAAGATAATAAACTGTGCTGTGTGACTGCTCGGGGTGAGGACTAAAGAAATGGGCTCAATATGAAGGTGGCAAGACTTAGGTAAACACTTAAGGAAGCTTTCAAGTGATAGGGGTATTTTGGTGCTGCAGTTATTTGCCTTGCAGAAAGCTGTTGGAAGCATCATCACTGGAGGTTTTTATAAAACAGACAAACCTCCTACAGGAATATTTTGGGCATTGCTTTGGGAAAGGAGGTGGAATGCATGCATCTGAAGGTCGTTTCCCAGGAAATAGTAAAGAATTACATTTTTTTTTTTATCCTGTGAATTTAGTTAATCTCTAATAACCCAGAAAATAACTCAGGAGATAGTGGCAATTCATTATTGCAACATACCAGTTGTAAATAGACAGCTGATTTACGCACAAAACCCAGTGATGGTATTATCCTTCTGCTCTCTGTTCTAGTTAAAAATCTGAGCAAGCTAATTTTACTGGAACGTTTCAAAAAGGCTGTTCCTGTAAATATCTTACTCTATGCAGAAATAGAGGAAGTGATGTTGGTTGGCTTTGCTTATTGAAATATTGTGCAAACAGTACCAGTACCCATTACTGATTGTACATAGCGTGGCTGTAGTAGAGCCAGCTGTACTTTGTGAGGCAGGCACGGGAGTTTTACACTGGAGCATGATGTTGTATTTTCAGCCCAGACGTTTGTGCACTGGTGTACTTCTTTTATGGGGCGTCAGGGAGCAGGCTGGGAAGAACTAAGCTTCAATTACCTCATTGCTATCTATATACATGACTTATTCTTCTCCGTTGTCTCGTTACCTTAAGTGCATGAGGCAGCAATTGAAGAACAAACCTCAAACTTGTCCTTTGCTTCTTAAATCAAAAAGCCCTTCGGCAGCTCCTGCAGCTGCTGTGATTGCAGTCCCCCATGTGTTTGCAGTTCAGTGTATGGGGGCAGTGCAGGGGAAGGGGAGAGGTTCTTCCCCACAGAGTAACCTGCTGCCTTGAGAAATGGCTTGCGGTGTCCCCATGGATGCTTTCTTCTTTTTTTCTCACTGGAGGATCACCTCCATGACTCTGCAAGTTTCTGCAGATCCCCCCTGAAGCCTTTGAACTCAGTTTCTGCTATAGAACAAAAAAGTACTTTTCTTTTTGAAACACAGCTTCTCCTGTTCTTGTTGCTGTGCGTGCCAGGGAAGGGGAGGTCTGTGCTGCTACAGCCTGTGAGAACAATCTGGGTGGTGGAGGTGCCCCAGGACGCCCCTAGGAGAGGCCCCGGAGTTGGTAGGGCCAGGCAGTTTGGCTCCAGGGGAGAGCAGCCAGGCTCCCTGTGTCCTGCTTAGTGCAGCCTCTGGCTTGAGAGCCCTCAGGGATGTTTTGTGACCCTGGTCCTGGGACTAAGAGCGCTGGCGGAGGACAGTGCAGAGTCACCGTGTGCCCAGCACAGGTTTAGCAAGGCTTATCGTAATCCTGGCCGTATCCACACTAACCCCGAGCAGTCGGACGTCACCACGCATTCATGTCCCGCAGCCCTACCCTCCCAGTGCTCTGCTTATGTCAAGAAACCTGCTGCTGAGCCAGTCCTGGTGCTTCTGCATCTGGAAGAGATGTCCCGAGCACTCAGGGAGCTGCTGGCCATTACCTTTGTGCAAAAGCTTCCTCCCCCAGTCTGCTGCTGTGCAGGTCTGTGTCCAGATCGAGTGTGACAACAAAACGGGGGAATGTACTCACATGTGTATGTGTACATGTATTTTAATTCCTTTTTTAAAGTTTGGAATAGTAGCCTGCACTTGTCTCTGTCCCAGTGTATCTGCTGTGCATCAGAAAAGTTACATTCTTCATGATCTTGAGTGTCCCATGTCATGAGACATAAATCAGCACCGCTCCTCCTGTGGAGCTTCTTCAGGGGATTTAAATTACCGATTTCAGTTGTGACTAAAATCAGCAATCAGGAAAACTTTATTGTAATTATCAGCTTCTAAACATTGTTTTACATTTCCTCTTTTTAGATATAGTCCTTAAAGTAGAGAATGCCTTCAGTATTTGAAATAATTTAATTTTTTTTAAATTTAGACTGCATTATAGTTCTACAGATGTTCCATCAATAACCTGGTCCAACACAGATTTCAGTGGGCCTCTGGTTTCGTATCTTTTATTTTAATCAGTGGTATGTTTTCTGTTCACTGTTTACCAGGTTATACTTTTGCATGTGACTTGTATCAGGCTATATTCACATGAAAATAAACATTCAGCAAAAATGCCCAAAAAGGAGACTCAGAAACATTTCTGTCATGTAACTAAATGCTTCCTTAAAATAGGAACTGAAAAATAGGAGGGGAGAAAAGAAAAAAAATCAGCTTGTTTTGGATTAAGCCTTTTTTAAAAGGAACAGTTAATTGTAGTTTATTAAGTCAAACTTGGGGTTTGGTCTTAGATTAGAGCTTTGAGAATAATAGAACTGAACTCTTGCACATCACTTCTGTTAAGAATTTATTTTAACTCCTGTTTTCCTACTTCTTCAGCTTCCAGTTTCTTTCTTCTGTTTGAGCCAAGTATGAACTCAGCCTTCTAAATGCACTGACATGAAAGATGCCCTCTCTGGCCTGGCAGAAGAGTCTGCTGCTGCAGGCTGATGTAGGCTGTCAGTCAGTCCTGGTTTAGGAACTGTAGTCAGTAACTGCCAGAGGGTTCGATTTTCTTCGTGAATCCAGCAGCAAACACAACCTTCCCTAAATGTTTCTCAAACAAAAACCCTGAATTCGAATGGTTTCAGCAGATGGATTGTCACAACCTAGTTTAAAATGTGTTTTAATTTACATATATAAATGCATGAGAAAGAGGTCACTTATATATTAGGCTGTATGCAGAAGGTGGTGATCCATCTCCACTGTGCCCATCGGGAGAGAGGAGGGTTGTGTAGCAGACTGAGGAGAGGAAAAGGGTTTGGGGCCTTTCTGTTTTGGTCCCAGTCACATTCTTGGATCTTGCAAAAGTGACTCTGTCTTTCAGATTCATCCAGCTGTAAATGAGGAACTGAAACTGAGGACTGTTAAGAGATTTTAGGAATAAAGTTAGTAATTTTGTTGTCTGATATGCTGTGTCATCTCTCCCGGGAAAAGGCAGCGCTGGCTGTTGGTCCCACTGAGGGCAGCAAGCTCAAGGCACACGTGGATCAGGTGAGATAACACTGATCACTTGTGTGGAGTCCGGCGCTTCCCTCTGAGAGCTTTGCAAACACAAGCTGGAAGTAAAGATGCTGGACAAACTCATTTTCTTTCTCTAGTATGTGTATGAAGGCCAGTTCTTGGAAACTGGGGAAGGAATTAAAGATGCAGTACTGAGATAAATCTTCAGGGAAGGGCACGGGTGGAGGATTGGTTGATTCCCCCTCTTCCATCCCTCTTAGCCATGACTTTTTCTGCGCACCCTTGCTGGCATTGCTTCTGCTCAGAGGTCACACATGGGGAGAAGTTATTGTTCCTGACACATACTGTGCTGGTTAACTCTTTGCAACATGAGCTTTGTGCTTCATCACTTGCACCTTTCCCTTCTCTTCTCCTAGCCTGACACCCGTTCTCAGCCACTTTTAATGCAGGGTGTCACCCTTGCCGAGCTGTGTTGTGCATCTTGGGTTGGATGGGTGAGTGCATCTGATGGGTCGTTTGGAAAGGCGATGCTCAGAAGTGTGTGTGTTGCCCGAGGGCTGTGACCGGGAGGTGTAGGAACCTTTTTGCAGAACTATCAGTCATGGTTTGTCATCCATTTGTCACCGTTCAGCAGTTTCCGTGCTGAGGGCCTGAGAGCCCTGTGGTGGGAGTTACTTTGGTGCAGCACTGTTTCCAGGCTGAGAGCAAGAGAGTCCTCGCTGAGCTTGCATGCGAATTCTGATCACGGTTTGTCACTAACTGTGTTCAGGTTAGTCGACACTGTATGTCCACATGCAAATTGTGCAGTGATTTCAGGAACCAGCTGCAGAATAAAAAGAAGCACTTGCATCATGAGTTCAAAGAAAATCAAAAAGTGTGAAACCCAGCCGTAAAATAGGTATAAGAGTGTTTCTGCATGGTTGAGACCCTTCAAGAGGTAATGGAAAGATTAGACCGGGGGGGGGGGGTAAATTGTGCATCAGCGGTCTGTCTGTCTGTCTGTCTATCTATCTATATATATATATA